>CM056052.1:305076041-305357136 GCA_029574335.1 Rana kukunoris | reverse complement strand
TTTTTTATTTCACTTACATAATTTTGCACTGTTTTGCACGCAGTTCGCTGCACGTATATTTATATTTGTGTAAGTCATCTGAGTTTACATTATTTTGCGATTTGCAGTTTGCATTTGCACAGTAACACATCTATACATGTTTTAATTGTTATTGTTTTAAACAGCGCAGCACCACTCCTTTATCAAGCTACGCTGACTAACCTGTGTAAGAAAAGATGCATATACGTATCTATTTTCAGCCCGCTCTGGTCCGGTCACATCATCCGGCTTCCCTGTGTCAGCCAGCACTAATGGAAGAGGGCAGAAGGACTGCAGAGAATTGCAGCTTTGCTCCTAGCAAAAATTGCATTGTGAAATATTTCCAAACTCTAGATGTTGGTCTCACCATTTTACTGACGGGAGAAAAAAAAAAACGATTTACTGACCAGACTATAGGGAAACATTATGCTGTGATGGTGGAGAACATCAACCACTTTATGCCGACTGCCTCCCAGCCCTTTAAGAGTTCTAAAAGCCAGGAGAAGTAGGTGGGTCATGTAACCGCTGTGATGAGGTGTTACCTGCTGAGCAGCTGCATATATGCATGAGGCCAGCGCAAAGTGGTTAATAAAAATCATTTGAAGGTTATAAAAGGTAAACTAACTTATCAGAAAAATGTACTCTCTTACCGGTCAATCAAGGCCTAAAAGGACAAAAAAATACTGTATCGCAACAATCACCCAACTATAGGAGGTACAAGATGGAGCCCACAAGCAAACTGAATTAGAGCCTTTCATCTGCAGTGCTCCCTAGTGGCAGAAATGCATACTTCTCTTGTTTGAAAACTGCAATGAGAAGTAGTGTTACTTGAACTGTATTCCAGGATTTCCTTGTCTTCAGATGAGAGAACTTGCAATAATTTAAGACTTTACATAAGGTCTTCATGTTATAAAGTTTTAATACCATGTCATAGATTTATCTCTTATCTTTGTAAAATACCACTCTTTTCCCCGATTTTTCTGGAAAAAAATGGCTTTGAAAAAATGTTCCCCACAATTTTTCTGTTCTTTTTCAGGCCTTCCCATCTCTAGTCAGCATAGGTGTTAGGAAGAGGGGAGGGGACAGTTTTTAAAACTAGTTTAGGTTTAGGCTGGAATTCAATTTTTTTTTTTAAAGTGTACATTTTATTTAATTTTTTCAGTACACAACATACAAACATATATATGGAGCAAACATCGCTCAATCCAATACAAGAAAGATCTGGTAGCTGGAAAACATTGCATAGATACATAGCAACCCAAAAGGCACATAAGTGTGCCCATGTAAGATCATTCAGTGGGCAGGGGTAGCATTTACACTTCAAGGAGCAGGTGGTATGGTACTCTCGGAGCTAACCCAGAAGCCCCAAACCTTTAAGAATTTTTTCAGGCACCCTCTGGCTTCATATGTCAACTTGTACAACGGTACAACCTGATTAATGGTAGTGAGCCAAAAGGCTATGGTAGGTGAGGATTGAGACTTCCAATGGAAGGCTATTGATTTTTTAGCATAAAACAATACTATACGAATAAAGGTTTGCACATTCTTAGAAATACCTTCATCGTCAATATATCCCAATAAGCACCACAAGTAGGGTTGCCACCTGTCCAGGATTCACCCGGACAGTTTATGTTTGGAATTATGTGACACATTATTCAGACTGAACTATGGCTTCCCAGCAGGGTTGCTGGCTGCAGTTGTCTAAGCTGAGAGCGTCCGTTATGCCTCGTACACAGCCTGACTTGCATACACACGTTCATGCAAAAAAAACATCTGACCAAAGTGCGGTGACAGGCTTTATAATTATAGCACATACGACAGGAGTATAAAGGGGAAGTTCCTTTTAAATGGAGCCACCCTTTGGGCTGCCTACTTGATTCTGAGCATGCAAGTTTTGTTTCCCCTCGCGACGAGAAAAAGACTGACGGGAAACACGATGAGAAAAAAGAGAGCTGGTTTCAATTTTCATAGCAAAGTTATATACCCTAATCAAGTGAGGTATGAGTAGATCTCTGAACTGCTTACCACTCGATAGGCAATCCATCCAATCCTGGCATTTTATTTCTGGCGAAGGACTGTATGGCTTTGGAATTCTAATTTAACTCATTAAGATGCAAGCTTTCATGATTCCTTTGTTAGGCTCTATACATGTTATAGTGCAGCACAATGATGTAGTGGTTAGCACTTTCACCAAGCAGCAAAAGGATTGCTGGTTCAAATCCTAACCAGGACACTACCTACCTGGAGTTTGCATGTCCTCCCTGTGCCTGCGGGGGTTTTCTCTGGGTACTCCAGTTTCCTCCCACACTCCAAAGACATGCTGGTAGGTTAATTGGATCCTGTCTAAATTGGTCCTAGTATATGAATGTGAATTACGGACCTATAGTGTAAGCTCCTTGAGGGCAGGGAATGATGTGAACGTACAATGTATATGTAAAGCGCTGTGTAAATTGACATTGCTATATAAGTACCTGAAATAAATAAAATATAAATGTCTAAAGCCTTACCAAGAGATCTAAGTTTTTCCCAAAAAATGTCATCTTCAATAACTCAAAACTTTCTTTATTAATCAATGGGTAGCAGGGTACAACACTACTACTGCCATGATGGAAGTATCAGGGTAGTTAGGAACACTTTAGAAACTAAAATGTAACCACAAAAATGTGTGCAAGTTATTTAAAGTTTATATATAAATATAAATGGAATCTTGTACACACATGCCTTACTGGTCTTGTAAGACATGCATAAAAAAAGGAATAAAGTGGGGCAGGAAACTGACAACATTGTTTTACACATTTACTACATTTTATTCTAATATTATGCCATTAACTACTATAATATATTGCTGCATGAAGGCACATATTCTTAAAAAAAAAAAAAAAAGGAAAATGTTTTAGTTGTAGTCTTCATACAAAATAAATTCTTCAAATATATTTTCTTAATTTTCATGCATATACAATCATAACATGATCCTTAAACCACTTAATAGATAACACACAAAACAAAAAACCCTTAAACAATAATTATAAGATATCGCTTTGAATAAATACAGAAAACATTTCATTTGAAGAGACACATTATTAAAACATAGACAAAAAAAAAACATGTTATCTAAAGTCTACATGTTAAATAGAATAATCTGTCTAGTTACTAGTAGCTGGGCTATTCTGCAGAGCCACTGTATATACAGAATCTACTAGTTCTTTTCCAAGTGGGCTTATATACACAACACCTGAGAGTCCATTCACACAATTGCATGAGTTATTTTACATGCGTTTGTTTATTTATCAAAATATTCTATCCACAAAAATAAATATGACATTGACCTGAAACCATTTTTGGAAATTAAAGGGGTGTTCCAGCCAAAATTTTGTTTATTAAAAGTCAGCAGCTACAAAAAGTGTAGCTGCTGGCTTTTAATAAACACTCACTTACCTGGTCCTGCGTTCCAGCGACGCGCCGACCGGGGCTCCGCTCCTCTCCCCCCCTCCCCAGCCGGCGTCTCCATCTCCACTGCGGGCACCCAGCCGTGACAGCCTTCGGCTTCACGGCCGGGCACCCACTGCGCATGCGCGAGCCGTACTGCGCATGCGTGCGCGGCGCGGCTCGCCGCTGATTGGAGAGGCGATCGCATGGGACCTGTCAGTGTCCCATGTGATCGCCTACAGGGAGGGGGCTGGTGTAGGCGATTAAGCTTAATCGCCTAACCAGCCCCTCGGCGGAAGCAGGAAGTGGGACAGGAAGTCCCACTCCTACTGAAGCCCCCACTCCCCCCCCAAAAAAATTACATGCCAAATGTGGCATGTATGGGGGTGAGGAGTGGGTTAAGAAAAGGTCATTTTTGTGGGTGGAACACCCCTTTAAACATTTACCTCCTGAAAGCCTCTATTTCTCAGAATTTATTGAGAAAGCCTACATTTCTCAGAATTTTTTTAAATGACTCCTTTACCATCTCTATCACACTGTTTATACCAACCAGAAGCTGGAACAAGAGCAAAAACGAGTGTGATAATTATGCACTGACTTTTACATACCAAATGCTGCAGAAATTGGTCACTATAAATATGGGACCATCAGCAGATTTGTGTTATAAAACTTTAGTGAATAAAATAAAAATTGAACAATAAATTGGAAAATGGAGTGAAAATACTGCATACAATATGAATTGTGGCTCTAGTGTGCTGTATGCATAGGTGAAGCATAAAGGTATTCTGTTCCCTGTCTGCTTAAGTTTAGGTATGGCTCTTTCCCTGGTCCTGGCAGATCCTTGTAGAAGCTGGAAATCGCTGTAGTATGTATAGCTACTACAGTGATCCTTGCTGTCTTCTGGGTCCCATGTTAAGCCCATGTTATGCCCTGCTGCATAGTAAGACACAGGAGGTTGGAATCTCAGCACAGGCACCATTCACAGAACGCGTTACAATTTTTCTCAATGAATGCAAGGCATTCCCTGATTGGATAAGGTGGAGATCATGTCATCATCCTGCTTCTCCACCCCATCCAACCAGACAATGCTTTACATTTATTTAGAAAATGCAGTGTTCTCTGAATGGTGCCCATGCTGAGAGAGAGTCCTCCCTGTAGGGCAGCTGCTTGGCACAGGACCTGGAAGTTAGTAGCAGTGCCTACTACAGTGATTTCCGGCTTTCACAAGGGTTAGCCAGGTATGGCACATACAAACTTACATTCGTCCAAGCTGGACCAATGTAACCAAGTAAAAAAGCCATACCTAAACTGCACCTTTAAAATCATTTAAACCCAAGTTGGCCCAAGGCCTAGGGTGTCATACATTTAGGCGGGTGGTAGGCTCTAGCCTACTTTGTTTCTTTTGAGCCTGCAAAGTTGTAACAGTATATATATATATATATATATATATATATATATATATATATATATATATATATGTGGGTGATATCTGTATACAGTGCCTTGTGAATGTATTCGGCCCCCTTGAACTTTGCGACCTTTTGCCACATTTCAGGCTTCAAACATAAAGATATAAAACTAATTTTTTTGAAGAAACAACAAGTGGGACACAATCATGAAGTGGAACGAAATTTATTGGATATTTCAAACTTTTTTAACAAATAAAAAACAGAAAAATTGGGCGTGCAAAATTATTCAGCCCCTTTACTTTTAGTGCAGCAAACTCTCTCCAGAAGTTCAGTGAGGATCTCTGAATGATCCAATGTTGACCTAAATGACTAATGATGATAAATAGAATCCACCTGCGTGTAATCAATCTCCGTATAAATGTACCTGCACTGTGATAGTCTCAGAGGTCCGTTTAAAGCGCAGAGAGCATCATGAAGAACAAGGAACACACCAGGCAGGTCCGAGATACTGTTGTGGAGAAGTTTAAAGCTGGATTTGGATACAAAAAGATTTCCCAAGCTTTAAACATCCCAAGGAGCACTGTGCAAGCGATAATATTGAAATGGAAAGAGTATCAGACCACTGCAAATCTACGAAGACCTGGCCGTCCCTCTAAACTTTCAGCTCATACAAGGAGAAGACTGATCAGAGATGCAGCCAAGAGGCCCATGATCACACTGGATGGTGGGAGACTCTGTCCATAGGACAACAATCAGTCGTATACTGCACAAATCTGGCCTTTATGGAAGAGTGGCAAGAAGAAAGCCATTTCTTAAAGATATACATAAAAAGTGTCATTTAAAGTTTGCCACAAGCCACCTGGGAGACACACCAAACATGTGGAAGAAGGTGCTCTGGTCAGATGAAACCAAACTTTTTGGCAACAATGCAAAACTTTATGTTTGGCGTAAAAGCAACACAGCTCATCACCCTGAACACACCATCCCCACTGTGAAACATGGTGGTGGCAGCATCATGGTTTGGACCTGCTTTTTTTCGGAAGGGACAGGGAAGATGGTTAAAATTGATGGAAAGATGGATGGAGCCAAATACATCACCATTCTGGAAGAAAACCTGAGGGAGTCTGCAAAAGACCTGAGACTGGGACAGAGATTTGTCTTCCAACAAGACAATGATCCAAAACATAAAGCAAAATCTACAATGGAATGGTTCACAAATAAACATATCCAGGTGTTAGAATGGCCAAGTCAAAGTCCAGACCTGAATCCAATCGAGAATCTGTGGAAAGAACTGAAAACTGCTGTTCACAAACGCTCTCCATCCAACCTCACTGAGCTTGAGCTGTTTTGCAAGGAGGAATGGGCAAAAATTTTAGTCTCTCGATGTGCAAAACTGATAGAGACATACCCCAAGCGAGTTACAGCTGTAATCGCAGCAAAAGGTGGCGCTACAAAGTATTAACTTAAGGAGGCTGAATAGTTTTGCACGCCCAATTTTTCAGTTTTTTATTTGTAAAAAAAGTTTGAAATATCCAATAAATTTCATTCCACTTCATGATTGTGTCCCACTTGTTGATTCTTCACAAAAAATTACAGTTTTATATCTTTATGTTTGAAGCCTGAAATGTGGCAAAAGGTTGCAAAGTTTAAGGGGGCCGAATACTTTCGCAAGGCACTGTATGTCCTAAGACTAAACTGAACCTAGCGCTCAATGGATCTAATGAATTTAAAACGCAGAAAAGCAGCTATTATAAAATGGTATATAATGGTAAAAGTAAATAAATAAATGTGTCAGAAAACACTAACAGCGCTAAATGAATCCCAACTGAACCTAATGTTCACACTCTGCTGGAATGTGATGCAGAGATCCAAAAGGGATCAACCCCTATATTTCACCCAAACACCAAACAAAATTAATATTGATCATATAACAGTCCTTAAGCAGTCCTAAACAATGTTTAACATCATAGGGCCATATTCAGGTAGGAGAGCGGATCTTTTTGGTGGAGTAACGTTTCTCATTTACGTTACTCCGCCGAAACTTTAGGAGCAAGTACTGTTATTCACATAGCACTTGCTCCTAAAGTTGCGGCAGCGTTGCGAAAATGAGCCGGCGTTATTCAAATTGGGCGGGTAGGGGGCGTGTATTATGTAAACTATGCGCCATACCGCGGCGAACGTACTGCGCATGCGTCGACTGTCAGTGCGCATGCTCCAAATTCTGTCAGGGAACGTCAATCCCCATTCACGGACGTTTTACGCAAACAAAGTGAATTTTTTTTAAATTCGACGCGATGACGACGGCCATACTTAACATAGGATACTCCACCTAGGGGTCATGTTTTTCTTTGCGCCGCGTATCGCTTACGGAAACGTCGGAAAATCATTGCGTCGGGCCTGAGTACGATCGTGAATTTCCGATTCTCGCTGATTAACATATTCTCGGCGTTAATCGGCGGGAACGCCCGAGCGCCATTTTTAAAATTGCAGTTCCGATACGACGGCGAAATACAATTACGCCGCTCGTATAGGAACTCCAACCCGGCGTTTCATGTTTTCTGCTTACAGAAAACAGAAACGCCAGCTCAAAGTGAGAGTTAGGCTGGAGTATCACTGATACTCCAGCCTAACTCTACCTGAATCTGGCCCATAGAGTCTTTTTTCAAAAGATGATTTGATGCAGGGTAGTTATGCTGGTCAATCTTGATATATCAGAAACAATCCTTTACGTGTCTGCCCCCCTCTTGGTTATCTACTCACCAGATTGTAATGGTGCCTTACAAACCCTTATCAAACGTGAATCATCAGCCTTTTTTCACCTGGCTCCAGTTCAGCTCAGCGTCCAAAGCACACCTCACAGATGATGTTGGATCAGCAGGATGAGTGCATGATATAACATGGACAATCATGGAAAGGAACAGAGGAGCAGGACATAGTGTAAAATCATAAGGATGCACTTCTCAGCACAGCTCCAGCTGGTGAGTCCCGGGTACTGTTTCCTACTGTGTGAACGACTCGTCGCGTAGCCACGCCCTGACTAGTTTCACGATTCGCTTGCATCTTCAGAGGACGTGCTGAACTGGAGCCAGGTGAAAAGAGGCTGATGATTCACGTTTTAGAGGAGATTGTAAGGCACCATACAACATACAATCAATTGAAAAAAGACTCTATGATGTTAAACATTGTTTAGGACTGCTTAAGGACTGTTATATGATCAATATTAATTTTGTTTAGTGTTTGGGTGAAATATAGGGGTTAATCCCTTTTGGATCTCTGCATCACATTCCAGCAGAGTGTGAACATTAGGTTCAGTGGAATCGTTGGGATTCATTCAGCGCCGTTAGTGTTTTCTGACACATTTTTTTTGTTATATATATATATACACATTGTCTTATATAGCACCAGCAGTTTGTGCAACGCTTTACAACATAAAGGGAGACAAAACAATTACAGTACAATTCAAGACAAGAGGGTTAAGAGAAATCGGTTTGCTTACAAGCTAAAAAAAAAAGAAAAGAAAGAAGATTAGTATTTCATTGTGTAAAGATTAATAAACCTATTTATTTTCTGATAACGTATAGAAAGAAGTGGGCACAATAGAAATTGTTGGCACAGCAGATATGGAGGTTGTACAACAAAAATGGCCTAGGTTTTGGAGAGCTGTGCTTTTTCTCTTTTTGAAATGCACCTATATGCAAAATAGTGGTCATACTGATAAAACCCCCAGTTTATGGAGTGTTATGTTTATTCAAATATTTACAAAAAACTCTTAGGCCCTGTACACACGATCAGACATGTCTGATGAGACTTGTCTGACGGACCGTTTTCATTAGACAACTCTGAACTTGTCTGTTGGTCTGATGTGCGTACACACCATCAGACCAAAATCTGATCAGACCAGAACGCGGTGACGTAGAACACAACGACGTGATGAAAAAACTAAGTTCAATGCTTCCAAGCATACGTCGACTTGATTCTGAGCATGCACGGGTTTTTGGTCCGATGATTTGTGTACTAACCATCGAATCTGTCCAACGGACAGGTGTCCATTAGACAGGTTTTAAAGCATGTTTTAAAACTTTTGTCCGACGGGCCGTACACACTGTCTGATGGGCCGTACACACCATCGAACTGGTCCGAAGAAACTGGTCTGCAGACCAGTTTCATCAGACCGGTCTGATCGTGTGTACAGGGCCTTAAACTCTAAATGATTCTTTTTTTTTTTTATTATTCAACCAGCAGGATGGACAAAAGAAAAGGACAAGATTCCCCCATCCACACATTCAAACGGAAGAAAGAAACCATCCCACTGAGCTGTTCTATTTTGAAAGTAGGGAAACTGCCCTGTTGTCAGAATACATTGATCAGCACTTCTGGCTATGGCCAGCGGCGCTGATTGAGATAAACGTTTCTGATGGGTCGTACAAACACAATTCGATCAACAGATTGACTTGTGTACAACCAGCCTGCCCATACATGGATTGAAAAAGCACCCCGTTCAGCACTGCAATCCATGTATGGCAGACTGTACCATATTTGGGGGAATTGTTCCTCTTTTGTTACCAAATTCTTCTGTCCCTGTTTCTACCTCAGGTTCCCTTTCATCTAATGTAGAGAGGTATATATAAAAATGCACTTTTTAAATATCGAAAGCGTTATACTGCACACAACCTTTAATCCAAGCCCTAAATCCTGGGTGTTCAACCTGTGGTCCTTCAGCTGTTGCAGAACTACAAGTCCCATGAGGCATTGCAAAGCTGATGGCTACAAGCATGACTCCCAAAGGCAGATGGGAATTGTAGTTCAGCAACAGCTGTAGGGCCACATGTTAAGCACCAATGCTCTAAATGATAGCATTTGCAAATTTAAAAAACCATTATAAACAAAAGAAGTAAAATCTCTTAAATATTTTGCATGGTGATCAAACTACAATATATGTCTCATCTGCTTTTTTATTTTAAACTGTGTGTAAAAATTATTGTAGAAAGTATGTTAGCTTTACCTCCTGTTGGTTTTCACTAAGAGAGGATACTGCATAGCCCAGAGTTAGAAAGATATCATTAGGATAAATGAAGAAGCTCAATAGAATACACACACCTGTTGTTTTAAATGCCATCATATACTAATTACACTGTGTAGATACTGTAGGTCTCTCCTTACCCGTTTCTCCTCTCCCTTAACAGTTAAGGCCAGCTTTGTGGGTGAAACATGCCAGTTGAAAAAAGTTTACCAGCATTTGAATGTTTTCTGGCATGCAGCTGCTCTTTTTGTTTGTATTTATGGCTTGCTGCATAGTTCTTCCAAGTGAGTGACTCAAATTAGTGAAACCATAGGCCAGACAATTTGGTGGTTTATGGTACTGAACATTAGGCTGGAGTAATCTATTTCTGGTATTATTAGGCGTCATATATTTATAACTGTTGTGGACCTGATGCTTTTTCAAGCATCTCCCTCTTTTGCATTATATATACACAGCATGCTGCCATTATGAACATTTTAACAAAGGTAAAAGCAAAATGGATTTACTTGCAAAGTATGACAAAAAAACAGTTAGTGGAAGACTGTCAAACAACATGACGTGCCTCCCACGGAGCGCTCCACTTTTTAAAATATTCTTTATGCATACCATATTTTTAGGTATGCTTGGTCTAATGAAGTCACAGGTCCTCTTTAACATTTGCCTTAGCTGGTGGTGGGTAGATCCCAAATGCTGTGTAATGACATGGCTCTGCTCTCTGCAGCCTTCACTTGGTTGGGCCCCTGATGCCCTAAACTCACAGAAAAACTAGGTTGAATGAATTTGTATGTCATTCAGTTCAGAAGAGGAGCAGTGTGCATAAGATGGCCTCTCACCTTACATATTCAACCTTAAAAGGTCACTGGGCATATATATCAACCACGGAATCCTAATAGGACACGTCAATAGGATGATTGGCAACTCGGTGTATATCGCAAGTATCTCAAATCCAGAAGTAAACTCCACCATATAAAGGCAAAAAAGAGGAGATCTAATGCTCTCTGTTGCGACAGTTTAATGACATGACAAACATTAAAAAAAATATAACTCACATGCTAAGGCACTCTGAAACCGAGTGTCAGCTGATTAGGCACGCAGCATGCGAGAGTAATCAGGCAGCAGCGATCGCGGGTGACGTCCTGCATGGCTCCTCCCCCGTACGCGTTACGTCCTGTGGGCGGGACTTCTTCAGCGTGGGGCAGGTAAACACGTGGATGTCCCGCTAGAAATGGTTTATATTGTGTCATGACAACCGTTCGATAGACCAAAAGATACGACCAATAGTGCCACACATATCTTCTCAGATACACATCTTAACTGGCATAGAAAGGGGGGAGGGAACATATTCCCTAATTACGGTTGCCACGATACATTAAAAACAGAGGTACAAAATTAACACTACATACAGACTGGTCAATGACTGCATGAAGAAGAGTATGAATATATTATATACTGTATATATAGACCGGGGAAGAGAAGGAAAGAAACTTCCTCCGATATATACCATATTAATATCCAATACTTCTAAAATCACATGTAAGTACTGAACCCCTGTTAAAAAACAGAAGGGGAATGCCAAGTTAACCCCCGCCATTAAAAGAACTATTGAAAAATATATATATATTAAAAATATACAGTGCCTAGTGAAAGTATTCGGCCCCCTTGAACTTTGCGACCTTTTGCCACATTTCAGGCTTCAAACATAAAGATATAAAACTGTAATTTTTTGTGAAGAATCAACAAGTGGGACACAATCATGAAGTGGAACAAATTTTTTGGGATATTTCAAACTTTTTTAACAAATAAAAAACTGAAAAATTGGGCGTGCAATATTATTCAGCCCCTTTACTTTCAGTGCAGCAAACTCTCTCCAGAAGTTCAGTGAGGATCTCTGAATGATCCAATGTTGACCTAAATGACTAATGATCATAAATAGAATCCAACTCCGTATAAATGCACCTGCACTGTGATAGTCTCAGAGGTCCGTTTAAAGCGCAGAGAGCATCATGAAGAACAAGGAACACACCAGGCAGGTCCGAGATACTGTTGTGGAGAAGTTTAAAGCTGGATTTGGATACACAAAGATTTCCCAAGCTTTAAACATCCCAAGGAGCACTGTGCAAGCGATAATATTGAAATGGAAGGAGTATCAGACCACTGCAAATCTACAAAGACCTGGCCGTCCCTCTAAACTTTCAGCTCATACAAGGAGAAGACTGATCAGAGATGCAGCCAAGAGGCCCATGATCACTCTGGATGAACTGCAGAGATCTACAGCTGAGGTGGGAGACTCTGTCCATAGGACAACAATCAGTCGTATACTGCACAAATCTGGCCTTTATGGAAGAGTGGCAAGAAGAAAGCCATTTCTTAAAGATATCCATAAAAAGTGTCGTTTAAAGTTTGCCACAAGCCACCTGGGAGACACACCAAACATGTGGAAGAAGGTGCTCTGGTCAGATGAAACCAAAATCAAACTTTTTGGCAACAATGCAAAACGTTATGTTTGGCGTAAAAGCAACACAGCTCATCACCCTGAACACACCATCCCCACTGTGAAACATGGTGGTGGCAGCATCATGGTTTGGGCCTGCTTTTCTTCAGCAGGGACAGGGAAGATGGTTACAATTGATGGGAAGATGGATGGAGCCAAATACAGGACCATTCTGGAAGAAAACCTGATGGAGTCTGCAAAAGACCTGAGACTGGGATGGAGATTTGTCTCCCAACAAGACAATGATCCAAAACATAAAGCAAAATCTACAATGGAATGGTTCACAAATAAACATATCCAGGTGTTAGAATGACCAAGTCAATGTCCAGACCTGAATCCAATCGAGAATCTATGGAAAGAACTGAAAACTGCTGTTCACAAACGCTCTCCATCCAACCTCACTGAGCGCAAGCTGTTTTGCAAGGAGGAATGGGCAAAAATTTCAGTCTCTCGATGTGCAAAACTGATAGAGACATACCCCAAGCGACTTACAGCAGTAATCGCAGCAAAAGGTGGCGCTACAAAGTATTAACTTAAGGGGGCTGAATAATTTTGCACGCCCAATTTTTCAGTTTTTTATTTGTTAAACAAGTTTGAAATATCCAATAAATTTCGTTCCACTTCATGATTGTGTCCCACTTGTTGTCGATTCTTCACAAAAAATTTGTTTTATATCTTTATGTTTGAAGCCTGAAATGTGGCAAAAGGTCGCAAAGTTCAAGGGGCCGAATACTGTCGCAAGGCACTGTATATATATATAGGACGTCATCCACGATTGCCGTCGATATATATGCCCAGTGACCTTTTAAGGTTGAATATGTAAGGTGAGAGGCCATCTTATGCACGGTGGAGGATATCTCTTTGGTCACTTATACTTACCTGCACTTCACAATTGTAAATCGATTGAAGTTTTTCTCTTCACTTACATATATGGACTTTTCTTCACATGGACTTTTTTCTGTCTATAAATTGAGTTTTTTAGTATATAACTGTTTTTTTTTTTCCTTGCTTGCCCTGCACTGTTTTTATTATATATTTGCTTTGGGAATTTGTTATGAATCTATCCGTAGTGCTGGCTTGCATTTCTTACTAATTAATAATTTTATTTTTCCAGCGCTGAATACCTCTTATTATTGTACAGAAGAGGAGCAGCATCTTCCATTGGGTACACTTGTTGCAGTGACAACTTTCCAAAGGTGGATTTCATTCCCTGTGCAAAGATTTTCTGATTTTTCGCTGAGTACCCGTGTATGAGGGGGACAGCACCAAAGGGGAGGTGTGTATTACAGATGTTTTTTTTTATATTTTACAAAGTACTGGCCAATGTAACCTTCATTCTTTGGCAAAGAAAAGAGTGCTGGCTTTTTGTGCACATAAAACACCAACTGAAGCTAGGCTGTAGTGATAAATTGGCATAAAATACTTCAGCGGTACGTATACTGACCTGCAGTAATATAACATATAACATAGCACCATGTATTAAACCTAAGTTTTGTCTTCACTTTGGCAGTGAATGTTTCCGTTACATTCTCAGAGCTAGCACCTCTCAACACAGTGTCATGGTAAGCAAACAAATATTGTGACACACATATATTAAACTACATGCTGTGTGGATACCTCTTATTCTGAACACTTCAGCATTAAATAGAGCAGCTCTTGCTGATTGCATTAAACTCGCGTACTCTATATTTGTCTTCACTGATGTGTTCATGATATAAATGGCACATTTGGTCTTGATAAATAGTGAAACACTGCATATATTTGTACCATTGGTCATGCCACACGTGGAGCAATTTCAATATGTGAGCTGCTCAGTTAGAGACCAGAGCACAGCAGAGCTAGCGCAAAGCAGCAAAGAGGGGGCAATTTAAACAATTACAATAAATAATGGTCCTGAGGTTGTTGTGCAATTACAGCAAACATGTACACTTCCAGAGAAATGTCCTCTCAAAGTGATGTTCTGAGCATTTATCGCATTGCCTTGACATGTTGTCATAATTCATTTTGATTTCTGTCTCCATCCTCCCAATACTTTTCGGTCTGCATCTCAGTAAGTCGAGATAATGTACGCTGAAACGCGAAGATTTCTTCTTCACCCGTAAAAACCGACAATCCAGCAGATGCATCCTGCATTCAACACAATGCAAGCATAATGGGTAGATTAGAGTTTAAAAATGCAATTGTATGGACATTTAATAAATGTATCATTAATAAGGTGCACTGTAGACTGTAAACATCTGCCCCTGTTGTAGGGCACACTTTCCAATCACTGATGTAGTTCTCACTAATTCTTCCACATATTGAAACTAAAATCCAGGCAAACAACTAAATCAGGGCTGCACAAATTTGATTTAAATCTAGGAGTCAGCTAAAAAAGTTAAACGCCAATTTGTGCGTGTGCGAGTAGGTGCCAAAGCATGCATTTACGTTTGTACGTGCGTATGTGTGTGTGTGGGGGGCTCAAATTACTTTTTTGGGGGGGGGGGGGGGGGGGGGTATGTGCTTGGGTCTAACTTAAAGTTTTTACAATTAAATTTTTTTTTCTTAAAGGGGTTATAAAGGTTTTTTCCACTAAATATCTTCCTTTACCTTAGTGCAGTTGTCATTCACTTACCTCATCCTTCGATTTTGCTTTTAAATGTCCTTATTTCTTCTGAGAAATCCTCACTTCCTGTTCTTCTGTCTGTAACTCCACACAGTAATGTGAGGCTTTCTCCCTGGTGTGGAGTGTCGTGCTCGCCCCCTCCCTTGGTCTACAGGAGAGTCAGGACCCCCACTAACACACAGCTCCTTTCTCTTTCTTTCTCTATCTGCAACATAGAGAGCATCCCGACTCTCCTGTAGTCCAAGGGAGGGAAATAAAAACATTTAAAAGCAAAATCGAAGGATGAGGTAAGTGAAGGAGGACTGCACTAAGGTAAAGGAAGCTATTTAGGAATAAAAAATTGTACCTTTACAACCCCTTTAACTTTTTTATTCCATCACATAGGGGACAAAGTCCCTTATGTGATGACTTTTTGGTGACAGGTTCCCTTTAATGAGACATGCAGCATCTAAAAGACCCTGGATGTCTCTCCTCTGCTCCACTGAACGTAATGCAGTGCAGATGACACTACATTACATTCTTTAAACAGGGACCAAAATGTGGTATCATACACGTCGCTTCTGGGTCTGGAAAAAGATGCGAAATAGAGCGGATGTGTGTCCGCTCTCCTCCCTCCGCTCTACCCTGCGGAGATCGCTATGCCAGTCATGGGCCCACCTAAATACTTCCACCTGACAAGTGAGCCCTGCATGGTGTATCTCTGCAAAAGAAAATGGGCTGACAAAAGCCCAGGCACCAGGATGCAATTTCTAAATCGCCATGGCCCCTGGAATTTGTCAAGCTCTGAACTAAATATACAGGTGAAATGCAAATGATGATTTATGTTTCTGTCCAACCAGTCCCGAGATTTAAGCTAGATACATACGGGTTGGTTCGGCAGTTACCGGCTGACCTACAACCCATGTGTACAGCTCCACAACCAGCTTCTGTCAAATGAGCACAAAACCAGCAGTCGATCGTCATCTGATCAGCACTTGCAGCCAATGGCTGACCGGTGTGTTCTGGTGGAGGGGGGGTGGTCCCCCTGTCAGAAAACATTAGCACAGCGGAGATATTACTGTACTAACATAACATAGTTAGTACATTGACCACTTCAGTTTTTGTTGAACAAAAAAGTACCAGGCTTTACACAGCTCTCTCACACAACAAAGCTCTGTCTGGCAGGACAAGAGACCTAATTATTACCCACCACAGTTAAATACCAAATATAGGTATTGTCCCTCCCCAGCCTGTGACTGCTCCTCCTGTATTGATTTGTATTGTGAATGTACTGTCTTCCCTGATGTAAAGCGCTGTGTAACCTGTTGGCGCTATATAAACCCTGTATAATAATAATAATATTCTCCTCATTGATACCAACAACAATAGGTCACTATTTCCCTCATTAAAACCAATGATGGGGCACTGATGCCGGGGCATTTTCTATTCTCACTGGGCACAGTCCGACCCCCTAAAGCCTGAAGGACAGTAAACTGGCCCTTTGCTTAGAAAGTTTGGAGATCCCTGCTTTAACCACTTAATACCCGCCCGCCGTCAAATGACGGTGAGCGGGATACTCTATTGTTCTGACAGGACGTCATATGATGTCCTGTCATTTAAAGCCGCTAGGGGCGCGCGCACCCTTTGCGTCACTGAGAACGCCGTGCGCGTGCCCGACGGCCATCGCCGTGCGCGATGGCCGCCGGGCACCCGCAATTGCCGAGTATCTGAGCTGGGACGTGGAGCTCTGTCCCTGTCCCTGTCAGAAAGAGAGGAGACCGATCTGCGTCCCTTGTACATAGGGACACAATCGGTCACCTCCCTCAGTCACCCCCCTCCCCCTACAGTTAGAACACAAACTAGGACATACATTTAACCCCTTCCCTGCCCCCTAGTGGTTAACCCCTTCCCTGCCAGTTACATTTATACATCTATCAATGCATATTTATAGCATTGTTCACTGTATAAATGTGAATGGTCCCAAAAATGTGTCAAAAGTGTCCGATGTGTTCGCTATAATGTTGAAGTCCCGAAAAAAAATCGCAGATCGCCACCATTCCTAGTAAAAAAATAAATAAAAAAATCATAATTATGTCCCCTATTTTGTAGGCAATATAACTTTTGCGCAAACCAGTCACTATACGGTAATTGCGATTTTTTTTATTTTTTTATGTAGAAGAATATGTATCGGCCTAAACTGAGATACATTTTTTTTTTTTTTTTAAATGGGATATTTATTATAGCAAAAAGCCAAAAATATTGTTTCTTTTTTTTAAATTGTCGCTCTATTTTTGTTTATAGTGCAAAAAATAAAAACCGCACGGGCGATCAAATACCACCAAAAGAAAGTATTTGTGGGGAAAAAAAGGTTGTCAATTTTGTTTGGGAGCCACGTCGCACGACCGCGCAATTGTCAGTTAAAGCGACGCAGTGCCGGAAGCTAAAATTGTGTCTGGGCAGGAAGGGGGTGTAGGTGCACAGTAGGCAAGTGGTTAAGCAAATCAGCACTGCAGCAGAACTTAATGACTGTGTACTGTTTCTCACTCTCACAATCTGAGCTCTGCTGTAGAGGGACGGCAAGAGACAGTACTTACATAAAAAAATAAGTGTAATTTACTAATTTTTAAAAATGTAATTTATTTCTGCCTGTAGTTCAGCTTTAATATCCCTACAATCACACCTTACAGTTAATAGAAGAACCCTTATTGACATATAAGTCTACTATAAAAGTTTTGCTCTAAAGTTTTGCTCTAAATGTTTTCATATTCCTCTATTTTTCCAATTTCCAACATTTACTTCGATATTTCCAATTTCCATTTGAGAGGTTTATAAAATGAGTAAACAATGAAGCAGTTGTAATATGGACAAAAAAAAAAGTATACCTGGTTTAATTCAAGATCATCTAAAAGAATTCTAGACTCTGAATCATCGGCATCCTTTAGCTTTTGCATGAACAAGCTTTGCAAAGGAGTGTCAGCAGAGCAAACAATACGCACCTAAGAACAAGTAAAGTACCGTTACATAGTTATTAACTAGAAAACAAGCTTGACTACATCTAGAACACAGAACCCACATTTTATTTAAAGTTAAAGGATCACTAAAGGAAACATTTTTTTTTAACTAAATAGCTTCCTTTTCCTTACTGCAGTCCTGGTTTCATGTCCTTATTATTAATTTTTGCTTTGAAGTTGCTGTAATTCTGCTCTGATCTCCACACTTCCTGCTTGTCGGGCTCCTTATGAATAATCTCATGGCAGCTTTTCACTGTGGTCCAAGCTGTCATTACTGTGTGTCTAAAACTCCTCAGAACCAATCAGATTAATTTTAAAAACAAAACACTGCCATGCATTTGTTTGTTTTTGTTCTGTGTGTCTCTTTACTTTACAGAAACATGAAACCAGTTTAAAAATTAAACTAAACTGCAGGCACATTATATGATTGATTTGTATCTATTTTTAAAAGCAATCAGTTCACTATTATGTCTCTATACCCTGTAAACAGTAATTTCAGCAAAAAATTTTTTTTCCTTTAGTGACCCTTTAATTTAATTTTACCAGTGAAAAATGTTATCATTGGATGTATATTTTTAATCCCAAAATTTGCAAATGTACATTTAAAGATGAACTTCCAGAACGCTCTTTATTTTTTAACCACTTGTCATCTGCCCACCGTCAAATGACGGCGGGCAGACGACTCCATTGTTCTGACATCACGTCGTATGACGTGATGTCCCTTTAAAGCCGCGGGCGGGCGCGCGTCGCCGGCGGCGCGCGCGCGCGCGCACCCGCCGCTCTGCGGGGATCCCGTGCGAGTGCCCGGCGGCAACGATCGCCGCCGGGCACACGCGATTGCTCAGTAACTGAGCTGGGACGTGCAGCTCTGTGTGTAAACACAGAGCTGCACGTCCCTGACAGGGAGAGAGGAGATCGATTGTGTCCCTTGTACATAGGGACACAATCGGTCACCTCCCCCAGTCACCCCCCCTCCCCCTACAGTTAGAACACTCATAGGACACACATTTAACCCCTTCCCCGCCCCCTAGTGGTTAACCCCTTCACTGCCAGTCACATTTATACAGTAATCAATGCATATTTATAGCATTTTTCACTGTATAAATGTAAATGGTCCCAAAAATGTCAGAAAAGTGTCCGAAATGTCCGCCATAATGTCGCAGTCCCAATAAAAAAATCGCAGATCGCCGCCATTAATAGTAAAAAAAAAAAATGCCATAAACTATCCCCTATTTTGTAAACGCTATAAATTTTGCGCAAACCAATCGATAAACGCTTATTGCATTTTTTTTTTACCAAAAATATGTAGAAGAATACGTATCGGCTTAAACTGAGGGAAAAAATATTTTTTTTTATATATTTTTGGGGTTATTTATTATAGCAAAAAGGAAAAAATATTGCATTTTTTTAAAAATTGTCGCTCTATTTTTGTTTATAGCGCAAAAAATAAAAACCGCAGAGGTGATCAAATACCACCAAAAGAAAGCTCTATTTGTGGGAAAAAAAGGACGCCAATTTTGTTTGGGAGCCACGTCGCACGACCGCGCAATTGTCAGTTAAAGCGACGCAGTGCCGGAAGCTTATATTTTGTCTGGGCAGGAAGGGGGTGTAGGTGCACAGTAGGTAAGTGGTTAAACTTAGTTATATCTAATTCTTCATACGTCACATCCAGAGGACTGTTGATGCAGAAACTCATTGCAATAGCCTGTGCTATATACAATCAGTGCTGGTCTCCTCTGGGTGTGGCTCAAGCAACTTGTCTGTATACTGAACACAGGGGGGTTGCTTACATGGCACCTCCATTATTCTTATAAAAGAAATTATTTTCAGTGAACACATGGCATTTTCTGATTTGACGAGATGGTAAATACAACATTATCCCCCTCTCCTCTTATCCAATCAGAGAATGCGGAGATGGAGACAGAGGTGTAACCAAACTGGACCAATGTAAGTTAAAAGAAAAGCTAATTCTTCAAATTCATCTTTAAAATTTATTATGGTAAAGGTAATAAAAACATTGGCCCAGATTCACAGAGCAATTACGCCTGTCTAACTGGTGTTAGACAGGAGTAATTTCAAATTTTGCGCGCCGTATCACTAGTTTGAATCCTCAAACCATGATACGCGGCTTCGGGCTTCGATCCGAGAGGCTTACGTCCTCGTAAGCCTTCGGATCTACGCTGCGATATTTTTGCGGCCGCTGGGAGGAGTTCGCGTAGTTTTCATGCGCCGGGATATGCAAATGACTTTTTACGGCGATCCACGAAGGTACGAGTGTCCCTCGCAATCGCCTACGTCATTTTTTGGCTACGTAATGTTAGAGGAGCTTTTTGCTGGTCTAACAGTGCGTAACCCATGTAAAGTATGGCCGTCGTTCCCGCGTCGATTTTAAAATATTTTTTTTTTTTTTAACGTAACTCGGTCGGGAATAGGAATGTACGTAAACGACGCTACTACGACGTGACGACGTGTTTTCGCGCAATGCACGGCGGGAAATTTGCGAACGGAGCATGCGCAGTTCGATCGCCACGGGAACGCGCCTATTTTAAATGCTTCACGCCCCCTACTCGCGCAGATGGATTGCGACGGGAGAAATACACTACGCCGCCGTCGTTTACTGGACAAAATCTACCTGGATTCCACGTAGAGCCAGGTAAAAAACGGCAGCGTAGTGTATTTCTGATACTCTACGATAGTCTAATTCTATCTGAATCTGAATCTATCTGTTTTTGTTAAACAACATTGATACAAGGTTTAAAAATGAAAACACAATACATTTGTAAAGCAGAATATAGCTGTCTAATAATATATTCTTCATGTCACAGGCACCAACAATGTAAAATGTTACTAAATGCTTTAAAAAAAAAAAAGAATAAACATGTTATACTCACCTGCTCTGTGCGATGTTATTGTACAGAGCAGCCCTGATCCTCCTCTTCTGGGGTCCCCCGCCGGTGATCTTGGCTCCTCTTTTTCTCTGTGTGGTCCCATAGCAAGCTTCTTGCTATGGGGGCACATGTGCCTGATTGCTCCCAAGCTCTGTGTGTCTATGAAACAGCTTCCATAGACTCACACAGAACAGCCTCCACCTCACAGCATATTATTGACAGCAGCAGGAGCAGATGGATCCTGCTGCTGCCCAAGTCCCTGTGTGAAGAGAAAGAGAGGAGAGGGGAGATACAGGCAGGAAAATTGCTGAATTGATTGAGGACTCATGTAAGTATCTAGAGAGATGAGAGGACAGCAAGCTGTAAAATGTGTTTTACCTTAATGCAGGTAATGCATTAAGGTAAAAAAAATGTTTTGCCTTTAGAACCACTTTAAAATGATCATGTGCTCAGCAGTCAGGCCACAGCTTCTTCTAAGTGAATTACTTCTTTCAATTACATGCTAAAAAAAAAAATCACAATCCCCAAAGGAATTATAAATATACAAAGTATTTCTATGGTAGCTGAGTAACAACATAAAAACATTTACACAAGTAAGGGTTGTTTCACATGGGTTTTCTGATCAGGTACAAAAAAAACCCAGAACAGGCACTGATGTCACAAAAGTGAAATGACCCTTAAAGAGGAACTGCAGTCTGCTCACATAATTTGTAATAAAAACATCTTTGCCATTATGAAGCTTCCCTCCAACCACTTTGCATATTATTTTATATATACTGTAAATTTTGTACTTGCCATACATGCTGCAGAAATCTCCCTCCACCGAGTCTGGCTGCAGCCATTTTAACTGTGGGGAGCTGAAGCTACTGCCTGTTCACTTCCTGTATTTACACACACCCCTCCAGCTCTGCAGCTCTCATTGGCCCTCTATGACTCCTCCCCCACCTTTCCTGGCAAACACTCATGAGAGTGAGAGAGAAAGCTGTGTATGATGTCATAAGCCTGGGCTAATGATCAGACGAGAAACAGGAAGTGGGCTGTATAAGATATTTACTGGCAGAAAAAAAATGTTTTACTATCCAAAGTTAAAACAACAAGGGCAGAAGATTTAAAAAATAGAAAGTTGAAAAAAATGACTCAAGGTCCACTTGAAAGTGGTTCTAAAGCCTTAAAGTGTTTGTTAACCCACAGGGTTAACTTTACTAATAATTTTTGTTGATTTGTCTAATGTCCCCCTGTAACTGTGCTTTATTAAAAATTAAGCTATATACCTTGTTTACTGATCGCAGATCTGCAGTCACGTGACATGCTGCCTCTCTCTTCTCTTGGCCAAAAAGGTGCAGAGGGTGGGGCCGAGGATCCCCCCCGCTGATGTCATTCAGGAGGGGAGAAGGAGAGAGCCCACTGCAGCTGTCATGCAGGAGAAGCAGCCTGCACAGGAGTCCCAAGGGAAAGCTGCATTCTATGGGGGCACCCAATGAAGAGGAGGGGCCTGGAGTGCCGGCGGTGGACCCCAGAAGAGGAGAATCGAGGCTGCTCTGTGAAAAACCATTCCCCAGAACACATGCCTTATTTCTCAGTATCCATGTCAAAAGTGAGATGGCCCTTAGGGCAGACTTCACACTGCCTCAACGTGCTTTGGCCACAGCAGCGTAGTGTTTTGGTGCTGGTTAGTCTCTACAATGACAGGCCCCCCTCTGTACTCCCGATTCTATGTAATGACTATTCAATGAATCTGTACTTCATCACATTTAAAAAATAGGCACATTTTTATTGTTAGTCTTAATCCCCTTAGCGGTATTCCTGAGCGTGACTCGGGGTGTTTTTTTCCTGCTACGATCGGTATCCCCGAGTCACGCTCGGGGTAGATGTGCAGAGCCTGCAGCGGGATTCCTTACCTTCTCCTGGCGATCCAGCGATGATCTCCCATTGCTGTGATCGCCGGCGAGATCCCCGCAGCTCCGTCCTTCGTCTGCTGACTTCCTGGTTCCGTTCCCTGCAGCAGCAATGGTGCATGGGAGCGGAACTGGGAGGGAAAACACATAAAAAGTAGGTGATACAATGTAATCTGAGAGCATGGGCGTCCGCTCCATAGGGCAAGGGAGGGCGATTGCCCCCCCCCCCCCCCCCTAGCCCTGGGGCTGCTTTAAGCACTGCAGTGCTCTCCTGCCTCTGTCCTCGGCACTTGTATTGTATATCACAGAGCTGGGTCTGTCTGTGTGCAAGGTCCCGCCCTCCTAGTTCGGCTCGTCTTCTATTCCACACAAGGTTGGGAAGGTATCAGCACTTTCCTGATTCAGTCTGCATGTGTACAACTTTGCCTCTCCTGGACAGTCTGTCTTCTCTCCCCCCTCCCACTCATTTCTATCCTGCTTTCACTTTCACAGTGTCCCAATGTTTGTGGGAGATCACCACCTCGCCCCCCCCTCTCCCAGCCTCCTGTTATCTCTCCCTGCTTTAGAAAATCTCTTCCTGCTCTGTATAGCGACCCCCCCCGCCCCCCCTCCTCTCCTGTGCCATTCTCTCGGACTCCCTCCTCTCTACATGCCAAGAGAAACTGAGTGATGTTTTCTCCTGTCTGTGCTGCTGAACCTGCCTCTACTCAGCCAACAGGTAATTACAGTAACACACTTTCATGCTTCATATCACTGCTAATTGTGAAGACAAGACAACTGTTATTTCAGAATCTATTTTTAGTAAGGACCCATTCACAAGGGGTGCAAACATGCATCTCCCATGCAGGGCTGTCATTTATCAGCACGGGGGGTACATAGGTGTTGTGTGCATCCCCGTGTCATCACCCCATTCATATCTACTGGGACGTGAGGCTGCATGGACACAGCCTATGTATCCTAATATGACATGCAGGTGCGGGTCCCAATAGAAGTGAATGGGACGCTGGCACAGAGATGGCACACAATGCTCGTACATCTCTGTGCTGATAAGAGAGGACACACATGTCTGCACCAAATGTGAATGGGCCCCAAAGAATTAGTGCGCACCGAGGCTTAGTGAGCTCTCCAGGCATACGAAAACAACAGGAGTGACTAAACCTGCCCATAGATAGATGGAAATGTAACGGCTCCAGCAAGGACCGGACAAGTTTCAATCCTGTAGTAATTCTTGCTAAAGAGACATCAATTTAATCATCAACTTCTCTCCAACCCGCAGGAATGTTTCTTTATATTTGCAGCTCCGACATCGATGTTCCCTTACCCACCTTAGTTGTGTGGATTGGGGGATCCTTTCAATTTTTTAGACAAAAATAAAAACGATCCATCTATGGCCAGCCTCCAGCTTACTTACCATACGTTATACAATCTGATTGTACAATATCTTTTGGATCTACCACCAGCTATGTAGTACAAAAGTCTGCCTGATTGGATACTGCTTAAATGAATTGTTTAGGTTTTCCATAGATTACATAGTTTTTGTAAATCTAAAGGAGATTGTGCAGAGATTGTACAGAGATTGTACAATCAGATTGTATAGTGTATGCTATACCTACAGTATAGTGTTCTTGTGCATGAGTACTTACAGTGACAAATGTATTCCCTGTTATCTTTATTCTCACCTATGCAGATATGTTTGCCCAGGAACTTGGTCTCTGTGTCTAGGGTTGCACAAATACCTGTTTTGTACCAACAATACTTGTGCTCAAGTACTCGCCGATACCAGTTGCCAATACCTTGCGGTGCGATTTGAGCCCATACGAAATGACTGGGCTTAAATCGCACTGTAAAGAATCACATGTGATTTGAACAGGAATGTGGTGCGATTCCTGTCTGAATCACATGTGGTTTCCTGCACCACTCTTGTGTAAACTCCGGCTGAAGTCATTATGACAAGCCGGGGTTAACACAGGAGAGGTGTGAGAAACAGCATGTGATTCAGACAGGAATCGCACCACATTCCTGTTCAAATCACATGTGATTCTTTACAGTGCGATTTAAGCCCAGTCATTTCATTTTTGCAGGATCCTGTTTAATGTAAGGGGTCCAGAGGTGCAGGGTGCTGTGTAATGTAAGGGGTCCAGAGGTGCAGGGTGCTGTGTAATGTAAGGGGTCCAGAGGTGCAGGGTGCTGTGTAATGTAAGGGGTCCAGATGTGCAGGGTGCTGTGTAATGTAAAGAGGGCCATAGGTGCTGTGTAATGTAAGGGGTCCAGAGGTGCAGGGTGCTGTGTAATGTAAGGGGTCCAGAGGTGCAGGGTGCTGTGTAATGTAAAGGGGGCCATAGGTGCTGTGTAATGTAAGGGGTCCAGAGGTGCAGGGTGCTGTGTAATGTAAGGGGTCCAGAGGTGCAGGGTGCTGTGTAATGTAAGGGGTCCAGAGGTGCAGGGTGCTGTGTAACATAAAGGGGGCCAGAGGTGCAGGGTGCTGTGTAATGTAAAGGGCCCCAGAGGTGCAGGGTGCTGTGTAATATAAGGGGTCCAGAGGTGCAGGGTGCTGTGTAATGTAAAGGGGGCCATAGGTGCTGTGTAATGTAAGGGGTCCAGAGGTGCAGGGTGCTGTGTAATGTAAGGGGTCCAGAGGTGCAGGATGCTGTGTAACATAAAGGGGGCCAGAGGTGCAGGGTGCTGTGTAATGTAAAGGGCCCCAGAGGTGCAGGGTGCTGTGTAATGTAAGGGGTCCAGAGGTGCAGGGTGCTGTGTAATGTAAGGGGTCCAGAGGTGCAGGGTGCTGTGTAATGTAAAGGGGGCCATAGGTGCTGTGTAATGTAAGGGGTCCAGAGGTGCAGGGTGCTGTGTAATGTAAAGGGGGCCAGAGGTGCAGGGTGCTGTGTAATGTAAAGGGGCCCAGAGGTGCAGGGTGCTGTGTAATGTAAAGTGGGCCAGAGGTGCAGGGTGCTGTGTAATGTAAAGTGGGCCAGTGATGCAGGGTGCTGTGTAATGTAAAGGGCCCCAGAGGTGCAGGGTGCTGTGTAATGTAAAGTGGGCCAGTGATGCAGGGTGCTGTGTAACGTAAAGGGGGCCAGTGATGCAGGGTGCTGTGTAATGTAAAGGGGTCCAGAGGTGCAGCTGTGGAGAGGGGGTACACGGTAGTGACAAAGAGGTATTAAAAAGATGCAAGGGGCACAGTGGGGTGTTTTTTACATTTTAACATGGGGGGTCGCTTCTAACCCCCGCCAGCGGTCAAAGAAAGGGTAAAATGCGACTGTGTATTGCCGCTGCCGAAGCGCCCCCCCCCCCCTGAAAAAATTTCAGCGGACGCCCATGTCAGAGGATTACACTGTATCACCTTAGTATCTGACACAGTGCCCTTTCAGTGCCCCTTGCCATTGTCATTTGTGACAATAAAATCATTTGATGGCATCAAAAAAGCGATGTCCTACAAATGCGCTTTTGGATCAGCTGAGCGGCAGCGACACGGAGGTGCTCGCAGAACAGAGCGATAGTGAGTCGTGGGGAGATTTGTCATCTGACACTGACACTGATCCAAAAAGTGATAACGCCGATGATCCCGCACCTGACCTAAGCGATGTGCGCACTTGGTGCCGTATAGACAGCAATGCGGACCAGGCAGCGCCCCCAAGATTCCGATTCACTAGATCACCTGGGATGAAGGTAGATGTGACAACCCTCTGGTGTACCTGAAATGATTTCTTACTGAGAAGGTCATTTTAAAAATTCTCACAGAAACCAACTGCTACCATAATCAGGAATCCGCTATGCTGCGTGCCAGATTTTCCAGATCCAGAAAATGGGAACTAGTCACTAAAGAGGACATCTGTCAGTTTCTGGGACTCATCATCCTTCAGGGGGTGGTGGGAAAACCGCTCCAGAAATGGTATTGGACCACCAATAAGCTACTGGCCACTCCATTTTGGCATCGTGATGTCCGAATACCGTTTTTCGCTCATCATGAAGAATTTACACTTCACTAACAATGAAGAGTTTGATGAGGCCACGCATCCTGCTCCCAAACTAAAAAAAATCTGGGAGGTGTGCCAAATGATTTTTACCAACTTCCAGCGGACCTACATGCCAGAAAAGGACGTCAGTGTGGACGAAAGTCTGATGGCCTACAAGGGACGCCTGAGCTGGATACAGTTTATTGCATCCAAAAGAGCGCGGTTTGGCATCAAATTTTACATGCTCTGCGAATCATCCACTGGATATATCTGGAATGCGGTTATTTACACCGGTAAGGGTACCAAGTTCAATCCCAGGTACAGCCGCTATGGGATGGCCACATCATCTGTCCTTACACTGCTGGACCCATTGCTGAACCAGGGATATTGTGTCACAACAGACAATTTTTACACATCTCCAGAACTTTATGAGGTTTTGCTCCTAAACAAAACTAATGGGTATGGTACCGTTAGGCCAAACCGGCGTGACATGCCATCAATGTTTGGCAAGAAAAAACTAAAAAAAAGGAGAGATGGTTGCCTTTCAAAAGGGTAAGATGATGGCAATGCGATGCGGGACAAGAAGGATGTGTGTCTCATGAGCACCGTGCACAGCACCTCCACTGCCATGGTCCGCACAAAACACGGAAAAGATGTGCTGAAGCCGCAAGTCGTGATCGACTATAATCACATGATGGGGGGTGTCGACCGAACTGATCAGGAAATTACATTTTACCCGGCAATGCGGAAACAACAGAAGAAGTATTACAAAAAGATTTTCAGGCATCTTCTGGAACAATGCCTTTGGAACGAATATATCCTTTATAGAGCAAACACTGAAATACCTCTTGTTCATTCTGACTTTATCTGGAAGGTGGCTGAGCAGATTTTTGTCAACCACCCGACGTCATCAGTATCTGCTAACAGACCCGGACGACGCGCTGTTGACGTGGTCAACCCAGAACGCCTGACAGGTCGTCATTTTTGTAGACTACGCACCGCCAACCGCAAGAAAGTTAGTGCCTACCAGGATGTGCGTCGTTTACTGTTCCAAGAGAGATGGCAATGGGAAAAAAGTCTGAAAAGAAACAAGGTACTATTGTCCTGATTGCGACGTCGGACTTTGTCTAGTTCCATGCTTCAAACTGTTTCACACTCAGGATGTGTATTGAATTTCTTTGTTTGACAAATGTCATTATTTTTCATTACATTATTGAATAAAATTATATTATTGATTAGATTATAATTCATGCATTTGTGTTTCAAATTTATCACATCTGGAATGTCTACTAGAGTCTTGTTTTGGTCAGGTTTAAGTAAGTAATTACTAAGAATTGCAGGCCTATAATACATATCACCAAATTTCCATGCAAAAAATTGTACCGCTTTTGGTATAAAATTCCAGACAGAATCATACCGCCAGGGAGGTTAAAGGAGTTGTAAAGGAAAACATTTTTTTTTTGCTGAAATGACTGTTTACAGGGTATAGAGACATAATAGTTAACTGATTCCTTTTAAAAAATGATTAAAAATAGATAAAAATCAATCATATAATGTGCCTGCAGTTTCAGTTTCGTTTTTCATCTAGTTTGATGCTTCTGTGAAGTACAGAGACACAGAGCCAATACAGGGAAGTGTTTGTTTTTAAAATTAAACTGATTGTTTCTGAGGGGTTTTAGACATACAGTAATCACACCTCCTTGATTAGAGACCACAGAGAGAAGCTCCCAGTATTTTTTTCATAAGGAAACAGACAACCAGGAAGTGTGCAGAACAGAGAAGGATTACAGCAAAAACAAAGAATGAGGACATGAAACCAGGACTGCATTAAGGTAAAGTAAGCTATTTAGCAAAAAAAATAAAAAATTCCTTTAGTGACCCTTTAAGTGTTGTTACTTTTTTTTGTAGAAAAATATTATAAATGGACAGATGTAAACGGTAGATTCTAAATGTATACATTTAATTCAGTATTAACTGTAAATGATAAACTTAATTACTGTACCTTATGATCATAGAAGGCATCAATGAGAGTAATGAAACGACGGGCTTGTGAGCGCTTTGTCATGTCTAGATGTGGAATTCTTCTGATAAATACAGTATCAAACTTCTTGCACATTTCCAGGTAGTCACTGGCTCCTAAGGGCTAAACCATAAATGGGAATTTATTTTTTTATCTTCTCCACCATGCAAACTCATATTACATACTTATATTTCATATGTTTCACTTAGTATCATGGGGATCATTTCCTGCACCTGGCCCCTTTTGCCTGACTAGTCACCTAAGAGTCGGTTCACACTGGGGCGACACGACTTCCAGCACGACTTTCAGAAGCAACTTCAACACGACTTGAGCATGAACCACAGGGCGATCTGGGGCGATTTACAACACGACTTGAAGTCCTTTTCAGGTCAGGAGACATTCCAGTGGCCAATAAAACAACAATCAGCTCTGGGAGAGGGAAGGGGAGGGAGGGGGTTTGCCTGAGAAATGTATGTTATCTTGCTGGGAAGTAGCTTCAATTAAAACAGTGATCAGACTTGGAAGCGACTTCCATTGAAATCAATGGGTACAAATCGCCTAGAAGTCGGATTGAAGTAGTACAGGAACCTCTTCTGAAGTCGGAGTGACATGAGTAGTGTGTATTAACACCGCTGCCATTAACTTACATTGCTTTTCTGGACAGCGCGACTTGGGACGACTTGAGACGACTTCAAGTCGGATCCCAAGTCGCCCCAGTGTGAACCGACTCTAACTGAGCACTAGTAAATCATACCAGCAGTGGCTTTCATCATCGTGTAATTGCATGCATCTCTGGACATTCTCTGTGGCCGTTCTAAGATATTTTCTGCCTTGGACCAGCCCAAAATATGGCAATTTCATTTGGCCTCATGGGTAATACAGTGTGCTGGATTGAGCCTAAGTCATCAGAATGTGACATACATCAGTCACTTCCCACTGCCTAGTAGAATCAAGCCATATTACAGCATGGGACCAAAGATTTAGTTGAGCAAACGGCTTCCGCCTTTACTTTATGGAAACATCGGTGAAAAGTGTTTTTAGCATTATCCTACATTTTGCCTTTTTTTAGTCCTTGAATTTGGCTTCAAACTGTCAATATTTTATACATTATCATCTGGAGTTTTACACCTGTAGTGCAATTTGTTTTAACCAACTGCAGGCACCTATTCAAGCTAACATACTGTAGTAATTGCAGAAACTTGGGATTACTAAATACAATTATTGCCCATGGGACTTTGACAGAGTTGTACCACAACAATTGATGCCACATAATATAAACTACTCAGAACAGCTAATTGAAGAAATAGAAAACAGCAGCCCTTTTGGGATCCACTTTACGTCATGTCATGCAGCTGTTTTTTTTTCTCTTCAATTTGCTGTTCCTAATAGGCCCTAATGACGTATATCCATGTGCTAGCCTTGTTGCTGTGAGCCTTTCTAGCCTGTCCCTTTTTGGTGACCCACCCTACCTTCAGACTTGTCTGATGTGGCCCCCATAGTTAATTTTGTCAACAAAAATGTTTTTTTCAAAGTTTTCGTCAGCGGCATTTTTACAGTGAGGAAAACGAAACGAAAAAGTACAGCACATTTTTGTACACTGACGAAAATCAAATGCGCTTTAGTTAATGAACGGAAACTGGTGGAAAATGTGAGGCAGGCACTTTTACCCCTGTGAATTAACTTCCAGTTTTTCGCAGAACTCAGCCTGCTTCTGCAATCTGCTCTCAGCAAGCAAGCTTGTTTGACTGCACCATGACGAGACTGGCAATGCCAGAGACCAGAGAGAGCAGCACTGTGCTTTACAGACCAGCCAGATAACTCATGAGACGACTGCATCGCCAGGCGCCCAGAGCAGAGCAGACTGTGTGTGTACAGTTGTGTAGTACATTACAATTACAGCAGGCCTGTGGCCTCCCCTCAGACCACCATCTGTCCAGAGCACTGTGTGTACATTACAGGCCTCCTCAGACCACCATCCAGAGCACTGTGCAGCATTACAGGCCTCCTCAGACCACCATCCAGAGCACTATGCAGTATTACAGGCCTCCTCAGATCGCTGGCCAAAGCACTCTGCAGCATTACAGGCCAACTCAGACCACCGTCCTAAGCACTGTGCAGCCTTATAGGCCACCTCAGACCGTCCAGAATCTGAGTTTGTTCAAATCTTAATATCATAAATAATAACATATTCAATTTTTTTTTTACTCGAAATTCTAGAGAAATGTTTAAATAAATCATTATTAAACTAAAAACCATTTTCATTTTAGTTGACTAAAATCTGTTTAGTTGACTAAAATGTACTGGAGATTTAGTCGACTAAAACTAAAACAATTGCAGAAGACTCAAATGGGACTTAAACTAAAATGCCATTTTAGTCCTAAGATTAAAACTAAAACTTTGCTGCCAAAATTAACACTGTTGGCCTCAACATACACTTGCCCTTTATGGGATATTTTTTGCTACAGTGATGCTCCTGTGCCTTGTGTTGGGTGTATGTGTGTTTGGATTTAACCATCTCCTAATGAAGTTAATGCTGTTCAGGAAATGCATTGAGATCATTATTGGTACTTGATTGATGAGAAATGATTTGTATCTAAATAGTGTCAAACATTAATGTTTACATATTTTACTCTGAGATTATATATATTTTGCACCCTATTTTTTTATCTTTATAAATGAAAAAAGATGTGATATTTTATATTATGTGGCATTACCTGTTGTGGTACAACTCTATCAAAGCCCCATTGGCAATATTTGTTTTTAGTAATCCTTTCAGTTTCACCCACGTCGTGCCATTCTGGCTATTGATTTTCTTATGCCGAAACTTGTTCTTCTTCCATTAACGCATACAACCTCAGATTCCTGAAGGTTTTTCTTTTGGCAGCAAAAATAAAACTATCACATGGGCAAGTGATAGGTGCCTTTCTCTGTCAAAAATACAAAACACGTCTGCCAAATATGTAGGCTAGGCACGTCAGGCCACCAGTGTCAATTTTGGCAGAAAATTTCGATTCAGTTTCAGTCTTAAAACTAACATGGCATTTTAGTTTAAAGGAGCTGTAAAGGTTTGTTTTAAGGTGAAAAAAAAAAAAACTGGCAATGACGGCCCCCCCGTTTTATTTACCTGAGTCCGTTCACCTGCTGAGCTTGCCCCCGGCATCCTCTTCTCCACTCAGTCTGGCCATTGATTGGATGGACCGGGGCCACTGTGTGCAAAACGAGCTGCACAGTGAAGGTAAGTATACCATGTTTGTTATTTATTTATTTTTTAAACGAAAACCTTTAGTGTCCCTTTAAAGCGGAGTTCCACCCAAAAATGGAACTTCCGCTTAACCCACTCCTCACCCCCTTACATGCCACATTTGGCATGTAATTTTTTTTGGGGGGGGGGGGGAGTGGGGGCTTCAGGAGGAGTGGGACTTCCTGTCCCACTTCCTTCTTCCACCGAGGGGCTGAAAAGGCGATTAAGCTTAATCGCCTTTTGCAGCCTCTCCCTGTAGGCTATCGTCTAGGACACGCGACAGGTCCTAGGCGATAGCCTGTCCAATCGAATAGCGCAGCGCCGAGCGGCGCCTCTCGCGCATGTGCAGTGCCGCTCGCGCATGCGCAGTGGGTGCCCGGCCGTGAAGCCGAAGGCTGTCACGGCCGGGTGCCCACAGTAGCAATGAGGATGCCGGCTGGGGAGGGGGGGGAGAGTTGACCAAAACTCATTTTAATCATCTAAAATCTAATGGGTGTAGTTACCGTATTTATCGGCGTATATCGCGCACTTTTTTGCCCTGAAAATCAGGGCAAAATCGTGGGTGCGCGATATACGCCGATACCTGCTTTCCCGCGCCGAGTTTTGAATACTGTGCCGACATATACCCAGCGCAGTACACTCGGGTATATTCGGCCAGTCTCGGCTTCTTCCGCGGTCACATCCTGGACGTACAGGACGTGAGCGCGACAGTTGCCGAGCCTGCCCGAGTGTACTGCGCTGGGTATATGCTGGTGCAGTATTCAAAACTCGGCGCGGGAAACGAGCGGGGAGGACGCGAGGACGCCGGACCCGCCGAAGAGGACACCGGACCCGCCGAAGAGGACACCGGACCCGCCGCAGAAGGACACCCGATGCCGCAGAAGGACGCCGGACCCGCCGAAGAGGACACCCGAAGCCGCAGAAGGACGCCGGACCCGACGAGGCCGCCGATGGACGCTGCGCAAGACACCAAAACTGTAAGTACAAAAATAACTTTTTTTCAACAGGATTGGGGGTCACTTTAGGGGTGCGCGGTATACGCGGGAGCGCGTTATACCGCGATAAATACGGTAAATTGGAATGCGTTATTTAAGCATGTCTCTACAATTTCCAAACTCATATACTGCTAGAGTAATAGTTATTATTTATGTTACTGAGGTATGTGCATGCACTACAGACCAGTGCTAATTTTGATGTCAAATTTCAATTTAGTTTTAGTCTTAGTCTTTTGACTATAATGGTGTTTTAGTTTTAGTCGTATTTTGGTCATTTCAATTGTTTTAGTTTTAGTCGTGTTTTAGTAGACTGAAGTGGTATTAAAGTGGTTGTAAAGGTACATTTTTTTCCCTAAATAGCTTCCCTCATCTTAGTGCAGTCCTCCTTCACTTACCTCATCCTTTGATTTTGCTTTTGAATGTCCTTATTTCTTTTGAGAAATACTCACTTCCTGTTCTTCTGTCTGTAACTACACACAGTAATGCAAGGCTTTCTCCCTGGTGTGGAGAAAGCCTCTTGAGGGGGCGAGCAGGAAAGTCAGGACGCCCACTAACACACAGCTCCTTTCTCTATCTGCAGTAGAGAGTGTCCTGACACGCCTGCTCACCCCCTCCCCCCTCAAGAGGCTTTCTTCACACCAGGGAGAAAGCCTCACATTACTGTGTGGAGTTACAGACAGAAGAACAGGAAGTGAGGATTTCTCAGAAGAAATAAGGACATTTAAAAGCAAAATTGAAGGATGAGGTAAGTGAAAGAGGACTGCACTAAGGTGAAGGAAGCTATTTAGGGATTTTTTTTTTACCTTTACAACCCCTTTAAGTTAGTCGACAAAAATGTTTTAGTGAACGAAATTAACACTGCAGGCTTCTAGCTACCAGAGTGTATCTGTTTTCAGAAAGCAGTGAGTAAGATAGGAAGCTTGACTGGTAACCAGCATATACACAGCCATGATGCATGCATGATCCATTTTAGGAAGTAGTAGTGTCCTCTACACTTATCACTAGAAAATATAATGGAATGGGAAGAAATTTCCATGGTCTCTTCTGTCAAATGTCCCATTTACTTAAAAGCCCAAATCTTTTATCTCCTGCATTTAACTGCTGTATCTTATCATTTTAGATCCTGTGAAAACAACCTATGTGTAGGATGCTTTCACTCATTGCAATGATTATTATTTTACTGTGGTTTATCATTACATTCAACAGCCTCCATCCTAGCAATTAAAAAAACTTAAAGCTTACACAAAACAAAACAAAACAAATGATGCTCCAAAAACAAACACATGAACCCTTTATGGTCCTGATGCGTTTCTGCACACTTCAGCCTTTGTGAATGTTAGGGTGGTACAGAATGTGCAGACAGTACTTTATCATTATTATTGAGGAGACATAACATAAGTGCCTCACTGCACCATCTTTATACAAATAGCCAAAGGAATCTGATCTCAGACTGTATTTTTATGGTGAACATGATAGCACTTCCCAGCCTGCTATAATGAGTGCTTAATAAGCTGTGTTCATTTAACTTCACAGAGAAGGGTTCTTTGGTTCATTAATTGTATACATCCTTCAAAGCATTTAAAATAAATGTATATACAAGAAGATAACACAGTAAAGACTTGAAAAACACGTACATGTTTATATGATGCTTCCATTTAATTAATTATGCACGATGGGCCATTATTGATTCTCAAAAGTAATCTGCCAGGACAGAAATATGGGTGCTGGCCATTACTAGTTTTTGATGGTGCACCCCAGTAACGGTTTGCTGATTCTTCTTTCATTATTTTGCCAGTTAATGATTTTGAACAAGTATGGAATATTAGGAGTCTATTTGCTGCATGCTTGTTCCGGGCCAAAGACTCATTAATAGTAGAAGTCAGGGTCAGAATGACAGCCATGGAGCTTGCTCCATTCAATACAAGTCAGCAATGGCAGCTTTCATATTTGTATTTTTACTTTTTTTTTAATTCAGGCCAAATAGATGGATCATAAGCAGTAAGACACAATAAGTATCTACTAATGATGCATTTTCCAAAACTATGAGGAAGTCAAGAATTTGCCAGGAAATGCTTCTACCTCGCGTCAGTCAGTTGCTGTTTTTGACAGGTCCCCTTCCCCACTTCTGGAGACGCAGCTGCAGCCCGTACTCCCAGAAGTTCGGCCCCCTTCTCCTTCCCCCGCCGCCTGGCCACTGAGAAAGCACAGCACGCATGTGCAGTAGGGACCCAGCAGTGAAGCTGAAAGTCGATTTGAAGATGGGCTGACATTGTGGGCTCCCTGGACAGGCAAGTGTCCCAATATTAAACCTCAGCAGCTACAGTATTTGTAGCTGTTAGTTTTTTTTTCACCCAGGCAGGACCTCCTCTTTAGTGAACTCCTAGAAACAGTTTTTACGGGAAGTACAAAAATCCTATTTTCTTTCTTGTTCAATGGCTCCAGAGACAACTCGGATGTTCAAACAAAGTCCAAGTGAGGGGCGGGCAACAGCAACAAAACAAAGCAATAACAGGCCCACACATTGATAATGATATAATTGCCAAAAGGACCTTATACTCAAAGCTGGCATCAGATGAGGCCTGAACCTGGTAAAACCTGAACAGAAGACCAGTTGGAAGCACAACCTAGGTACCCAGTTAACCTTTTGATCGCCCCTGATGTTAACCCCTTGCCACCCAGTGTCATATAGTATATTTTTTAGCACTGATCACTGTATTAGTACTGGTCCCCAAAAAGTGTCAAAAGTCTCAGTTAGGTGTCCAATTTGTCCGCAATATCGCAGTCCCGCTATAAGTCGCTGTTAGTTTTTCTAATCATTAGTGGGTCAAATCAAGGTTTGTTTTTGACTGCAGAGATGAGAAAATTTGAAGGAACAGTATGTAAAAATTTTCGCAAACAAATTACTGTATTTATCGGCGTATAACACACACCCTAACTTTAGGAGGGAAGTTTCAGGAAAAAACTTTCCAAAGCCCCCAGCGTATAACAGGCAGCCATAGTTTGCCCTCTATTTTCAGGGTAAAAAAGTGAGTGTTATATGCCAATAAATACAGTAATTTCAAACAGTGTATGTGGTTTTCATTCGTAAGTCAATTCATTCCAAAATCCAAAGAGAAAGCAAACAAAATCTTTCAAAACAACAAACAAATGTTCTGAGAATTTTCATACAAATTTTTCTAAGACTTTAACCATGAATTTTGAAATTCTGTCCATCTATGGCCAGTTTTACTCTAGAAATTTTTCTTTACAGAAGAAAGCTACCAGCTGAGACGTGATTCACATGGCAACCTTGTGAGTAAGTGTGGAAAGAGAAATGTCCCTGATGGGTTTAAAAGGTTGTTTTTAAAGTGCCAAGAGAACCAAATTAAAATTCCATGATGCAGTCAAAGGTGGTTGATCAGGAGGCGTTACATGATATACACCCTGTACAAGAGTCTTTATCAAAGGAGGCCATTATTCTTTCAACAGATTATTTTCAGGGGTGAAAATGTCTTTGCTCGCAACAGGTGAAGTACTCTATGCCTTCCAAGAGCAATGGTAGACCTTAAGCGAGGCAAACGTCCTAGCTTTAAACAGCATGGCAATTACTGTTTTGGAAAGGATTCTATCTTTCAGGACCTGGGCTTTAACTGCCATGCCATTAAACCCCCTTGGTTGTCTGCCAGGAGTCTGATCAGGTCAGAATACCACATCCACTTGGGCCAATTCAAAGCTATGCGTATTCCTGAATTGCCCTCCACCTTGAATCTGTAGAGAAGATAAATAAGGGTTTGCAAAGGGGGAAAGGCATAGATCAGCTTTTACTAATCCCACAGAGTTACCAGAACATCCACTACTTTTGCCAACTCTGAGTTGGCTGTTGAACTTGAAAGCCAGGACGTCCAACATAATTCCTTCTTGTGAGATTGACCTACTGTTGCCAATAAATGCATATAAATTCCAGCTCAAGCAGCTTGTAGATTAGGTCCCTTTAGAAGAATGAAAAATTATATAAAAATAATAAAACCGCTAACAAAACGGTTTAACTTTTCCCAGTAAAGAAAAGATATCCATCCTCATAGGGCACAAGCAAACAAATAGGCATCCTGGGAGTGGGAGGAGTTATACAGCATGTCTGGTCACTGTTTTTTGTTTTGCAGTGTGAACATTCGCATGTTCAATCACATTCACATATAATTCATTATAATCCAATTGTCTCAGAATCCTGAATCCTTAATGAATGAGAAATAAATTTGTTTTTCAGTTATATTTTACATGGCATCAAAACAACCACAGCAGTTAACATTTTACCAAAAACGTGGTCAAAAACATAGAGGTTTAATGGCTCTTTAAAATTTACTGCATTATGCCGGAAACCATTTTTTTTGATGGGACAAGATGTTTTGAAGGACAGGAACAACTATAATGCTGTAAATATATGTACCATATATACTCGAGTATAAGCCAAGTTTTTCAGCTCTTTTTTAGGGCTGAAAATCCCCCTCTCGAGTCACTGTACCTTGGGCGTCCATTTTTTAAAACTCGCAGCTTCCTTCTGGTCCCGTCCCGTTCGGTGATAGGCGTTTGACACTGTGTTCAGTGTTCTGCCTATCACGGACGTTCTTTCATTCTCAGACTCAGTTTATCAGCAGACACTGTCAGAGAATGAAAAGAACATCTGTGATAGGCGGATCACGCCTATCACGGAACGGGACAGGACCAGGAGGAAACCGCAAGTTTTAAAAAATGTACGCCTGCAGCGCAGCTTGTCAAGAATTTCAGGTATACTGCAATGGGCAAAGTGAGGTTGTAATGGGCACAGTGAGGTAATGAGCACAGTGAGGCATGCAAATGGGCACAGTGAGGCGTGCAAATGGGCATTGTTGACCCTCTTTTTCGCTTACAGTGGCTGCTGCATTCTCACCCTAGGTTTATACTTGAGTCAATAGGTTTTTGCATTTTGTGGTAAAATTAGGTGCCTCTGGCTTATACTCGGGTTGGTTTATACTTGAGTATATACGATACATTACATTCCTACTTTCTTTTTTATTTTGTTTGTGTGATATGGAAGGAAGCAGGGAATTAAACTACATAGGGAAGGGAATAATTTAAAGGGAAATGGCATAGAAGAATAGAGAAAAAAAGGAGTGGGGGGCATTCTGTAAAAAAGGGTGTGCATGTGAAAGCAGGAGGGGTGGGTCCTTGGTTGGGTCAGTTCCTATAAAAACTCCAAACCTTTTTCTAAGGCAGCCTTTCTCAACCTTTTTATCTCAGAGGAACCTTTTAAAATAATTTTCAGGTCTCGGAGAACCCCTGATAAAACCCATTCATTGAGGGTAAGTGGGAACAATGCCCCTTACTTCAGTGAGAATGCCCTTTTTTACATACAGTGGTGGGAAGAATGGCCCTCTTACAGAGAGCTATAAAGATCAATGGCTCCTACAAGTGGTATTGGCTCAGAAGTATGTAGGCACTAGCAAACAGGAGGTAAATCAGCCACAGCTCAAGGAACTCCTAGCCACCTCTGGAGGAACCCTAGGGTTCCACGGAACCCTGGTTGAGAATGGCTGCTCTAAGGGGACATACCATAGCTGTTTCTTAGAAGAAAACATGTTCTGGTATTCTTGCAAGGAAGTAAATCTTAACAACACAGTTCTTTCTCATACTTCATATACCAAAGTCAAAATCTCTTTAATTTTCCATTTAACAGCTTTTTCAGAAAAAAAAAATGTTAAATTTGCCAATTTGTTTCATGTTAATGGCCCTTTACTGAAGTCAATGGAGAAAAGTGTTGTTTTGCACTAATGACGTTAAAATAGATTCTCATACAATAACTGTGCTGTGCAGCGAATAATGTGGGTGTGCTGCTGCTTGCAAATAGGCTTTTGTTCACTGTTTAAGAAAAACATGGTCGGAGAACGCAAAAACAAAACTCTTGGAAAAACAGAGGGGGTGTTAACTTGTTTATAGTTGCTGGGCACTTACACGGTCACAGAGTTCCTCAAATGTGCAGTCAGCAATGGATCCACAGGCTTTGCTCAGCTTCAGCTCCCTGCCCTGCACTTTCAGAATCCTTGGTCTTGTTACTATGGAAACAGGAACAAAAGCTCAGTCTTGTCTGGATAATTACCCTAAAATTCATCCCTTACAGCTAGGAAATGCAAAGCTTGATGAATAATAGCACATGATTCAACACATAAATTAGACAAAATGCTGATACAATGACTGCCACTTGAGTGTGGCATCAACCCATAGACAGCAATGGAACTTATTAATTGGTCAGTGGAGATTGGGCATTGTGTTTTAAATGCGTTCTTTTTCAAGAGAAATTAACTTACGTACCATCATTTTGTTTCTGAGCCAGCTCATCAAACAACTTATCCATGACAGCCTCCACATCAGCTTCACTTGTGCTACAGAGAAAAGAAGAATAGCATGTGAAATTAATAACACTCAAAGCCAGCATCTAACAGCTGCCTTGGACTGCTTAGCTTCCTGTCCATACACCTATACATGTATATTCAAAGGGAAAAGGATGTTATGTTCTAAACACAAACATTACATTTACAATGCACTTCAAAAGTGGGAATATTAACTTGCAGGCAGATGATTTGGCCTTATTTGCATACACTGAAAGGCTCATGTGATTCTGACAGCTTCTCGTAATGAGGCAACACAAGCACAACAAAGCTCTTAATACTATGTGTACACAAAGAGGGAGAGTAAGCTACTGGCTTTCTCTTGAATGCAAAGCAAAAGTAAACACACCAGACTAGTGAAAGTCTTTTATTCATTTGTGTGATGGACTCATCTTGGTGTATAGTGAAGATATGACCAGTCCCCCACAATAGATATTGTTCTTTTATTATGTGCCTGCGATGAAAGATTTTAAGGATTATAAGTAAATCACAGCTATGCATCATAGGGCTCGATCAGTAGAGGCTGGTACACACAGGCAGTTTTTTTTTCATTCAACCCAGCAGGCTGAACAAAAAACAAACCTAAGGAGCTCCCTGCTGAGCTAGTTTAATTCTGACAGGGAGACTGCACCCCCTTGTCAGAACACACAGGTCAGCACAGGCAGCATGCCGATTGGCTGCTGGTTTTCTAGCACGCCCGTCCGACAGAAGCCGGACAGGCTGCATGCACACTGGCCAAACCGGGCGATATTTGGCCAGTGTGTACCAGTCTTAAAGTAATTGTAAAGTCAGGAGGTTTTTTATCTTAATGCATTCTCTGCATTAAGATAAAAAGCCTTCTATGTGCATCAGCCCCCCTAATACCTACCTGAGGTCCAGCTAGATCCAGCAATGTTGCAGGGGTGTCTCAGCTGCCCAGGACTCCCCTCCTCCTTGGCTAAGACAGCAATGTGGCGCCATTGGCACCCGCTGCTGTCAAAGTCAATCAGCCAATGAGAAGAAAAAGGGGGCAGGGCCCGGGCTGCGGCTCTGTGTCTGAATGGACACAGGGAGCTATGGCTTGGCTCTGATGCCCCTATAGCATAGTACTTGCTGTGGGGGCACTCAACAGGAGGGAGGGGCCAGGAGCACCAAAGAGGGACCCGAGAAAAGGAGGATTTGAACTGCTCTGTGCAAAACCGCTGAACAGAGCAGGTAAGTATACAAAAACTTAACACCGGAAGCCAACGATTGCTTGACGGGAGGGATTCCCCTGCCAGCACCCGTGGTTGCAGTAAATAAATTCACCCCATCTATGGCCAGCATAAGGAGTGTCTTCATAGGGCTAACTGATAACAGCTAATAAGCAACCAAAGAAAATGGTTTAATCGTTAGGCAAGGGTGCAGTCTACATACCTTGCATAGATCAGCACAATGGACAAAATCATATCATAAGCAGAAGGTAAAAGTAGGCAGCTAACAGGTGTGTAGTAGCAGACAGGATTCACAGAACAGAAAAATGAAGCTCACAAAGATGAACGTGAACATTTGCTCATGCTCAATCCCACTGCACAGAGCAGTGCTAGTGCTCAATCCCACTGCACAGGGCAGTGTTAGGCCTTGTACACACGATGGGATTTATCTGCTGTAAACGGTCCCCGGACCGTTTACAGCGCATATTTACGCCGGGATGTTTTGATCCGATGGCTGTACACACCATCGGATCAAATTCCCCGCCGGCGGACAGCGCAGTGACGCGGCGGTGACGCCGCCACGTCACCGCACCAGGAAGTAAACACTTCCGCGCGCATGCATCGGATCCATTCACAGGATACGATGCATGTGCGGGCAGATATGTCCGCTGGTTTGCCGTACTAACCAGCGGACATATCTGACGGGCAGCTATCCGGCGGAAAAATTTCAAAACATGCTTTGAAATTTTTCCGCCGGAGGAATCCGGCCAGAACGGTCCGTTTGCCCCTACACACGAGCGGATTTTTCGGCTGAAATGGTCCGTCGGACCATGTTCAGCGGATTTATTCCCTCGTGTGTACAAGGCCTTAGTGTACAGTATCGCTCGATAGCAGTGGGATTGAGCACTATTAAAACCAGTAGATTGCACAGGTTCACACCTATGGCAAATGCTTCCAGAAACAAAGGGGATAGAATGTCCACAGGCAATCCTGTCAACAGGATATAGACAACCAGCTTACCCGGGGGAAATGAATCTCATATTCTATACTACCAATTTCTTAAAGGATAACTAAACACAAGAACAAAAACATAATATTTTGCAGCTCACCAGTTCTTAGATGTGGTTGGCTGCATTGTTTTCTTTTTTCAGGCTAAGAACATTTTCAGAAGTATAGAACATATCTGTTGGTCTTGCCAGAAACGCTGCGTCCTTGTAACTTCCTACAAACTGAACAGGAAGTAAAAATGAATCTAAGATCACTAATCTCCTCCCCCTACATAATGTAAGCGTAGAGACAGAAAAGTGTATGTTTCACAAAAACACGAGGTGAAAAAGTAAAAAAAAAAACCTTAAAAGAGAAAACGAATGCAGCCACAACATTCAGGGACTGGTCAGCTGAAATATATAACATTTTAGCTTTTGGGTTCAGATATGTAGATACATAGAGGAAAGGCAAAGACCAGATGTACTAATTCCGCAGAGCCATGATGACCAACCTACGGCCGTTTGGCATTTTTTTGTGCATGAAGCTGTGTTTGCCTATTGCCCTGCTATAGTAATGGTTTGTATCAGATTCATGTTATATATCTCCAGTCTATGACTCTTTACTGAAGCATGTCCCCAGTCTCCAACTCCTATAGCATGTCCGCAGCCTCCGACCATCTCTTTCATCGTGGTCGCAGTCTCTGACCATCTCCTGTACCATGCCTATAGACTTTGACTATATCCTGTTCTGTATCCTGTATATCCATGTCTCTGCTGACATTAAATATTCATTGAATTTTATCCTTTATCCTATCCTTTGGTATGTCAGGGGTCACACTTGAGGCCCCTGACATTAAGAAAGTTGGCCCCCACTGCCTTAGAAACACCAGAGCATTCACTTCTAGTGCAGGTGTCTCCAAAGTTTCAGCACAAGGGCCACAACATATTTTTTACATATATTAGGAGACTGAAAAAAAATCAGTTTTATAAACAAATGAAGACATTTTAAATCAATAAATAGGTTTTATATCGAACTTTGTTATAATCAACATGATGCGATTTGGAAATAACAGAGAAAGAACCTTAGTAAAACAAAGAACAAATAAATATTCCAAATACACTTGAGCCATTTATAGGTCATATAAAAATAAATTCAGTTTACAGCTTTTTCATCAGTCTTCTTTATATTCCCCATCAGGAGCCTCCCGTATCTCAGAGTCCACTTTAGAGACCCTCCTTACATCAGGGTCCTGATTTTATTAGAGTCCACCACTACATCAGTTTCCCCATCAGAGTTCCCCTTACATCAGTGTCCACATCAGAGTCCTACCATAAATCTGGATCCCAGTTAGAGTCCTGTCATATATTAGTATTCCCATCAGAACCCCCCTAAAAATGGGGTCCTCAGAGTTTGTCCTTGCATCAGTGTCCCCATCAGAATCCCCTGTTACATAAAGGACCCCATCACGGTTCCTCCTTACATCAGGGTCCTCATCAAAGTCTCCCTTTACATCAGTGTATCCATCAGCTGCCCCCATACAATCCTATGTCATAAGGGGGCAGGAGTCACCCGGTGACGTCAAAGGATGATGAACAGCGGACCCCAGATCCTAAAGGTACATGGTACAACCACTCATTCACAAAAAAAAAAGGCTAGTGTAAATAAACGCACAACAAAAAAATGCCCCCCCAATGTAGATCCATCGTCAATCACATCGTCCATTGATTTATGTCCACATTAATGATGATGAAAGGCGGATGCTGACCCGCAGGATAACGCCACCTGCCCAACCACTCCCGTAGCGCAACAACATTCCCGGTTCTCCCTGCCGCTTTGTTTCCTTTAGCGGCAGGGTGAACCGGGAATGTTGTTGCAGTACGGGAGTGGTTGGGTTGGGCAGGTGGCTTTTTTTTCCCTGCCGGTCAGCGTACATCGTTCATCATCATTGATGGGGACATAAATCACTGTATGACGTGATTGATGATGGATCTATATCTACTGAGTGTAAGCCAATAAAAAAGATGATAAATGCTTGCATGTTAGAGTCATAAAGTAAACAAATGAACGTACCATAGCTATATCTCAAATGGGTTAAATTAAAGAAAGTCTCAATGGGCTTTGGGCTTGTTTTAGTGGCATCAGTTTAAGACGCTTCTGAGATCATTCAGAATTTAACCCCTTGCCAACTGGGCATGTTCACCCCCCTCTTGCCCAGGCCAATTTTCAGCTTTCAGATGGCCATATACAATATTACACTTTGAATGACAATTGCATGGTCATGTTACACTGTACCCAAACCACATTTTTATATATATATGTTTTTTTAGATAGAGCTTTCTTTTGGTGGCATTTAATCATTACCGTTTTTTATTTTTTTGCTAAACAAATGAAAAACAAACATTTTGTAAATGTTTTTCCTTCAATGATGGGCACTTCGAGGCTGCACTGATAGGCATCACTGATAGGCATCACTGATAGGCACTGACAGGAAAAACCTGATTGGCAGTGCCCTGATTATCAGTGTAGATGCCCCTTGTGTGGATTGCCACTTAAAGCGGAGGTTTCATTAAAAAAATAAAAATAATTAAAAGTCAGCAGCTACTAACACTGTAGCTGCTGACTTTTAATAAGGACACTTACCTGTCCTAGCCGCAGCGATGTCGGCCCCCGCCGTGGCCGATCCTCGATCCAGGCAGCTCCAGGCCCTGCCATTCACAGTAAGGGAAACAGGCAATGAAGCCGTGCGGCCCGTTTCCTACTGCGCATGTGCGAGCAGCGCGGCGCTTTGTGAATGGGTAGGCTGCTTTCTGGGACACACACAGTTCCCAGAATGCAGCGCGCCCCATTCACAACAAGACACCGAGTGTAGGAGGAGGAAGAGAATCCACCGCGGAGCATGAAGAGGCAGATTTGGCAGTTCCGCATAGCGACAGCTATTTAGGGTGAGTAAAATTTTTATTTTTTTCTATTTATTTTTAGATTTTTGGTGGAAATGTTTTTTTTTCAGATGGGAAGTCCGCTTTAATGGCTCTCCTCTCCTCACGCGCAGTCAGAGTGAGAAGACATTTTGTTTACACTGATTAGACACAGCTGGTCACATGGTAAAGAGCGGCTGTGATTGGCTTTTTACCCTGATCTGTGATTAACTGTGTCCAAAGGACACAGCGATCGAATATTTCTGCAGATGCGCGCCGCAAGGAGAAGCAAGATCATGGGGAGGACATCAATAGACGCCCTCCTGTAAATATGTGACCACACTGTTGCCGTCATTTGGCTAAAGCACGGTCATGAAGAGGTTAATGCCAGATGCATTTGACCCACAGTTGACCTCTTCTGACCTGCTTGAAGCATGTTTTACATTTCCATAGACTTGTATGGGAATGCAAAACCTGTTTGAAGTGAACAAAAGCCCTTTGACCACAGGCTCGAACTCATCTGTCGAAAATAGCCTATATTTGGAGGGAATGGCCATATACAATATTACAAACTATTAACATTTATCAAGCAAATGAAATGTAGATAGCAGAAAAGAGTCATACTTACAGGAAGTATATTTTACCAGCTGCAGAGAGTAACCGTTTCCGATAGTCTATACCAGAGTCCAGCTGAACAGTGTTACAGTATGTCTGCAAGACCAAATGTTATACTTTATATGCTTGCTATACAAAGCTAAAAAATCAACAGCAAGAGCACAACAATTTCAAATTAATCATGGTCAGATTTTACATCAATCTTCTTTTAAAGAATACAAAATAAAATGTCTGTGCTGCCTAGGGGTGCAGCGGATCGTCATTGATCCGTGATCCGAACGGGTCAACGTCCGCAAATCGGCACACGAAGCCATCCGCGGATTGAGCCTATAGGAAAGGCCACGGTTTCGGCCTAGCCCTGGAGCAGCGGCCATCTTGGTACACCTGCCGATGGCCTAGGTGAGCTCCCCAGAGTGACACGCTAACGGGGGGGTGAACATTACAGTGGGGGAGATGGACATGTGGACATTACAGTGGGCGTAGGTGGACATTACAGTGGGCGTAGGTGGACATGTGGACATTACAGTGGGGGGGCAGGTGGACATTACAGTGGGGGAGATGGACATGTGGACATTACAGTGGGGAAGATGGACAGTGGGGGGAGATGTGGACATTACAGTGGGGGGAGATGTGGACATTACAGTGGGGGGAGATGTGGACATTACAGTAGAGGGAGATGTGGATATTACAGTGGGGGAGATGTGGATATTACAGTGGGGACTATAAACAGTGCAGAAAATAAGTATTTGAACACCCTGCTATTTTGCAAGTTCTCCCACTTGGAAATCATGGAGGGGTCTGAAATTGTCATCGTAGGTGCATGTCCACTGTGAGAGACATAATCCACATTTTTTTTTCCAGAAATCATAATTTATGATTTTTTAACTATTTATTTGTATGATACAGCTGCAAAGAAGTATTTGAACACCTGTCTATCAGCTAGAATTCTGACCCTCAAAGACCTGTTAGTCTGCCTTTAAAATGTCCACCTCCACTCCATTTATTATCCTAAATTAGATGCACCTGTTTGAGGTCATTAGCTGCATAAAGAGACCTGTCCACCCCATACAATCAGTAAGAATCCAACTACTAACATGGCCAAGACCAAAGAGTTGTCCAAAGACACTAGAGACAAAATTGTACACCTCCACAAGGCTGGAAAGGGCTACGGGGAAATTGCCAAGCAGCTTGGTGAAAAAAGGTCCACTGTTGGAGCAATCATTAGAAAATGGAAGAAGCTAAACATGACTGTCAATCTCCCTCGGACTGGGGCTCCATGCAAAATCTCACCTCATGGGGTCTCAATGATCCTAAGAAAGGTGAGAAATCAGCCCAGGACTACACGGGAGGAGCTTGTCAATGACCTGAAAAGAGCTGGGACCACCGTTTCCAAGGTTACTGTTGGTAATACACTAAGACGTCATGGTTTGAAATCATGCATGGCACGGAAGGTTCCCCTGCTTAAACCAGCACATGTCAAGGCCTGTCTTAAGTTTGCCAATGACCATTTGGATGATCCAGAGGAATCATGAGAGAAAGTCATGTGGTCAGATGAGACCAAAATAGAACTTTTTGGTCATAATTCCACTAACCGTGTTTGGAGGAAGAAGAATGATGAGTACCATCCCAAGAACACCATCCCTACTGTGAAGCATGGGGGTGGTAGCATCATGCTTTGGGGGTGTTTTTCTGCACATGGGACAGGGCGACTGCACTGTATTAAGGAGAGGATGACCGGGGCCATGTATTGCGAGATTTTGGGCAACAAACTCCTTCCCTCAGTTAGAGCTTTGAAGATGGGTCGAGGCTGGGTCTTCCAACATGACAATGACCTGAAGCACACAACCAGGATAACCAAGGAGTGGCTCTGTAAGAAGCATATCAAGGTTCTGGCGTGGCCTAGCCAGTCTCCAGACCTAAACCCAATAGAGAATCTTTGGAGGGAGCTCAAACTCTGTGTTTCTCAGCGACAGCCCAGAAACCTGACTGATCTAGAGAAGATCTGTGTGGAGGAGTGGGCCAAAATCCCTCCTCCAGTGTGTGCAAACCTGGTGAAAAACTACAAGAAACGTTTGACCTCTGTAATTGCAAACAAAGGCTACTGTACCAAATATTAACATTGATTTTCTCAGGTGTTCAAATACTTATTTGCAGCTCATACAAATAAATAGTTAAAAAAATCATACATTGTGATTTCTGGATTTTTTTTTTGATTATGTCTCTCACAGTGGACATGCACCTACGATGACAATTTCAGACCCCTCCATGATTTCCAAGTGGGAGAACTTGCAAAATAGCAGAATGTTCAAATACTTATTTTCTGCACTGTATGGTGGTGATCCGAAAATGATCCGATCCGTGACTTTGATCCGAGAAACTATGCGAACCGTGAGTTTTTTTTGCTCTGTTGCACCCCTAGTGTTGCCTGAACGTTAATTCTTTGCATTACCATGCCTCATTACTTTGTGAAATCATAATTCCTCCCATCATGTATCAATGGATTCTTCACTTTTTTGCATCCAGTGCTATTAGTGGCTGTTTTTCATTCTTTTTAACTTGCTCACAGACATCAGGATGTTTTATTTTTTCATAGAAAGTAGTTTCATTATTGTACAAGTTAAATATTACTAGTGGCAAACAGAATAGTATGTACTCAGTAGCACTGTAGATGTCTATACTAGGGGCATGTGCACACCTAAAATCAAAGTCCTACCCTAAAATCGACTTTAACATTGCTTTTTTACATAAGTAGAGCTACTGTGCTGTGCATCACAATAGACTGTCCATAGCCTGCCATAAGATGCGTGTGTGCTAATATTTTTATGTAGAATGTATAGAGAAGTTTACATTTAGGGGCTTAGCTCTGAGAAGAGCTCTCTGGGCTTACAAAGTCAAGCACAGAGGATTCCTGGAAATGTGCAATCCAATTCAGTATTGGACACTGGAAGGCAGACTTTCCTTATGTTGAGCTAATAGCAGTAAGTCGCATTCAACACTGAATACATTTCACCAGTCATCCAAGTGGCTTTTTCAGTTCTACCGAGTTTAGAGAGTAACTACACTTTTGTGAGAAAAAATAATTGCAAATATAAAAAAATATATAGCATTTACAATTGCAACACAAGCCGTTTTGTAATGTAACATTTAAAAAAATACCTTTATTTTTCAATCTGCAGCACTGGGATTTTCTGTAAAATGCAATAGGACAACCTGGAGGAATTATGTACACAAATGGTCTACAGAACAACCCCGAAAAGGTAATTTCCTGCTTGTGTGATTGCCTCATTGATTTTCCCAGAAATCTGCCCTAAGATACAAATCAGATTTTTGGGCACCCTTGCATCCTCTTTAACCACTTGCTTACTGGGCACTTACACCCCCCTCCTGCCCAGGTGAAATTTCAGCTTCCGGCACTGCGTCGCTTTAACTGACAATTGCGCGGTCGTGCGACGTGGCTCCCAAACAAAATTTACGTCCTTTTTTCCCCACAAGTAGAGCTTTCTTTTGGTGGTATTTGATCGCCTGTGCGATTTTTATTTTTTGCGCTATAAACAAAAAAGTGCGACAATTTTGAAGAAAAATACAATATTTTTTACTTGTTGCTATAATAAATATCCCAATTAAAAAAAAAAAACACATTTTTTTTTCTCAGTTTAGGGCGATACGTATTTTCTACATATTTTTGGTAAAAAAAAAAAAAAAAAATCGCAATAAGCACTGGTTTGCGCAAAAGTTATAGCGCTTACAAAATAGGGGAGAGAATTATTATTTTTTATTATTTTTTTTTTACTAGAAAATGGCGGCGATCTGCGATTTTTATTGTTACTGCGACGTTATGGCGGACACATCGGACACTTTTGACACATTTTTGGCGCCATTCACATTTATACTGCGATCAGTGCTATAAATATGCACTAATTACAGTATAAATGTGACTGGCATTGAAGGGGTTAACACTAGGGGGTGAGGAAGGGGTTAAATGTGTATGCTAGGTGTGTTCTAACTGTAGCTGGGGGGGTGACCGATCTGTGTCCCTATGTAGGAAGGAACACAGATCGGGCTCCTCCTTCCAGAGACAGGACATTGTCTCTGTGTCAGCGGCAATGAGAGATGATCTATGAGAGATCATCTCTCATTCGCCCACAGATCGCATTGCAAACGGCCGCTCTGATTGGCCGTTTGCCTCGATCTGTGATTGGCCGTGTCCAAGGGACACGGACAACACAGGGCTTCCCCGCAGCGCGCTGTACAGCGCGCGCTGGGAACGCCAGAAAGACATGCCGTCAAATGACGGCATGTTGGATATTGAGGTCCGCGCTGTTGCCGTCATCCGACGGTAGCGCGGGCCTCAAGTGGTTAACAAACATTTCAGTTTTAGTGAGATACTTTCAAACATATAAAAGGGATTCAAACCCTGCCACTTTTCTCATTAGAACCCTGTAAGTACAGCAGCTGATCACTATTCAGGTTCACTTTGCACATGAACACACATAAACAGCTATTTCTTCAGAATAAACATAAGTAAACTACAACAACGTTTATTAAAATCCCTGCAATGAACATAAATGACCCAGAGAGAAATGTTTTTCTCAGCAAATGTGTGAGTTACTCTTTAGGAAACATGGATGATGTATGTTTCTGACACTCAATAGAGCTGAGGTGCTTGGATGAGTGGTTAAACCTATTTATCGTATTCTTTGCACCATAAGACACACTTTTTCTCCCCAGAAATATGGGGGAAATAGTCTCTGCGTCTTATGGAACAAATGTATGCTAGGCACCGCCCCCCCCAGCCGCCGATGGCAACACTCCGCCGCCGCCACCGCCAGAAGAGAGCAGAGTACAGACATCTGAAGCCCCTGTGAGCGCCGGACGATCTCCCGGCTGGGCCTGACATTGTTGCTGAGACAGAAGTCAGAGAATTCGGCCACTCGGGCTGCTCTGTCTTCTGTCAGGAGCATGAAATGACATGGGTTAAGGCTGTGTTAAGCCACTAGTTAGGTTGCGGTTATAGCAATGGTCAGGCTACATTTAAGGCAATAGTAAGGCTGCATTTCTTTGGCACTGGTAAATATTTTAGGACACCATTTGGTTCAGAATATATTTTTCTTGTTTTCCTCCTCTAAAACCTAGGTGCATCTTATGGTCAGGTGCGTCTTATGGAGCAAAAAATACGGTATATTGCAAAAAAAGTTAAGTTAAAAGTAACTGACTACTAATATACATTTTCAAAAACCTAGATAAATGAAAACCTTCACAGATAAAAAATATGTCATGTATCCAACAGCAAAGCTACCCAAGAACCTGAATGGGACTACAAGGGTTTTGTACAAATTCTTGCAAACAGTTGTTACTTGTCAGCTGCAATCCCCTTTTAGTGGGTAACCTGCAGATCCTCCAAGATCTTGTGCAGGACACTAGTCTGTATTAGCTGGCCATTGGAAATATACTGCTACCTTATGGAAAATCTAAAGTGAGTGTAGTAAAACGTAAAAGCAAAATATCAGTGAGCACTGACTTACACTACCGCAGTGTTTGAGTGTCTTACATGCTGCATTCAAAACCTGGTATTTGTCTGGAATACAGATGTAAAATTACTGCCAATTAAAAATAAAACCTACTTAAAAAAAATCAAAGACTCAAAACAAGATCTATATAGTCCAAATCAAAGAATCAAATGTGCACCCTCAAATTATATACTGTATATTCTGTGTAACATGTACACTAGGAATAAGATGAAGCTGAATCCGATTAAATAAAAAGAATGGTATTAATTACGGATGGCAAGGCATTCCCTAACTAAAAAAAGAAAACCCTCAAAATTACACCAACATTTACAGATTCTGTGGCTTACCATTATGCCAATTTAGAACCTCCCACTCTCTTCAATAAATAATGTCAAGGAATCCAGGTAGGAATTGGTCATGACCTCAGAGGTAATTGGCAATCATTCAAAAGAAACAAGACTTAAAATGATGTATTCTTTATTTGTCAGCTTGTCTGCTGATCAGTAGATTAATAAACCACAGGTCTTCTCTGCGACAGTTTTATGAATCAATGGTAATTACATTCTGACATCAAGAGAACTTGGTATCACTTCATCAACCTTTCTAACCTTCATGCAAGTATTAGCTGTAAATAGTTTCTAAAAGAATCTCCCAATAGAAAAGCAAAGCTTTCGTGTGTTGTTCTGTGCTGTGCTACAGCAGTGTGTGTATGTGACCCATATCTGAAGCACAATCATCTGTAATTATCCCATTTGCTATAATACTCTGACTCTTTCAAACACTGTTCAGTGTGACTTACGAACAAATGCTACCTAATTTTAATAGAAATGTGTCAAACATAAGGGTCAGCCAGCAATGTAAATTCTTTAATGTATTCAACTGCTCAAATTTCGTTTCGTAAGTTAGTATAAGCAAAAAAATACTCTGGTATCAATGTCAAGATAGAAATATCAGAGAGCCTTCTGTTGTGCAAAGATGGGTTTCTAGGGATATTATATGTGCAGATATGTTTGCACACGCTTAGTTTTTATTTCCCTACATCAACAGATTGCGGGTGGGCAGGCAGTTACCCGGGAGCAGGAGGTGCAATAGGCTACAAGGTCACTCACCAGCGCCCTCACAGTTCACTGAAATCTACAAGCCGCGATGGCTGATGGTACTTGTAGGCATTCATTCACACAAAACTATGAGTTGATTGGTTACTATTCACAGCTGGATCAGCTTCTGCCTCCAGTTTAGTTTCACATTCCACAGAAAGCACAAGCCACTTATCACAGCACAAACAAAATTACCCCCCTGTTCCCAATAAAAATCATCCCCTCAAGCCTATATCATCTACTGTACAGATCTCCCTTAACATCCCTAAATCCCCCATCCAAGCCTACTCCTTCAGTACAGCCTCCTCTCCCCAACACAGACCCTTTGGTACACACTCCCCTCCCAATACAGACTGACCCCCTCAACATAGACCCCTCAGTACAGACCAACTTCCCCAACACAGACCCCTAAGTGCAGATGGACACTCCAGCAAAAAAACCTCAGCACAGCTCCCCCTAGTATAGACCACTCAGACCTGCTTTCCCCTCTCTGCAGTATAGACTTCTCAGAACTGCTCATCTCAAGTTTAGATCCCTCAGAGCCACTCCCCCCTTCCTGTATAGCCCCGGAAAAGATGCTACCCCACCCTTGTTTAAACCCCTCAGAGCCACTATCCCCACTCCAATATATAACACTCAAAACTGCGCTCCTCCCTCCAGTATAGACCGCTCAGAGCCATTCCCCACCCCTCAAATTTACTCAAATGATCACATACATTCAGTGGGAGCATAGTGTGAGGGAAGTAGAGCGGTGGGCAGAGCAGGGGAGAGGACTTGCTCTCAATCCCAGCCCCGGCTGTAGCTTAAGCACCGGGTGCCATCCCACAGGGGGTGCTGCGGCTGCCTGACAATTATTTTTTGTATTCCACAGCACTGCGGTGCAAAACAAAAAAATACTGTTAGGTGCCTGAAGCACCACCTGCCACTGGCAGGTATTTTTTTCGGAGAATCTAAACCAGTGGTCTCCAAACTGTGGCCCTTTTCTAACTAGCCCTTTGTTTAGAAAGTTTGCAGACCCCTGATCTAAGTAAAGCCCCGTACACACGGTCGGACTTTTGCCCAACCAACATCAAAATCCGACACTTTTCGCATTTGTCCGACCGTGTGTACGTTCCATCGGACCAACTTTTTTGGCTTTCATCGGACAAAAAGTTGGGTCTGCGAACGGACCAACTTTCAGGCAACAAAAGTCCGATGGTGCAAAGTCCGATCGTGTGTACAGCAAACCATCGGACTTTTGGACAAATTACAAATGCGCATGCTCAGAACCAATGTTAAAATCAACCAACAATAGCAGAAGTTAACCAAAGGGTGGCAGTAAAGAGCAGAAAAGAGCAGAACAACCACGTGATGATGGGAACGTTTTAGAAAAGTTTGCAGAAAAGTCCGAGCGTGTGTATGCTATGGGTGTGACCGGACAAATCAATTAGGACAAAAATCCAAGGGAAATTTTGTTGGATGTTGGACCGTGTGTACGGGGCTTTACACTACTTACAGTTGGTGAGGTTGAAAAAAAGTCCATTGAGTCCAACCTGTGTGTGTACTTGTCAGTACTACATTGTATATCCCTGTATGTTAAGGTTGTTTAGGTGCCTAATAGTTTTTTGAAATTATCCATGCTCCCTGCTGAAACCACTGCTTGTGGAAGAGAATTCCACATTCTTACCGCTCCTACAGAAAATAAACCTCTATGCAGTTTAAGGTTAAACCGCTTCTCTTCTAAATTTAGTGAATGGCCGCATGCCTTTTTCTTCTCCCTTTCACGGAAACGTTTTATCCCTATTGTGGGGTCACCAGTAAGGTATTTGTATATTGAAATCATATCCCCTCTCAAGCGTCTCATCTCCAGAGAGAATAAGTTCCATGCTCATAATCTTTCCTCATAACGAAGGTCATCCAGTTCATTTATTAGCTTTTCTGCCCTTCTCTAGACTCTCTCCAGTTCCAGCACATCCTTCCTGAGGAATGGAGCCCAATACTGGATGGCATACTCCAGGTGCAGCCAGAACAGAGTCTTGTAGAGTGAGAGAATTATCGTTTTACCTCTGGAGCTAATCCCCTTTCTAATGCATGCCAATATTCTGTTTGCTTGCAGCAGCCTGGCACTGCATGCCATTGCTGAGCCTGTCATCTACTAGGACCCCCAGGTCCTTTCCCATTCAAGAATCCCCCAGAGGTTCCTCTCTAATGAGTATTTTGCATTCATATTTTTGCCACCTATATGCATTATTTTACATTTTTCTACATTAAAAATAATTTTCCATGTAGTTGCCCACCCCATTAATTTGTTCAGATCTTCTTGCAAGGTTTCAAAATCCACTGCAATAGAAATAAGTGTAAAAACAAAGGGTTTGTTTGTTGGTACAAATTACTAACAGTCAGCAGATGCACAGGACGTTAGCAGCTCACAAGATCAACAGTATCAAGAGGCATTTCATCGTACTTATCAAGAAGATATAACAAAACCTTTTAAACATGTAACAAATCAAAAGAGAATAAGATACATTCATTGTTAGGGTTTACATACACAAGTTGGACAAAATACAGGAAATATTGGGCTAATAGTGTGAACAGCTTTCAATCTCCCCCACCTTTTTTACTGGGTTATGCTTAATTATAGTATTTTTTCGTCATATTTACCTGTAAGATCCCTTTCTTGAAATACATCACAGGACACAAAGCAACCATAATAAATTACTATATGGGTCATACGCCACCTACTGGTGGATGGACACTGGCAGATAGTCAAACAGGAAGTCCACCCCTATATAACCCCTCCTACACAGGAATGACCTCAGTTTTGTAGCAAAGCAATGAATATCCCAAAAAAAGATGGGAGGGACCTCTGTGTCCCCTGATGTACTCCAAGAAAAGGATTTTACAGGTAAGTATGACGAAAAAATCCTATTTTCTTTATCGTACATCACGGGACAGAGAAACCATAATAATGACTATATGAGATGTCCTAAAGCAACGCATTTGAGAGGAGAGCGACACAATCATAGAAATTGCCGCCTGAGGAGAACTCTTTCTGCCACCCAAAACATACTGTGGCCAAAGCAGTATCCTTCGTAAATTTGATATCCATCTGGTAAAATTCTGTGAATGTGTGAACAAAAGACCATGTAATGAACTTAAATCCTGAGCCACGGACACCTGATAGCGGATGGCCCAAGATGCCCCCACACACCTGGTTGCGAGCGCTTTTACCAAAAAAAGGGCTGGGGCTTCCCCTTTAAGGCTTGAATAATTAACTGGCAAATCCAATAAAAACAGTTAACTTGGATGCCTCCTGCCCATCTTGGGCTCTACTGGAAACGCCAACCAGGATTCCTGACCTGTACCGAAAATCAACTAATTCTGACCACCAGAATAACCTCCATAGTATGCAGTTATCTAACCCCTGCCAACTGAGGAACAGAAAAGGCGGCAAGACATTGTCTTGATCCAAGTGAAAACTAGGTACCATTCTAGGCAAAAAATAGACGAGGATGCAACATCAACCTACCTAACATAATACGAGACCAAAAATGGCTCCTTGCATAAAAAAGCCGACCAAATCTGACACTCCACATAGTGAAGTGATAGCAACCAAAGAAGCCACCACTTGAGATGAAGACCAACAGAATCTCTCGATTAGTTCAAAAAGTGGCCTCTGCAAGGACAGTCAAGATCAAATTCAAGTCCCAAGGACACAAGAATGTCCTGACAGGTGAGACCGTCTATGTTACACGCTGTATGAAGTATAAATTAAGGAATGAGAAACAACAGCCCCCGGAAAAAAAATTATATGTACGAACCCTGACCCTTAACGGTACTTAAGGCCAATCTCCTTAGCCCTACTGATTGGAGAAAGAAAAAGAAAATCCTCCACTCACATACTTCTGCGGGTGCCACTTTCTGGCTTCACCCCAAGCAAAAATGTTTTTTTCCCCCAAGTCCTGTAATTGAAGTTCCCTGAAGCTGGCTTCCAGGGGCTTCAACAGTGCTGAGATACAGCATCAAATAAGGAAGAACTGGTCCCTAAGGCGTTACCAGTGCATCTACCCCTATTGCCAGTGGGACCCTCGTCCTGGACACAAGCTTTCCCAACCTGTTGTAGAACGTGGAATCTAGTACATTCACGGTGAATGTGCAATCTTGGTATACAGGGAGGGGCAATGATGAGGAAGCAGTCCGTCTGCTCTGTTTTTTCACCAATATAACAATTGCATTGTATTCCATGAGAGCAGGCGAGCTGGCTATCAGTGAGGACCAAGCAAGCCCCCTGGGACTCTGCCCGTGAGGAGTTACCCCAGTGTGTATCCATCCTGATCTGACCCTGAAGGGACCTTGCTGTACCTGTGGTGTTCGTCAGCTGAGAGCTGGGGACCCCAAACCTCGATCAATTGGATCATCCTTCGCACACAATCTTGGATCTAGATCATCTAGGATTTCAAGCTTTAAGACATGTGTGTCCATCTCAGCTGGTAAGAGTACTCTACCTATTCCTGAAGAGTCCTAAGAGTGACTACAGGCAACTCCCTCCTTCCTCTTACCATTTGGTGTCACTGAAATAGGAAGAAGTTACATCTGCCTTTTCTGCTCTTGTGGATTTCTCTCCATATCATATTTTCAAGTTTATACTCACGATTGGACTTTATAACATATCGTTTATATTGTGTTATATATATTTGCTTTTACAATTTTTCTTGATGATCATTTATCAAGTTTTCACTTTGTGTTTTTGAGTATACTCACTATTACTTTTATACACCAATATTATACACTATTATTCCACCAATCTAGTAGATTCATCTGCAGAGTTTCCCCTGCCATTATTCTATACCTGGAATATGAACTGACGATAGAGACATGTGCCAGACAGAATGCCGTTCACCTTCCTGAGCCGAATGACTCCTGGTGCCACCCTGGTGGTTGATATATATGACCCTGCAGAGGCTTTTCCGGATAGAACCTACAACTGGTTTGTACCATAATCCAGAGCAAGGCGTACTGGCCAAAAGCTCCAACTGGCATCAGTGGTTATTTAACAATACCTGAAGGGAAAAATTCAACCTTTCTATATTCCGAACCATCAACCACCAATCTATAGCTGTGCAACACCCAGGGAACAGATCCCGCTGGGAATTCAATGCCTGGATCTTCAAGTTCCAGTCAAAGAGAATTATCCTCTACCAAGACCTGGAATAGGACTGTACATAAGGAATGTGCTTCAACCTAGATACAGCTTTCTACTGCAAAATGTATCAAAGGAAAATCTGGACCAACTGCTTCCTGAGCAAAGGTTATTGAGGTATACTGAGATTGACACCCCCTGCATCTTTAGCAAGTCCAGCACCGGAGCTAGGAGCTTTGTGAACCTCAGAAGCTGTGGCCAGCCCAAAGAATGGTCACAAAAAAGAAAAAAAAAAACGACTTTCCACTGCAATTACAGAAATCTTTGATGAGGCTGGAAACAACCCAGCACATGAAGCTACATAGTTACATAGTTAGTCAGGTTGAAAAAAGACACAAGTCCATCAAGTACAACCATAAAAAAAAAAAAATAAACAAACAAAATAAAACACAGTACATCCCATACACCCAACTCCATACCCACAGTTGATCCAGAGGAAGGCAAAAAACCCCAGCAGAGCATGATCCAATTTGCTACCGGAGGGGAAAAAATTCCTTCCTGATCCCCCGAGAGGCAATCGGATTTACCCCGGATCAACTTTACCTACAAAACTTAGTACTCAGTTATATTATGTGCATTTAGGAAAGAATCCAGGCCCTTCTTAAAGCAATCTACTGAGCTGGCCAGAACCACCTCTGGAGGGAGTCTGTTCCACATTTTCACAGCTCTTACTGTGAAGAAACCTTTGCGTATTTGGAGGTGAAATCTCTTTTCCTCCAGACGTAAAGAGTGCCCCCTTGTCCTCAGTGTTGACCTTAAAGTGAATAACTCAACACCAAGTTCACTATATGGACCTCTTATATATTTGTACATGTTGATCATATCCCCCCTTATTCTCCTCTTCTCAAGAGTGAATACATTCAGTTTTTCTAATCTTTCCTCATAGCTGAGCTCCTCCATGCCTCTTATCAGTTTAGTTGCCCTTCTCTGCACTTTCTCCAGTTTTCCGATATCCTTTTTGAGAACTGGTGCCCAAAACTGGACTGCATATTCCAGATGAGGTCTTACTAATGATTTGTACAGTAGCAAAATTATATCTCTATCTCTGGAGTCCATACCTCTCCTAATACAAGAAAGGACTTTGCTCGCTTTGGAAACCGCAGCTTGGCATTGCATGCCATTATTGAGCTTATGATCAACTAAAATCCCCAGATCCTTCTCCACTACAGATTCCCCCAGTTGAACTCCCCCTAGCATGTATGATGCATGCATATTCTTAGCCCCCAAGTGCATAACTTTACATTTATTAACATTAAACCTCATCTGCCACATAGTCGCCCAATTAGACAGAGCATTGAGGTTGGCTTGTAAATTGGAGACATCCTGCAAGGACGTTATTCCACTGCATAGCTTGGTGTCATCTGCAAAAACAGAAATGTTACTTTGGATCTCAGACCCAATATCATTTATAAATATACTGAAAAGTAAGGGACCCAACACTGAACCTTGGGGTACACCGCTGATAACCTTGGACCACTCAGAGTAAGAATCATTAACCACAACTCTCTGAATCCTGTCTTTCAGCTAGTTTTCTATCCATTTACAAACTGATATATCTAATCCTGTAGACCTTACCTTACACATGAGCCGTGTGTGGGGAACTGTATTGAACGCTTTTGCAAAATCCAAGTATACCACGTCCACTGCCACACCTCTGTCCAGGGTTTTACTTACCTCTTCATAAAAGGAAATCAGGTTTGTCTGACAACTTCTGTCTTTCATGAATCCATGCTGTCTGCTGCTTAAATAGTTTGTTTCCAGCAAGAACTCATCCATGTGGTCTTTTATTAAACGTTCCAGTATCTTCCCAACTATAGAAGTTAAACTAACAGGTCTATAGTTACTTGGTAAAGACTTTGTTCCCTTTTTAAATATAGGCACCACATTGGCTCTACACCAATCCAGTGGTACTATTCCTGTCATTAATGAGTCCCTAAATATTAGATACAGTGGCTTTGAAATTTCAGAGCTCAATTCTTTTAGGATCCGTGGGTGGATGCCATCTGGTCCAGGTGCTTTATCCACCTTTATTCTGTCTAAATATTTCTGGACCATATCACTTCTGAGCCATTGTGGATTCGGGGCTGTGTCACTCCCACCCCCATTATGGACATGAGCTCCCCCATACTCCATTGTATACACAGAGCTGAAGAAAGCATTTAATAAATTTGCCTTCTCTTTGTCCTCGGTCACCCACTCTAGATTATTTTGTAAAGGGCCACATGCTCAGACTTGACCTTTTTACTATTAATATATTTAAAGAATTTTTGGGGGTTTGTCCTACTATCTTTTGCAATCTGTCATTCATTTTGAATTTTTGCATCCTTGATTTCCTTTTTACATATTCTATTATATTCTTTGTAATATTTAAACGACACTAGTGTTCCTTCATTTTTATATTTTTTAAAAGCAATTTTCTTATTGTTTATAGCTTTTTTAACTTTGACCGTGAGCCACATAGGTTTTATCTTTAGCCTTTTAAACTTATTGCCCATGGAAATATACTTTGCAGTGAGGTTCCAAAAAGTCTTTTTGAAGAATTCCCATTTCTGTTCTGTGTTCATCGGTGCCAATATTCCCTCCCAGTCCAAGCCCTGGAGAGCAGTCCTCATGCTTTAAAAATTTGCTCTCTTGAAATTAAGTGTTTTTACCTTTCCTGTATGTATTTCTTGCTTATAGTTAATATTAAATGAAATCATGTTATGATCACTGCTACCCAGGTGTTCCTTTATCTGAACATTAGTAATAAGCTCTGCATGGTTTGATATTACCAAGTCCAACAGAGCATCATTCCTAGTTGGGGCCTCAATAAACTGGACCATAAAATTGTCCTGCAATAGGTTTTTAAATTTGTGTCCTTTAACTGTCCTTTAAGCTGTGTGTTTCCTGATGATTATGGGCCCCACATTCTACCTCTTGCAAAGAGGTCATCACTGAACAGATCGAGCCTACCTGAAACAGCAGGAAGGACAGCAGATTGAGATCTTAAGATAGACCTGAGTGAGTGAGTGAGTGAGAAACTTATATAGCGCAGCACATGCAAACTGAATCACCTCTGGGCGCTGGTTGCCCATTTCTCTTTTGTCCTCAAAAGAGATGGGTTTTGATCTTTCTCCTAAAGGCCAAGTGATTCTCCTCCAACCGAATGCTGGTTGGTAAAGCGTTCCATAGCCTGGGGCCTTGGACCGCAAATCTTCTTTCTCCTTTGGCTTTGGGTATCTGGAGTAGATTTTGGTTGGTGGATCTCAGAACGCGATTGGGGTTGTGGACTTTTAGTTTTTCGCATATAGATATTGGGGGGCCTTTCCTTGAATACACTTATGCGTCAGACAGAGTGCTTTGAAAGTAATTCTGTCTTTTACTGGCAACCATATAAGACTTCTCAGTGAAGGCTTCAGTTTTAAAGACCCCACCATTTAATTGTTTTACAATAAGGAACCCATAACTTTTGCTCCAAGACCCAACACAAGGAAAAGACTGACCCGACTAAGGAAGGAGCGAACCACCTCAAAGACGGCTCTAAAATCTTATGGTCTGAGATACTCTCAAACACAGCAACCTCAGATGCCTCCCTCACTTAGAAGGGAAACCTGGGCAGTCTCCCATCCAAGTACTAACCAGGCTTGATCCGAGATCAAGCGCCACAGTGGCTCAGATCATCCTGATTATATTGGTCCAACAGGAGACGTGAACATTGCCAGACCACTGAACCTGAGGGCAGTGTACCTGCCTCACCCTTCTAAGTCATTCAGCTAGTCTAACAGATATATAATAAAGTGACTGTATTAGACAACTAATACGCAGTTCCACAAGGATGCAGGCCTAGACAAAGTTGGTCTACCGCTACACAACCCCTTAGGTATGCAAGTATGCAGGTACCTAGGTATGCAAACATGCAGGTATACAAGTATTCATGCATCTATGTATGCAGCTCAAGGCAATAACACATATGTATGTATCCCACGACAAATAAACACATATGTATACAGTCCTAGGTAAATAAGCACATATGTATATAGTCCTAGGCAAAAAAAAAATGATATGTATGTAGTCATAAGCACATATGTATACAGTTTAATGTAAATATGCACATATGTATACAGTTCAATGCAGAGCTCGACAAAATCCGGGCGCCCGGTTGCAACTGCGACAAGAAATTGTGACCTGGCGCCCGGGGAAGATTAGGCCTTAATTACCGGCCGGCGCAGGCCCTCCGCAATCGCGCGGAGGTGGGGGTGCACGGAGACACTGTGATCTGGCTTCCTTCTGTGATATGGCGCCATCTTGTGGTGGGCGTTGGCATTACAAGTAAAACAGCAGTTCTAATGTGTTTTTCACTGCCATCTCCTTCCCTCTAATTAGAACCCCCAAACATTATATATATTTTTTATTCTAACACCCTAATAAAATGGCGGTCTTTGCAATTCTTTCTGTCACACCATATTTGCGCAGCGGTCTTACAAGCGCACTTTTTTTGGGGAAAAATACACTTTTTTTAATTAAAAAATAAGACCACAGTAAAGTTAGCCCAATTTTTATTGTGAAAGATAATCAAGGGCTAGAATTATTGCTCTCGCTCTACCAATCGCGGCGATACCTCACATGTGTGGTTTGAATACTGTTTACATATGCGGGTGCTACACACGTATGCGTTTGCTTCTGCGCGTTCGCTTGGCGGGGCGCGTTTTCTGGCTCCTAACTTTTTTAGCTGGCTTCTAAATTCCAAGCAAATTTGTCAAACCCTGGTTTAATGCAACTAAGCACATATGGATACAGTTCAAACTAAGAATGCAGTATAAATAAAAACATGCCAGCATGCGTTTAAGCAAAATGCATTTATGGAGGCATGCGTTTATGGAAGTATGTAGGTATGTGCTTAAGCAAATATGCGTTTAGACAAAACATGAAAGCGTGTGTCAATGCAAACACGCGCTTATGCAATACGTGCCCATGGAGACATGAAATATATGCCCATGGAGATTACGAAACATGTTTATGCAACATATGTGGTGAAACACGCATCTATGCAAACACAGCAACTGGCTGTCTCTTCCTAGTTCTTGCAGCCCCCCCCCCCCCCAAACGATCACGCAACAAGCTCTTCCTCCAGTGCTTGATACCTCCTGGGATAAGTGATGCACAGTGGATATTCCAGGAGGCGGCAGGTGTAGAATTACATGTCACTCCCGGCTACACGAAAATGGAGGATTGTGATGGTGCAAAGTGTAATTTTTGTGTGAATAACCGCTTTAACAAGATTTTAGTAACCAATATGGTAATTTTTTGTGTGTGTACTATGCAAAAATTCACCATTTTTGTCAACAGCCTTAAGAAAACATTTAGATCTAAAGTTAATAACAGTGGAAGAGTTTAAAATCACGCATATGACTTGAGTTAAGGATTCTCCTAGTTTACATTCCTTCTCTCATTACCTACAAGGTTAAGAAAAAAAAAAGAAAAAGAAAGAAAGAAAACTTTTCTTGTATTCTATTTCGAGAAAGCTAAGAGTTTCTTGCTGCTGAGCAGATTTGGGGGTTGCAATGCTCATTCACTCTTTATGCACTGCTGCCATTATGTAAGAAGAATAAAACACTGCCTTTATACTGCCAAACCACAATGACTCTTCATACATCAAAGCATTTACACCACGAGCAGTTTTTACTTCCAAAATGATTCAAGCTGAGGGCAAAGAGACAACAATTCATACACCCTAATTACATCTAATTATCTATTCCCTTGTAGACCAGATTTGGACAGATCTATTAGCTATGTGAAATTCTCACAGCCTTTGCATGGCCTGTCCATTCTGTATAACACTGGATTATTTCAATGGTGCTGGCTTCTTGTATACTGAAAATATTAAGTTTGTCCAGGTAAACACATTATCCTCCTATGACCATTGCTTAATATGAGCATGAATTCATTGGTAATATATGGAAAATCCCACGGTGAAACAACTGGTTAAAATGACCCTCAACACACTCTTGTTGTAGCTTCTCCCTTGGCTTTCTATTCATATTCCCAAAGAAATGTTTATTGGATTAAGGAGCCTCTCTGCAGACCTCCGGGATGGCTTGTGATAAAAAAAAAAAAAAAAAATACTTCAAAAGGTCCTTTTAACTGGCTAAGAGTCCTTTCTGGCATGTGATTACCATTAACTGGAAGAAAAAATGTGTTCCAAAGTATCCTTTAAGAGTTAAACTGACTTATGAATAATATACAGTATGACTTATTACAATAACAAAAGAGGTCTGCCAAAAAATGTTTTAAAAAAAAAGGCAATATTCAGAAAGAAAAAAAAAATCTGATTTTAAGGGCTTGGTTGCAAAGAATTTATCTAATGGTACAAGGAATGAAGAAGTACTGGAGGAAATGCAATTTTCTAAGTATGATTCTTTTTATTTGTCTTGTAACCACTCAGATATTTTTAGAGGTATAAACAGTTAAATGAAAGTTTCTTTTCTATAGAGAAACAGTAAAAGGTTTTTTATATTGAATGCAGGGCAACAACATAACCAAAAAAAAAAAAAAAGACTAAACATTTTGCAATTTCCCTTGTATGGTCTTCATTATAGGTTGAGTAACTTAAAGTAGTGACTTAAAGTCCAGGCTATTCCTAATACATTAACGGCTACAAGGGGCGGTTTCAAGGGAGAGGAAGGACAGCCGACAATGGATGCCCCATAGCACAGGCAATCTCTCATAGAAGCATGGAAAAGTGACAGTAGAAAAAAAGCAGAGTAGTCGATCAAGTGTGCCCATTTTTTTTCCGTTAACTTTTTTGAGTTTAGATCAATGTTTGTCCCAAGCATGTTTGAAGCCATTTACGGTAGACTGTCTCACTGCCTCTGCTGGGCGTTTATTCCAAGCATCAACTACACTTTCAGTAAAAAAATACTTTATAAAATTAGTAATACTTTATAAAATTAGTAAGTCTCCTTTCCCCTGAAGCCAGCTGCTGGGGAGATCAAGTGACTGAACCGGAAAACACCCTCAGAATAGGTAAGTAGAAGAATTTTCCTTTCACAGGGTATTCAGAATAGGATTTAAAAGGGGGTTGAAGCAGGTTTAAGCATAATTAGGAACAGCCTGGAATTCCACATGTTTTTGTTTGTAAAGCAAAAACTTGATTCACAGTGAATATTCCCATCTCAGCAAGTTGCTACAAAACAAATAACTGTATTGGGGGATTTTCCCCTCACTTCTTGCTCTGGTGACAACCCAAAACTGAAAAAATAAATTAAAAAAAGAGAAGAGCTTAAAGTATTTCCACTTTTACAGCCAGGTTGGGCTAACACCTTCTATATGTATTACAGGTCAATCACATATAACTAAAAAAGAATTGTCGCTTACCGTTTTTCCAATAACTTCAGAACTGAAAAATCCTTATTTATTTTTGTTTATAAGGGGGCGAGGTTCTACGTTTGCCATTTATTATTAAACTTGTCTTGTCTGTACTGTTTTTGTTCGGAGCAATTTAGAGGACCCACAATCTAACCCCAACATCAACACAACCATCCTGATCTGGAGACAAATGAGTAGATATATGGGGGAACCAAATTCCATTTCTCCTAAACACACCTCTTTGAGGCCATCACACTCTCCCCATCTACGTTCCGTCTATGATCCAGTCATTTGGGCACAATATGGTATTACCACTCTTAAACATATATCTACTGGAAGCCTTCTTACCTTTGATTGATTAAAAGACAAAAGAGAGAAGGCGCCTCCAGGTTACCATACAAAAAAGCTGAGATCTCAGTGACGTCACCACGGCTCACGTTGTGCGCAATACCTCGTCCACAACGCTGTAGCATACCAGGCGGCTTCTACTACAGGGCTGATGGACCGGATACAGAGAGGCACGAGAGCACTTGCAATCAACACACTTAGCGTGGAAGGACGCTACATGAGGGACTTTCTAAACATGCCGGATTCACACTACTCATTTGTAAGTGGATGCTGTAACCTATGAATAATTAAAGCTTTTTTGTATGTTAACCTGGAGGCACCTTCTCTCTTTTGTCTTTTACATATATTGGAGTTCTGCTCTAATCTCGCCTGCTTGTGAAGGCTTGCCCCGTATTACAGACTAACACCAACTGCTTTGCATTGGACAGCACTCTCCTCTTACCTTCTTAATGCTCCAGTCCATTCCCAGGTTTTATTTATTTATTTATCTATTTATCCGTTCTCAGGAGGTTCTTCTTTTGTAAAACGATTATTTTTTAGCTGCATTTATTTCACTGTTTCTCAGCGCCACTACGCCATTTTTTTTATAGATTAAAGGCACAGTTTAATTTCCCCAACTGGATGTTTGTTTTTTTTAGATATCTCCAGCTATGCCACACAATTAGAGCACAGTTCCCTACCTCCCTGACCCTAGCCCCTCGCTCATTAGAGCTATTTCTTACCTGTACAAACACTGATCAGGTCCTTTCATCCCTCTATTTTTGGATATCTGGGAAGAATATGACTAAGGTCACTCAATTATGCTATTACCTGGCAAGAGGATCTCCCCACCCTGATGACTGGAAAGATGTGCAGCTATATATACACCTCATGATCTCAGTCAGGGACAGGTATATCCAATTAAAATCCCTTCACCGTGTGTATTGTATGCCCCAAAAAAATGTCTCTTATTTACCCCACAGTTGATAACCACTGCCCTAAATGTAGTTTAAAAATAGGCACTTTCTTACATTTGGTCTGGTCCTGCCCTTGGCAGCAGGCACACTGACCTCACACGACCTGTTGACCCTATACATACGGTATATTAATATATATATATTTATATATATATATATATATATCCTATTGGGTGTATGTGACAAAATTGCCACCTCCTTCCATCAAAGGTGTTTCCCCCTTCTATTCTGCCTTCTTCACTAGAAAGACTATCCTGGTGAAATGGAAACTGAGAGATTATACGCTTCAACTAGGAAAACTAAGGTGAATGAGGTGTTGCCTCTGTACAAATTAATATATATACATAGGACAAAATTGCCCTAAAAAAATCCATATTATCTAGGGACCCTGGGTGGAAGGCCTGAACAATCTAGTTACGTATCACCACTAGTTGTTCTATCTACAGTCTCCAAGTTAAATTCCTACCAATCTAATAGCAACAAGTATTATTTGTATAGGTTATGACTTTTCAGCACCTTGATGGATATCTTGCTCCACCTCCACGCTACCTTTCAATCCTTCACCTGGTCCTGAATCCTTTCCTCTCAAGATATTTCCAGATATTTGCTTCCTGCAAAACTATTTTAATGGAAATATTTGTTTTGAGATTTGCAACCAGACTATTGTAACCTAGCTATTGTCTTGGCCTCTGGCTGTTTGTGATGTGTGTGCCTCTATCAGACCTGTATGTACCTATGTCTTTTTATCATCTTACAAAGCATGACCAGTCTCTTTGTATTTGTGCCACACAAACCAATACTTTGTACATTTGTTTCTTAAATATAATCTTCCTATTAAAAAGAACATTTTTTAAAAGCCAGCCTTCTGCATTGTATGTTAAAGAGAGGTAAACCTGTCGCCCTACCTTTTGTCTAGATCAGTGGTCTCCAAAACTGCACGCTTTTAACTGGCCCTTTGGGCACTATTCCTTCCACTCATACAAGACAACAACAATGGGGCACTATTTCTTTCACTGACGCAAACAATAAGGGATCATTTCTCCCACTGACACCAATAATGGGGCACTATTTCTCTCTATGATACAAACGACGGGGCATTATTACTCCCCCTAATACCAAATGTTTTGATGCTTACGTCCACTGGCTACAGTCCCGTCCTCTTAAAATCCGAAGGACAATAAACTGGCCCTTTGTTTAGAAAGTTTGGAGAACCCTGGTCTAGTATCTACTATGATACCTTCTCAAAAGAAACATATAAAAGGTGAGATATGTTTTTCCAAAAAAATGTTTTAGGTAAACTGTGAAAGGGAACACATACGCATATAGTGGGGGTTTGTCAAATTTGACTGCAAAAGAGGAGATATACTTTAAACACACTAGAAATACACAAAGTGCAATCTTAGCAAAAACCATTAGAAAGTTTGGCACCCATCTGCTGTCGCTTTTCATAGTATGTAAAAAGCTAATACAATGTGCCAAATTGTAAATGTACAAGCTGAGTGAGTGCAGAAAACAGGGTCACAACTGTATAGTTCAAGTTTGGCAATTCTATGATTTAAAACATGTTTTTTTCCGTGTCTCCTGAAGATAACTATGTTAAGTGCATTTACATTGTTTAATGCAACTTACTTTCATTGCATTTCATTACAAACAGCATCATGCAACACAGTCTAGACTAGACAGATGCCTAAAAGCTAGGGCTACTTCATGATAAAGATTATTTTTTGATTTATATGAGGAAATCTCACATCTAAAAATCACAGCAAATACTTTTATTTTTACCATCAGCATTGTAATTGCAAAACAAGTTATTTTCAATAATCCAATATATGTTTACTTAACAACACCCCTTTAAGTAGTAGATACTGCATATCTGCTGGCTATCTCTTTCCACAATGTCATGGATTCCCTGAACGCTTTCTTCTCTGCTCATTCCTTTGGTTTACTTTTAAATTCTGATGACAACCTATCTCACGGTACCTTGCTTTCTTGCCTGAAAGCAGTGATGCCTGTACTGACTCCCCCATGATACTCCTCTTTTTGGCTCCTCTGTAGTTCAGAAGACAGGCTCTGTAAAAAGGTGTGACACAACAGTGCATATTCACAAGGCACTGTGAATACAGTATGTGTCACTTTCAATAAAGGGAAAACAAATGTAGGATTCTTCACCAAGCAGGTCTGCAAACTTCAAGGTCATTTGGACTAAAATAAGTTGGCTAGATGTATTTGAAATTCAATGTTGAAATGCGTAACTTAATAAAACATTTATAAATATAGAGATATACTTTAATTGAGGATTAACATTTTTACATATTATATGATTTATATTCAAAAATATAAAATTTATGCTATAACACTCGGTATTAATTTTATATGTCAGGCTCCTAAATTAAGTTGTCAGTTTAGAAACAACAGCTCTTAAGGTCTATTCACACCAGCTGCTGCGTTACACTCAGCGGCTGGTGTGTGGTGCGATACAGCAAGATAACAGCAGTACTGATGTACCAATCACTTTTTTTTTTATGAACAAGACATAGTCTCACTGAACCAGCACCTGGTTAAATTGATCTTAATGGCCATTTCACTGGAATGCAGTGTTCTACTAATGCTTTATGCTACACTAATCTTAGAAGAAATTGTTATCAATGAGTGCACAAAGGAAAGAGAAAACACGCAGCCATGACCTGTGTTTTTAAAACGGGTGGCAAAACAATGGCAGAATGGATTCATACATGCAGCCTTAATAGTGTGTCTCAGCCGGTGCGAATTGAAGCTCCGTTTTCACAGCTAATTGACAAAGTAGTTGTTCGGCGTTTAAGGTCAGTTTATGATCAGAATCAGGTCAGGGTTGCATCAAGATCATGTCAGGATTTTATCTTGTTCACAACTGAATGACATGTGCGATTCAGAAGCATTCCAATAAAAGTCAATGGTCCCGGATCTGGACCTGAGCTGGACCGCACTGTGCAGAAAACTGACAGGGCTATTTTTCAATTTGCACGGGACATACGTAAACAGGCACAATAGAAAGCAATGTTCTTTCACATGTCGGTTCAAAACGCATCCAATTGGCATATATGTGAACCTAACCTTACAGTTACAAAGGCTGATGCCTATCAACCTCATACAACTCCTGCAGATTTTTCCAAAGGAAGGCAAAACAAAACCCCCAGGGCAATTGTTGCTAATTTTACAAAACTGGAGCAAAGGTTAGTACATTTAAATTTGGATTTTTTTCTACCCACAAGAAAACCATCCAGACTCCACATTGTGTGTGCTTGTGAGTAACAGATAACAGTCTTTATGGCAGAAACATTACCTCTTGGTCAAAAAATATGTTTGCTCTGCATTAATGTTGAGAATCATTTTTTTACCCAGACTTGGGGTAACTTAGGAGAGATATTAGATCACTCCTGGCAAAATATATTAGAACAGGTGCCAACTAATCCGCAGGCAATGCTAGAGAGGGCGGGGCTGCTGGTGAGGGCGGAAGCAGCTGCTAGCTCCGAGTGCCCCGCAGAATCCCCTATGCTACGGAGGAGCAATGAATGAGCAGTGACGATACACCACACACTGGAGAAGCCGGAGGAATTTCACCTGTTGCCGGGACTCCCCACTACTCCTCCCCCGTTCCTCCTAGTCGTACCTTCCGGGATCCGTGACCTGCCGGGATACGCCGGGTCTCCTGTCTGACCCTCGGTACCGTGAGTAGCAAGTAGCAAGTTGGTAAAGACGTAAAGATGTATTGCGAGCGGCGGCAATCATAGGAATTGTTACGATCACGAGCAGAGCGATTAAATGTATAGTGTACAGTGTAGTGTCCAGTGCTATTGAACTAGTGCTGCTGTGTTACTGTGTTAAGAAGCATAGAGATTGGTGACTAGTGTTTAGTGCTTCAGTGCTTGTGGAAAAAAAAAAAAACGGAAAAACCACTTCACCTATGAGTGTACCGGCCTTCCACTTTACCTACTGCTTTACCTGCATTACTCATCTGGGGGGCGCGGGGAGGCTCCATTTGTGAAGCGGGCAGTGGGCAGCTGACGGTCTCCTGACAACACTGTAAGCCAGAAGGCGGAAACTAAGGCAGAAGCTGCTCGTATAAGATGCTATAAGACGCTGACGGAGCAGAATGGAGCGACGAGCCGTCAGTGGTGAGGAGGATTAAACACTTCCCATGGCTCTGCGATTTAGCTGAGTAAACGAAGAGAAATTGTTTAACATAAATTACTGCATTGCACGAGGGGAGGTTGGCTTCAGCAATAACCAATTGCCACTAGTCATAGGAAAGGTATAAGCACTGACACTAGCACGGACACTGACCAGTAAGCCATTTTCCCCCTGCCCAAACTCTCTCTCAAAATAATAAGAAGGCTGAATACTGTTAAATAATGCAATCCTGTGCTACCCTGTACTAGAGTAAATAAGCGGTCGCATAGAAATCGCAGAAACTTAAAAAATTCACAGATCGCAGCTATAGACCGCTAAAAATCTTAGAGGTGATTAAAGTGGTACCAGAAGCACCCAAAGTATCATCTACATGCTCTAAACTAGTATAGGGGCGAGTCTAATCTCTTCCTCAATAACCTATGGGTAAAAAGAACAGAGTTTTAAAATCCGAGAACCAACTGAGCTTGGACAATATGCGGGCTGGTAATTTCTGATATCTACAAATAACCCCCCCCCCCCCTTTTTTACCACCTGATTAGGACATGGATTCAATATCTAAACTCCAAATTCTTCTAAGGACAACTATTAAATTGAGCTTGTCAAATATGTAACTCACAGTTATATTAAAGCAATTAAAGTAGACTGGACAGATATAATTTATATATAAAACCTGTCACAGACCATGGTTGGGTCCTGCGATCCTATCGCTGGAACTAAATAATTTGATGAACTGTAACTCGAATACTCGCCGGATTGACGATTAATAAGAAAGAACTTCAGAAAAAAGGAGGTTTAACAAGGATGAGGGAAAGGCCGGTAAGGGGGGCTACAGCAAACCCACCAAAAATAAGCGCTAGCCCGAGTACAATCAAAAAATATATGATAAAAAACCCAGTTAAAGATAGCCCAGAAAAAATGGCATCAACGAAGAAAAAAAGTCGCAGAGAACATACAAAAAACCGGACTCAGAAGCCAATCAGAAGTTATAGAAACGGGAAGGCCCTCTACAACAGCAGAGGAAGAAGACAAGGACTTCGAGGAGAATGGAACCGTAGAAGACCAACTCCCCACTAAAGGAGACATAGCAAAAATGTTTGCCAGAATGGAAACAGTTATGCATAAAAAATGGAATCTTCTCTTAACCTCCCTGGCGGTATGATTCTGTCTGGAATTACGTACCAAAAGCGGTACAATTATTTGCATGGAAATTTGGCGTTTTATACTGTAGGCCTGCAATTCTTGAGAATAACTTGCTTAAATCTGTCCAAACAAGACATCCCGGGTATGATAAAGTTTGAAAAACAAAATCATAATTTTTTATATAATAAAAAACTATAAATAATTATAACAAATTATAATGTAATTATAATAAAAAATATTTAATAATGTAATCAACTCAAAAACACTGAAATTTGCTCAGTTGCAGAATTGTCGCTGTCATTATTTTTTTTTTTTATGACGAATTTCCCCACAAATCGCTATCGCTCAATTCTGCAAGTGATTATAATTTATTATCGCTGTTTTCTAGCTGATCTAAAACCATTTTTGACATAAAGGGACACTTTTGGTTGCTATGGGCAATCTACAGTTTCCAGGCAGAAAGAACAGTTTATTATATAAAAGGACATGTAGGGCACAGGACAGACCACTAGGGACAAGGGGGGTGTGTATTTTTTACATACAGTACTGTAATTTATAAGATTACATTGTACTGTATGTAAAGTGTTTGTTTACTTTTTTGAATTTGGCTCCGTTCTCCGCTCCCGTGCGTCGTAACGTCGCAGGGAACGGAGATCGGCGGCACAAGGGGACGCTGTGTGAATCGAGCGAGCACCCGCTCGCTCACACAGCGTGGATGCATCGCTGGATCCAGGAAGAAGGTAAGACAGGGCGCGCTGCAGGCTCTGCATGGCTACCCCGAGCGTGACTCGGGGATACCGATCTCTGCAAAAAAAAACACCCCGAGTCACGCTCGGGGATAGCGCCAGGGAGGTTAAAGGAGAAATGGAATTAATACACAAAGACAGTAGAAGAAACAGAAGAAAAAATAAATGCCCAGCAGCTGAAGTAAAGGAACTCAAAGATCAGATGAGAGAGATACAAAAAGAACAAAGGTATATGAAATATAGGTTGGAAGATCAGGAAAATCGCAACAGAAGGAAAAACCTGAAGATTAGAGAATTGAACAAGTGGAAGATCTTCAGGACAAAATTGATAAAATATTCGGCAAAACAGTAACGGATAAAATAAAACTTGAAAGAATTAAATCGGATAAGAAAACCAGCAGGAGTGGTGGAGGGACTGCCAAGAGATGTAATTGTGCGATTCCACAATTTCCAAGACAAAGAGCAGATCCGTTCATGTCTGAAATCCAAGGGTCCTGTTACATTTGAGGAGTCTACGTTACAGATTTTCCGAGATCTTGCAGCCGAGACACTAGCTAGGAAAAGACTACTAAAATCGCTATGGGAGCAATTAAAGCGGCAGGATATTCAGTATTTCTGGTGTTTTCAAGCCTGCTTAGTTGGAAGAAAAGAAGGACGCTCTGCTACTCTAAGATTCCCTGAAGATATGGTGAACTTCTGTAAAAAGGCTGAATATCCCAGAGACAGAGATCCCAGGTTGGTGGGAAAAAGATCAGAGGAGGCCTAACTCAGAACAGCAGTCCTGGCATCTGATTCCAAGAAAAAATAAATAATAATTAACCATATAAGTAGAAAGGGAGAGATGAGAAGAATACGAAGAGAGGAGGGAGGGGGAAGATGGGATGGTATCTATAGGGGGGAATTAGCAGGGAGGAGATGGGGAGGAGATGGGGAGTAGTTAAGGGGTATGGTCACTATAGAAAATGGAGAAAGGGGGAAAGATGCGGGCACAGGGGACCTCCCAATAGGGGAGGACAAATGCTCCCAAACAAAACCCATTCCGAGTCCAACCTCAAGGGGGAAAAACCGTAGGGCCAGAAGGAGGAGGGCCACGGATCTATAGGCCTGTGGGAGGCCAAAAGCCCCCAAGACAGGGGTGTGGGGGGAGGGTAGGAAAGGTGTGGGCAGGTGGGAGGGTAGGGAAGGTGTGGGCAGGTGGGGTGGGGAAGGGCAGTGGGAGGGGCAGAAAAGGGCGACCTCTATGAAAATCTATAAGAAAGCTTTAGCTGTAAAAGGCTACCTTATAATACTCAATGTCAAAAATTAATATTATATCATACAATGTCTGTGGCATGAATGCCCCCATCAAAATTACAAACATAATAAGGGAATTCGTTTTTTTAAAAGCTGAGGTGATATTCTTACAGGAAACTCACCTGACTATGGGTACAAGTCGCAGAATTGCTTCAGATGAGTTTCCCCTGTGGTTTCATGCAGATTCCCCTATTTCTCGCACTAAAGAAGTGGCCATAGGGTTCGCTAGGGGTGCTCAGTTCACTATGAAGGAAAGGAGGGCAGACCCAGATGGTCGCTTTCTATTTTTAAGAGGGAACTTGAACGGGACCGAGATCTCACTAGCGAACGTTTATGGACCAAATAAAAAATCTGCTCAATACTTGGCTGGAGTAGTGGAAGAGTATGTGATCTTTAACCACTTGCCCACGGTGTCATAGGAAAAAGACGTCATGATTTTAAAGATGGATATCTCGGTAACGGCAGCAGCTGCTGCCACAATCGAGATATCCATCTTTTCCGTGGGCAGTGCTGTACACGATAATGGCGGTCCCAGCGGCGGATTCGCCGCAAGATCGACGTTATCGGTGGTGGGAGAGGGCCCTCCCCGCCGCTTACCGGAGCCGTCGGTAGTGGCGGAGGCGATCGGGCCCTCTTGCTGGCTGTGTTGGGATACGAGTGAGGGAAAAATCGCCCCCACCCGTCCCCCATAGCTCTGCTGGGCGGAAGTGACGTCAAAACGTCAGTCCCGCACAGCGTCTTAAAGAAACATTTTTTTTTTCTGAGATTTGAAAAATTACATTTTTTTTTTGCATTTAAGTCTAAATATGAGATCTGAGGTCTTTTTGACCCCAGATCTCATATTTAAGAGGACCTGTCATGCTTTTTTCTATTACAAGGGATGTTTACATTCCTTGTAATAGGAATAAAAGTGATAATTTTTATTTATTTTTTATTTCGATGTATAAAATTATAAACTATAATATATATTTTATACATCAAAATAAAAAAAAATAAAAAAATTATCACTTTTATTCCTATTACAAGGAATGTAAACATCCCTTGTAATAGGAATAAAAGTGATAATTTTTTTATTTTTTTTTATTTCGATGTATAAAATTATAAACTAATTAAAAATAAATAAGAACACAAAAAAAAAATGTAAAACGCCCCGTCCCGACGAGCTCGCGCACAGAAGCGAACGCATACGCGAGTAGCGCCCGCATATGAAAACGGTGTTCAAACCACACAAGTGAGGTATCGCCGCGATCGTTAGAGCGAGAGCAATAATTCTAGCCCTAGACCTCCTCTGTATCTCAAAAAATGCAACCTGTAGAATTTTTTAAACGTTGCCTATCAAGATTTTTAAGGGTAAAAGTTTGACGACATGCCACGAGCGGGCGCAATTTTTAAGCGTGACATGTTGGGTATCATTTTACTCGGCGTAACATTATCTATCACAATATATAAAAAATTGGGCCAAATTTATTGTTGTCTTATTTTTTTATTCAAAAAAGTGTTTTTTTTTTCAAAAAAAGTGCGCTTGTAAGACCGCTGCGCAAATACAGTGTGACAAAAAGTATTGCAATGACTGCCATTTTATTCTCTAGGGTGTTAGAAAAAAAATATATAATGTTTGGGGGGTTTAAGTAATTTTCTAGCAAAAAAAACAGTTTTAGTCTCGTAAACACCGAATCTGAAAAACAGGCCCGGTGGGCAAGTGGTTAAAACAGGAGGGGTTATCATGGGAGGGGGATTTTAATTTATGTCTATATCCTAAATTAGATAGTACGTCACATGCACAGGGCAGTGGAATGGGCCAGAGGAATAAATTAAAAAAAGAAGATGTACCAACACCAACTGGTAGACGCATGGAGATCACAACATATGAGACAAAGAAATTATACATTCTGCTCCCCGATGCATGGGACGTACACTATTTTTTAGTAGAGCATAGGTTATTAGAACTAGTGGAAGACACAAAGATAGGAATCTCAACATTTTCAGGGGGGAAACAGGGCAATCACCCCCCCCCCTAGAAATTTGTTGCGGTGGGTCACCGTGAGTGTAGCGGCGGGTGAGCCGGCGTGCAAATGACTGACTGTGCGAGTGGATGCAGCTAGGTGGCTTGACGGGCGAGTGAGAGACAGGAAGCTGGGAGGCTTGATGGGTGGACTGGCCAATCAGCGGGTGGCGGAGCAGAGAGATGACATCTCTCACCGCCCAGTGCCCGCCCTGCATCCCAGCAGTTCCTCCCTCACTCACTGTGCAGTCATCTCTCTGCTGCCTGACTATGGGACACAGGAAGTGACAGTCCCCATTCTCCACCTAAGCAGGAAAGTGACAATCCGCAGGGTGTGGCAGGTGACGTGGCAAGTGGACAATCCGCAATGTGTGGCAGGTGACGTGGCAAGTGACAATCTGCAATCTGTGGAAGGTGACGTGGCTAGTGGACAATCCGCAATGTGTGGCATGTGACGTGGCAAGTGGACAATCCGCAATGTGTGGCAGGTGACGTGGCAAGTGACAATCTGCAATCTGTGGAAGGTGACATGGCTAGTGGACAATCCGCAATGTGTGGCATGTGACGTGGCAAGTGGACAATCCGCAATATGTGGCAGGTGACGTGGCAAGTGACAATCCGCAACGTGTGGCAAGTGGACAATCCGCAACGTGTGGCAAGTGGACAATCCGCAACTTTTGGCAAGTGGACAATCCGCAACGTGTGGCAAGTGGACAATCCGCAACGTGTGGCAGGTGACATGGCAAGTGGACAATCCGCAACTTGTGGCAGGTGACATGGAAGTGGACAATGCGCAATGTGTGGCAGGTGACGTGGCAAGTGACAATCTGCAACTTGTGGCAAGTGGACAATGCGCAACGTGTGGCAGGTGACATGGCAAGTGGACAATCCACAACTTGTGGCAGGTGACAATCTGCATCTGATGGCAGGTGACGGTGGCAAGTGACACACTCAGGGCTCCCACTGATTCAGCATTATGGTGAGTTGAACTATTTAATTTTCTATAAAAATGTAATAATAGAAATAATGCGCTACAATCATCCTGACACCATAACAACCATGGTGCCATGATGATTGAAGCTTTAACACCAGCAACTTCCCATATAAATTGGCCATAACATTTTTTTTATTTTCTAGCAGTGCCCCTCCCGAGACTAGAGTCTGGATCCGTCCCTGGATCAAGCGAGGACTCAGGTAGGCATTTTGTGCGGGGGGGGGGGCAAAGTGCATATACAATTGTTTATCAGAAAAATCGTTTATTGTGCCATCAAAAACAAGACATACCTTGTACAATCAATGAATACAAAAGATCAGGAGACAGTACAAACAAAGTAACGGCACAAAGGGAGTACACATAAGGTCTTTTGTACAGAAAGAGAAAGAAAAAGAAGACCCAACAAAACAACAGGTTAGGCCAACGAGCCAAAAAAAAAAAAAAAGAGGGGACACAAGTCCCTTCCCTTTTAGCTGTCAGTCCCAGGACATTGTGCCGCACTGAGCACTGCTGCTCAACGCTGTGTTCCTCTGCTGTTCCAGGGACGGGTGCAGTGCTCTATCCCACCAGTAATGGACACGTCCGGAAATCTTCCCAAGCTGACAGAGTACTGTAAACCAAGTGCACTGTGGTATATGACACTCAACATGCACACTGCAGTCACACAGTATACACTGCATGCATACACAAATCACCCCCACAATGTCCCCCTCTCTCCACACTGATCCCTAATGCCCCCTCTCTCCACACTGGTCCCCAACGCCCTCTCTCGCCACACTGGTCCCCAACGCCCCCTCTCTCCACACTGATCCCCAACGCCCCCTCTCTCCACACTGATCCCCAACGCCCCCTCTCTCCACACTGATCCCCAACGCCCCCTCTCTCCACACTGATCCCCAACGCCCCCTCTCTCCACACTGATCCCCAACGCTCCCTCTCTCCACACTAATCACCAACGCTCCCTCTCTCCACACTGATCACCAACGCTCCCTCTCTCCACACTGATCACCAACGCTCCCTCTCTCCACACTGATCACCAACGCTCCCTCTCTCCACACTGATCACCAACGCTCCCTCTCTCCACACTGATCACCAACGCTCCCTCTCTCCACACTGATCACCAACGCCCCCTCTCTCCACACTGATCCCCAACGCCCCCTCACTCCACACTGATCCCCAACGCCCCCTCACTCCACACTGATCCCCAACGCCCCCTCACTCCACACTGATCCCCAACGCCCCCTCACTCCACACTGATCCCCAACGCCCCCTCTCTCCACACTGTTCCCCAACGCCCCCTCTCTCCACACTGGTCCCCAACGCCCCCTCTCTCCACACTGATCCCTAACGCCCCCTCTCTCCACACTGATCCCTAATATGCACTTCTGAACCCTGCACTCTGTACGCAGTGCACTTCTGAACCCTTCACTCTGTACGCAGTGCACTCCCAAACTCTGCAACCTGTGCAGAACGCACTACTTGTATTTAACAATGCCCACTGTAAGGCGGTAGTGTAATGGGGGCATGGTTGAGTTCCTGCACCGATTCTCAGAGAAAAAAAGCCCTGCATAACATTATGACCACAGACAGGTAAAGTGAATAACACAAATTTACCTTGTCACTATGGCGTCTGAAAGTTGGTGGGATATATAAGGCAGCAAGTGAAAATGTTGTCCCTTAAGTTGTTGTGAAAGCAGAAACAAAATGTGTAAGTGTAAGGCCTTGTACACACGATCAGTCCAAACTGATGAAAACGGACTGAAGTTCAATTTCATTGGTTCACAGACTGATGGTCTGATGTGCGTACACACCATCAGTTCAAAAACCGATCGTGTCAAAACGCGGTGACGTAAAACACAACGGCATGCAGAAAAAGCATGCGTCGACTTGATTCTGAGCATGCGCGGGTTTTGAACCAATTCTTTTGCATACTAACCATCTGTTTTGACCGATCGGTAGGCGTCCATCGGTCCGATTTTAAAGCAAGTTCTAAATTTTTGGACTAAAGGACAACAGACTGATGAGGCGTACACACAGTCGGTTTGGACCGATGAAACTGAACTTCAGTCCGTTTTTATCGGTTTGGACTGATCGTGTGTACGCGACCTGAGGATTTGATCAACCTTAACAAAGGCTAAATTGTAATGGCTAGATGACCGAGTCAGAGTAACTCCGAAACTGCAGCTCTTCTTGGATGTTCCTAGTCTGCATTTTTCTGAACATAGCAAAAGTGGTCCAAAGAAGGAAAACCAGCAAACTGGAGAAAGGGTCATGGGAAGTCATGGGCTTATTAAGGCATGTGAGAAGAGAAGATTGGCCCATGTAGACCGATTCATTACAGAAGTGAATGTAGCACAAATTACTGAAAAATTGAATGCTAGAACTATTGTATGGGGCTGCGTAGCCGCAGGACAGTTATGGTGCCCATGCTGACCTGTGTCCACAGCCAAAAGAGCTTATGTGCTGGGGATAAGTATAGGTGCTAAAAAGGATTTGCTATAATCTAAAGCATATCTATGGTTAAAATGTCAAATCATATTTTCATTTCCACGAGTGTATTTAAACTATTTATAGCCTATTCCTATTACTTGTTTAATCTGGAAGTTTGTGAAGTTTTCCACACGTGAGATGTCTACGTGAGTAGACAGGCAGCAATTAAAACTCCAAAGGTGATTTTTCAAGTCTCCTTAAATTGGATTGTTAAAAATAACTATTGTGTATTGCAATTACAAGGGTGATGTTATAAAATGAAAGTATATACTGTGACCATAGATTTAGTTTAAGCCTCTCCCTGGCTGCATCATTGAACCAGTAGTGATTCCCATTATATACTGGGTATTTCTTTACCCATCTGGATAGGGAACGCAAAAAGCACCCAACACCTGATGGCGTAGTATGTGTCTGCTTTCTTTTCAGACAAAATTGAATGATCATGCCATCAAAAAATACATTCAATATATTACATCACTTACCTTAAGAACAGCAATGAATGGAACAAAATTAGCCCTCTGAAGTCCATTTTTATAAAGATCTAAAAAACAAAATACATTATGTGTAATCGTATTTATTATTATTTTTTAAATCAGAAAAAAAAATTATTAGGCCAATCAAAATAAATTACAGAGTACAAATTACAGATTCCACTCAAAAGAGCAGGTAAGAACAATGTGAGCATAGAAAACAATGCATTGGCACCAAAAACAATATAATGACACATCATGGCAAAAAAAAAACATTGTGCCGGACTGGCCAGTGGAACCCCGCCAATCCAACACAATCGAACATAAGGCCAACAGTCAACGTAGTAAACAAAAACATCCACAGTCTACACGCTCAATTGAACCTTCCCCCTTTACTAACAGATGGCTTGTACACAGATTACCTGGCCTGCTCACTGAATACCCAATCCCTGGTGCGCCCCTCCATGAGCTCTGCAGGGCAGCAGTCCACACAGCTGCTGCCCGGGAGATCAGCGAGTGCAGTGCGTCAGGATGGAGAGCGGGGGGCTGGTAAACATGTGTGAACATAGTGAGCGTTCAGTACTGATCACTCCTATGTTCAGCTGTCACCTTGGCATAGTAAACACTGTTTACTATGCTACCGCTTATGAATTAATGAGAGCCGCTATGCAGAGGCTTCCATCCATAAGTATTGCAGCTGAGCCCGCAGAGAGAGGGACTGAACGCTTCAGTCCCTTTCTCTGTCTAAAAAAAGAGACAAAATTAGAGGTTTGTTTAGACCCCTAATGTCTCTACAAAAAACGAAAAATTCATAACAAAGCCCCTTTCACACAGGCATCGCCAAGGGACAGAATCCGCTTGTTCAGCGGGGGGATTGGTCTGCTAATGCCCCCGCTGATGACAGGTCTGTCTCCACTCTGTCCCACTCTCTTCTATGGGGAGATCAGGTGTAGATGGACCGCTTGTCCATTTTCATCCGATCCGTCAGACAGATGAAAAATAAGACCACCATCCATCTGTTTTTTGAAGGCAGGATCGGATAGTGGTGGATATCAGTGGACATGTCACCATTGACATCCGCCGCTCCATAAGGGAGACTGAAGGGTCTGATCAAGTCCGTCTGAAAAACTGACAGGCGGACCTGATCGGACAGCCTGTGTGAAAGGTCTCAAAGGGTAAATTTAGCCATGCGTCTAAATCTCCCTTGCCTCTAAAGCCCAGGGCTACCCTCCAGGGGCTACTGACAGGCGGTGCAATGCCTCCTCACTAGGGTTGTCCCGATACCACTTTTTTAAGACCGAGTACAAGAACCGATACTTTTTTTCAAGTACTCGCCGATACCGAATACCGATACGTTTTTTAATCTCATGTGACAACGACACGTGTCAGTATTTTTTTTTATCTTTAACAATTTTTTTTACAATTTTAGTTTATTTATTTTTATTTATAATGCTTTCTTTTTTTAAGGGGGGGTCTTAACAGACCTCTGACATCTCCCCTTTGAGACAGGGAAAGGGACTAGGGACACATGTTCCCCAGTTCCTTTCTCAGCAGCCTCAGCTGCTCTGAAAATTAATGGAGAGAAGACAGCGTCTTCTCTTCATTCATAAACAGAAACTGAAACATTGTAATCCCAGTTTATGATGTTTCAGTTATGTGAATAGACCCCGCCCTCCATCCTGACACTTCCAGGGGGTGGAGGAGGAGCACGGAAGGGGAGAGAAACACGGCGGGATACACAGAGGGAGAGAAAAACACGGGGGGGGGGGACACGGAGGGATACACGGAGGAAGAGAGAAAAACACGGCGGGGGACATGGAGGGAGAGAGAAACACGTATTTAGCTGCAGAGGGATGCACAGGTGTTCTGTGCATCCCCATGCAGGCAGTCCCATTGATGTCAATTGGGACACAGCAGCTGCATGGGAATGCACAGGTGTTCCGTGCATTCCTGTGCAGGCAGTCCCATTCATGTCAATTGAGATGAATGAATGAATGAATGAATAAAAACGTATATAGCGCGGCACATGCAAACTAAATCGCCTCTGGGCGCTTGTTGTTCCTGTCTCCTTTGATATCAAAAGAGATGAGTCTTAATCTTTCTCCTGAATGCTAAGTGGTTCTCCTCTAACCGAATACTGGCTGGCAGAGAGTTCCATAGTCTGGGACCCTGGACAGCAAATCTTCTATCTCCTTTGGACTTGTAGTTGGCTTTTGGTATCTGAAGTAGATTTTGATTGGTGGATCGCAGAACGCGATTGGGATTATAAGCTTTGATTTTTTCACATAAATAATGGGAAGCATTCCCATGAATACATCTATGCGTTAGACAGAGTGCTTTAAAAGTAATTCTGTCTTTTACTGGTAACCAGTGGAGGGATCTCAACGAGGGTGAGATTGATTCCCAAGGTTTTTTCCCAGTCACCAGTCTAGCGGCCGTATTTTGAACGACCTGTAGACGAGCGATTTGGTACTTGGGGAGTCTGGGGTAAAGGGCATTTGCATAGTCCAATCTAGAGTTTACAATTGCTCCCACCACGACCGCTATGTCTTCTTTGGGAATAAAAGGGTGAGTCTGCATAATAGTCGCAGCAGATGGTGAGATCCGCTGACTACTGAACCTATTTGTGCGTCCATTGTCATGTAGGAGTCAAAAGTGACCCCCAGACTTTTGACTTTGGCGCTTGGGGTGATGAATTTGCCTAGAATTAACGGGGGACTCCAAGTTGTTACAGGTAGCTTCTTACGCTTGGCGTGAAACAGAAGAAGTTCAGTTTTCGCTCCATTGAGTTTAAGATAACTCTTTGTCATCCAGTCCTCTATCAAAGAGAGGCATGTCTCTAGATTGAGGTGATGATCCTTCTTATTGCAAATGCGGAAATACAGTTGCGTATCATCTGCATATGAGTGATAGAGCAGTTTCTGACTGCTAATAATTTCAAAAAGAGGACGAAGATAGATGTTGAATAACACAGGCGACAGCGGAGACCCTTGAGGGACTCTGCATGACACCGTGCGTTTTTCAGAAGTGAAAGGTCCTAACTTCACTATTTGCAATCGTTTTTTTTCTAAAAAAGAGGAGAACCAAGATAGATCGCCTTCTGCGACTTTGGCTACTTCGGCCGAGTCAATAGAAGCTTGTGGTCTACTGTGTCGAAGGCGGCGCTTAGGTCCAACAGAACCAGAAGACAAGATTCTCCCTCATCTGTGGCCTCGAGAGCGTCGTCCCATATCTTGAGCAATGCTGTTCTTGTCCCGTGTCCGGGCCGGAAACCTGATTGAGATGGATCACGTAGATTGTGGGTATCTAGATGCTGTTGCAACTGTTGTACCACTACTTTTTCCATTACCTTGGAGAGAACATTTAGGCCTGTTATGGGCCGGCGGTGGAGTGGATCCTTGGGGTTCAGGGTGGGTTTCTTCAGGATGGGTCGGATTATGCCCTCCTTCAGCTGGGAGGGCACTATGCCTTCCCTGAAGGATTGATTAATCAGCTGCGTGATAGGAGGTGCCAGAAAGTCGGCGCATTCCTTCATCAGTTTAGTGGGGATAATATCATTCGGCGCAGTGCTGTTACGCAGAGCGCCGATAATATTTTTAGCGGCTTGGATAGAGATGGGTTCCAGTGTGAACTTACCTGGTTGTGGTGAGTTACTGCAAGTGTGGTGTAAATCATTGCTGTGAGGGCTAGGTGGGGAATTGTTTTACTTCATTTATTAATGAAGTAATCCGATAATTCATTGCAAAATTCTTGTGAATCCGAATTGGGGGCTTCAAGACATCCTGGATTCATGGTCTGAGTGACCAGCTTAAAGAGTTCGCGGGGGCGATTTAGGGCACTGTTGATAGCCTCAGAAAAATAGTTTTTCTTGGCCTTGAAAATTTCTTTGTGGTATTTTCTAGTTGTTGCCTTGTAGGTGGTGAGGTTCTCATCTGAAGAGCTTCTTTTCCAGGCGGCTTCCGCCCTTCTGCGCTCTTGCTTCAGTGACGAAAGTTGGTTGTTAAACCAGCCTGCGTTGTTTTTCCGGATGTGGGTTTTACGTTTTGGCGCTATTAAGTCAGTTGACTGTAATAGGGCTGTTTTTATGGCAACCAGTGTTTTTTCAGCCGTTTGATGCGGCTGAATTGTTTTTATTTTTTTCCTTAACGTGGCTTTGAAGTGTTCCGAGTGGAGCTTCTTCTGACATTTAGTCCAGTGTGTTGTCACTGGATTAGATGTTTTTGTTAAGGGAGGGAAATCGGAAATAATGAATTTAATTGCATGGTGATCTGTCCATGGCAATGGTTCATTTTCCAGGATTTTTATTTCCAGCGCTTGTCTGAAAATAAGATCGAGTGTGTGCCCTGAAGCATGTGTGGGCACACATACTAGTTGTTGTAGCCCTAATCCTTCCAGGTGGTCGATGCAGGCGTCGGCAACCGGGTCTTGTGGGGAGTTGGCCCAGAGGTTGAAATCCCCGAGCAGCAAAAGGTGTTTGCCGTTAAGGGTATACGTGGAGATAAAGTCCATCAATGATAGTAACAGTTGCGATTTTGGGCCTGGTGGTCTATAGCAGAGTAAAATCCGGACGGTCTCCTGGGAGTTTGTTTGTAGTTGCAGCGTAAGTGTTTCCATGAATGGAAGAGGGTTTTGAAGGACTGGTTTAGTGATGGGTCCTGTGGATCACTGCCAGGCCTCCTCCTCTTTCTGTTTTCCGTTATGATACGGTAATTTTCTGGCACCAGTTCTCCTAGAATGGTGTTACAGTCGGCTGTCAGCCAGCTCTCTGTAATAAAGAGGCAGTCTAAATCGTATTGCAATATGAAATCATGGATTTCTAATCAGTGTTTTACTGCCGATCTTGTGTTGATCAAAGCACATGATATGTGCTTAGGCTGGGATAAATGGCTGCGATTTTTGATAGTCGATCTTCGATTGTTTCTCAAAAGTCGCAGACATCTTAGGGCTTTTTTGGTGACGGCAGATAATATTGCGACAAATCGCCTCAGATCCCAAATGGTTTCCGCAGAATATTGCAGATTAACCATGGTCGCCAAACACCAGGGAGGTGGGGGGGGGGTGGTGATTCAAGGATTCGCTGAATCCTCTCTCTTGGCTTGGTCCAGAGGAAGGCAAAAAAAACCCTGGCAGTGCTACGGCAATATACTGCGGCAGGGCAAAAAAAAATTCCTGACCCCATTGAGAGGCGATCGGACGAACCCTGGATGAAGTACTGATAGTATTGGGACAGGGGAGAGTAGGGCTGGGTGTAGCAAGATGGCTGTCAATCCTGCAGCAGGATCCAGCATGGGGGCTGTGATCCTAAGTGGATCGGTGCTGCTGGGGAAGACTGGGACGATAATCGGGGAGAGCAGGTACTCTTATGGGGTAGGGGGGGCTTGCTGGGCATTTTAGGGTGTTTAATAGTGATTGCGGGGGGGGGGGAGCGGTTCGCCGCTAGGCCGCGGGTGAAGCCGCGGCCTTTCCTAGTTCGTGGCTGCCGCGATTGTGACCAGGCTGGCGCGGTTGAGAAAAAAAAATCGCCCAGAGGCGACGGAAATTGAGGGGAGGGGTGGTGGAGGGATGCCTTATGTGGGGATGATGTGGGGATGATGGTATCAGGGTATAGAAGAGGGGGTACGGAGCACGGGGGCCGCTGCTGCGTCTTGTCCTGAAAAGGACAAGAGGGGTGGAAGAAAAATGCTCAGTGCCCTGTGTCAGGGGCTTACCTTGAGGCTCCAGTGATTCCTGAAAGGAGGGGAGAACCAGGGGAGGTGGATCATGGGCCAGAGCAGAGTCTGACAGTGGAGGCAAGGGGAGGAAAACCCTGCCTGTCTGGCTCCAGGAGCCGTACGTCCTACTGCTAGGAGCGCACGCCGATTACTACTGGAGCTCAGTTCTGCCCTGGGGAGGAGTCACTCTTTCAGACTCAATCCTGGAGAGCAGGAGAACGTGAAGGCAGGCATCTGTCTGATGGCTAATGCTCCCTTACTGTGGTGGTCAGTGTCTGATGCAGCAGCTGCAAGGACACAGCCACTGCTCCCAACTTGGCATCCATAAGGGTGTATGTCCCTGAACTCACCCTGTCTGCGTTTGGGTCCCACATGGATGTCAGAACTGTACTTGCAGCTGCTGTGTCCCATTTGACATAATTAGGACTGCCTGCACAGGGATGCACAGAATACCTGTGTATCCCCATGCAGGCAAACACAGCCCTCCATGGGGGTACAATTTAGCACACCCAGCTGAACAAGACCTTAGTAGGAATTTAGCCATATTTACATAAGTTATATTGTGTTTACGTGTGCAAATAAGGATTTGGTGGGTTTTTTTTTGTGAAAATTGCGATTTGATAAACATTTGTGCAAAAATTGTAGCACCTCATTATTCTACTGGACATGTACTTTCAGAAAATATATGTTTTTTTTTTTTTTTCAGAAATTCTGAATGGTCTAAGGGAAAAATAAAAACCTTCCAATTTGTAGAAAAATATGGATATTTACATTTTTGCGTACGTTCGATTTTAACCATTTTGCAAAAAGGCACAATGTAAAAATTACAAATACTGTATTTGTTATTTATTAATTTCATATAGGTTAAGCTTTTATATTTAGTTGGAATTTAGCAGGAATTCTGTAAAATTATCTGTGTTTTTATCTGCTAATAATGGTTTTAGTGTATTTTTAGCGAATATATATGCTTGGGGGGTTTGGGGGGTACTTTACACATTTTGAAAGCTGTAAGTGAAAAATTAAAACCTCCAGTTTTTACGAGAAATTTGTTGGTTTCGTTTTATTTTCACCATTTTATAAAAAGGCGCAATTTAACCGGTTAAGGACCTGCTCACGCTGATATACGTCGGCAGAATGGCACGTACAGGCAGATTAATGTACCTGTACGTCGATTTTAAGACGCGGTATTGTGGGCGCGCGCCCCCGCTGTGAGCTCCGTGAATGTGGTAGCCGCGATCATCCCACGGAGAGGAAGAACAGGGAAATGCTAATGTAAACAAGCATTTCCCCATTCTTCGTAGAGACAGGACACTGATCATCGCTCCCTGTAATCGGGAGTGGTGATCAGTGTTGTGTCACACATAGCCCACCCCCTACAGTTAGAACACATCCCTAGGACACACTTACCCCTTCAGCGCCCCCTCATGGTTAACCCCTTCACTGCCAGTCACATTTACACATTAATAAGTGCATATATGTTGGCAGAATGGCACGGGCAGGCAAAACAACGTTGCTTTAAATCTGCCGATAGCTGGCACGGGTGCCCATAGACTCGATGTCCGCCGGTGTCCAGTGATCAGGTAACGGAGCGGCAGAGCAGGGGGATGCCTTGTAAACAAGGTATTTCCCTGTTCTGCCTAGTGACACAACACTGATCGTCTGCTCCCACTCATCGGGAGCAGCGATCAGTGTCGTGTCACAGTAAACCCACCCCCTTACAGTTAGAATCACTCCCTAGGACACACAACCCTTTCCCCTCCCCTCCTGGTTAACCCCTTCACTTCCAGTCACATTTACACAGTAATAAGTGCATATTTATAGCACTGATCGCTGTGTAAATATAAATGGTCTCAAAATAGCGCCAAAAGTGTCCAATGTGTCCGCCATAATGTCGCAGTCACGATAAAAAATTACTGTTCGCCGCCATTACTAGTAAAAAAAAATATTCATAAAAATGCCAAAAAACTATCCCCTTTTTTGTAGACGCTATAACTTTTGTGCAAACCAATCATTAAAGGCTTACTGAGATTTTTTTACCAAAATATGTAGAAGAATATGTATCGGCCTAAACTGAAGAAAGAAAAAAAATTGTAATATATTTTTGGGGGATATTTATTAAAGCAAAAAGTAAAATATATATATTTTTTTTCAAAATTGTTTTTTTGTTTATAGCTCAAAAAATAAAAAAAATGCAGAGGTGATCAAATACCACCAAAAAACACCTTTATTTGTGAGGAAAAAAAGATGCCAATTTTATTTGGGAGCCACGTCGCATGACCACACAATTGTCAGTTAAAGCAACGCAGTCCCGAATCGCAAAAAATGCCAGCCAAATAGTCCGGGGGTGAAGTGGTTAAACAATTTCTGAAAGCTATATTGGGGAAAAATTAAATTTTTTTTTGAGAAATGTGGATATTTGCATTTTTGCGTACGTTTGATTTTCACCATCTTGCAAAAAGGCGCAATGTAAAACATTTTTTTTTTGTTATTTATTAACTCTATGCAGGTTAAGCTTTTAGATTTGGCAGGAATTTTGTTAAATGGGTTTTTATCTGCCAATTATGGCTTTAGTGTTCTTTTTGCAAAAAATAAATTGCCCTCTGGGGATGTTCAATGACCAAGACTTATGGTGACAGCTATCTAGTGCAATATAACTATTGCCATCTGATGGTTTGAAAGATATATCAAGTTTTAGAGCAGCATATGCTCCCATCCAGGCAGTGTCTTTTTCAAGGAAGTCCTTGCATATTTCAGCAGGACATTGCTAAACGGCATACTGGATCTGTAAGGCCGTGTACACACGGCAGAGAACCTCGACGGGCAGAACACATCGTTCCGCCCGTCGAGGTTCCCTGCCGGCCGTCGAAATCGGCGACCCGCCCGTCGGGAATGGCAACCAGCCATTCTTCCAGGCGGGCCGTCGAGCAAATAGAGAGCGTGCTCTCTATTTCTGCTCGACGTGCTTCCCGACGGGAAGCTCGCCGAGAGCGTACACACGGCCAAGGTCCTCGCTGGAATGCAGCTTCCAGCGAGGTTCTCGCTGGTTTCCACGGCCAGACAACAGCATGGCTTCAAAGTAGAAGAGTTTGAGTGCTTAACTTACCTGCCTGAAAGTCAAGACCTTTCACTGAAAATATTTGCTGCATCTTGTAACAAAAAATTTGACAAAGAAGACTCAGGACTGCTGAGGAGTTAGAATCCTCTATTAGATAAGAATGGAACAATATTCCTCTCCCAATACTTTAGTTTACAGCGTGTTCTTAAAAGAAGAAGAAATGGTAAACATAGCACTTTCATAACTTTTTTTGAGACGTGTTGCTGCCATCAAATTCAAAATTACCCTATTTTTTTCTTAAAATAGTTAATTTTCTCAGTTTAACCACTTAACGACTGACCACTGTATATGCTGCCACAACCAAGGTATCCATCTTTAGTGTGGGCGGTCCTGTAAACGATAACGGCGGTCTCCGCGGCGCATTCGCCGTTATCGGTGGCGGGAGAGGGGCCCCCCCTCTCGCGCCCTCCGCCGCTTACCGGAGCAGTCGGTAGCGGCGGAGGCGATCGCGTCCTGCCGTCTGCTGTGTGGGGATGCGAGTGAGGGCAAGATGGCCCCCACCTGTCCCCATAGCATTAATGGGCGGAAATGACATCAAAACGTCAGTCCCGCCCATGCGTCATAGGCCGCGTACACACGGAGGGACATGTCTCCTCCGGATTTTCATCCGACGGCGTGTACACACCATCGGATCAAAATCCCCGCCGGCAGACAGCGCGGTGACGTGGCGGTGACGCCGCCACGTCACCGCACCAGGAAGTAAAAAAACTTCCACGCATGCGTCACATCCATTCGACACTTGTGCGGGCAGATATGTCCGCTGGTTAGTGTACTAACCAGCGGACATATCCGACGGACATGTCTCCGGCAGGCAAATTTTAAAGCATGCTTTAAAATTTGTCCGCCGGTCAGACATGTCCGCTAGCCCATACACACGATCGGATTTGTCTGCTGAAACGGTCCGTAGGACCAGTTTCAGCAGGAAAATTCGATCGTGTATACGTGGCCTCAAAGAAACATTTTTTCTTTTTATAAATGACAAAATTTCCCTCTTTTTTTTTTTGCATTTAAGTCTAAATATGAGATCTGAGGACTTTTTGACCCCATATCTCATATTTAAGAGGACCTGTCATGCTTTTTCTATTACAAGGAATGTTTACATTCCTTGTAATAGGAATAAAAGTGATATTTTTTTTTATTTCAGTGTAAAAAATTATAAAATAAATAAAAAAAACTTTTTTTAAGCGCCCCGTCCCGACGAGCTCGCACGCAGAAGCGAACGTATACGCGAGTAGCGCCCGCATATGAAAACGGTGTTCAAACCACACAAGTGAGGTATCGCTGCGATCGTTAGAGCAAGAACAATAATTCTAGCCCTAGACCTCCTCTGTAGCTCAAAAAATGCAACCTATAAACGTCGCCTATCAAGATTTTTAAGGGTAAAAGTTTGACGCCATGCCACGTGCAGGCGCAATTTTTAAGCATGACATGTTTGGTATCATTTTACTCGGCGTAACATTATCTTTCACACAATATAAAAAAATTGGGCCAAATTTATTGTTGTCTTATTTTTTAATTCAAAATCATTTTACTCGGCATAAGATTATCTTTCACAATAAAAATTGGGCTAACTTTACTGTGGTCTTATTTTTTAATTTAAAAAAGTGTATTTTTTCCCAAAAATAGTCTTCTATTGAAAATAAAATATGGGTTTATGAGATTTTTCAATCACTTCAATCAGTTTTTATGTAGATTTTACAAAGTGCCCAAACTTTTTTCGGAATTGGGTTTGTACAGTGCATCCGGAAAGTATTCACATTGCTTCACTTTTTGCACACTTTGTTATGTTACAGCCTTATTCCAAAATGGATTAAGTTCACTATTTTACTCAAAATTCTACAAACAATACTCCAGAATCAGAATGACAACGTGAAAGACGTTTGTTTGAAATATTAGCAAATTTATAAAGAATAAAAAAACACACGTACATAATAAGGATTCACAGCTTTTGCTCGATACTTTGTTGAAGCACCTTTGACACCAATTACAACCTCAAGTCTTTTTGAGTATGATTCTACAAGCTTGGCGCACCTATTTTTGGGGAGTTTCTCTCATTCTTCTTTGCAGGACCTCTAAAGCCCCATCAGGTTGGATGGGAAGTGTCCATTTTGAGATCTCTCCAGAGATGTTCAATCGGCTTCAAGTCTGGACTCTGGCTGGTCACTCAAGGACATTCACAGAGTTGTTCCGTAGCCACTCCCTTGTTATCTTGGCTGGGTGCTTAGGGCTATTGTCCTGTTGAAAAATTAACATTCACCCCAGTCTGAGGTCCAGAACACTCTGGAGCATGTTTTCATCAAGGAAAACATTTTCATCAAAGATGTCTGTACATTGCTGCATTAATTTTTTCCCTCGATCCTGACTAGTCTTCCAGTTCCTGTCGTTGAAAAACATCTCCACAGCATGATGCTGCCACCACCATGCTTCACTGTAGGGATGGTATTGGCCAGGTGATGAGTGGTGCCTGGTTTCCTCCAGATATGATACTTGCCATTCAGGCCAAGTTCAATCTTTGTTTCGTCAGACCAGAGAATTGTGTTTCTCATGGTCTGAGTCCTTCAGGTGCCCTTTGGCAAACTCCAGGCTCAGAGCTTCGGTATTACTTCTGCAAGCCTAGAACCTGCCTGAACCTGATCCGTTTGCCTGAAACTGTTCCTGATCTGATTCCTGCCTTGCCCTGGACTCTGTTTCCTGTATCCTGTCCCAGAGACCCATCCCCTGATTCCTGCTTCCAGCTCCCCTTGCTTACTGCTCCCACTACCTGGCCTCCTGTTCCCCTTGTCTCCCATCCCTGCCTTGTTGATATATGTGTGTTCCCTTTCCTTGTATATATTAGATTATTTGTTTTGGGGTTGCTGTGTTTTCTTTGTATTAATTTCTTGTTTATGGTTTGCTGTTGTTGGTTTTGCATGTGTGTCTTTATCTTTAATAAATACCGTATTTATCGGTGTATAACACGCACAGGCATATAACATGCACCCTAATTTTAAGAGGGGAGTTTAAGAAAAAAATGTTTTCACAGCCCCTTCCCCAGTACACAGCCCCCCATCCATTATACATCCCCCATCCAGTACACAGTCCCCCTATCCATTATACATCCCCCCATCCATTATACAGCCCTCCTCCCAGTATACAGCCCCTGTCCATTATACATCCCCCCAATCCAGTACACAGCCCCTCATCCACTATACTTTCCCCCAGATCCACTATACATCCCCCTATCCAGTACACAGCCCCTCATCCACTATACATCCCCCCACATCCACTATACTTCCCCCCCATCCAGTACACAGCCTCCTCATCCATTATACATCCCCCTTCCATTATACATCCCCCTTCCATTATACAGCCCCCATCCATTATACATTCCCCCATCCAGTACACAGCCACACTGCACTCCCATGAGACCCCCAGTCTCCTGGGACAGTGCTGCTCTACAGTTAAGTAAAAATAAAAACACTGTCAGCCCCCTCCACACTGCTCCTCCTGTGTCACTTCTATTGCAAACTGAAGCTTTTATCTACCTCAATAGCTCAGTGTTTTTTCACTAACCTGGTCAAATGACTGCTCTCCTCTGATGTTACACAGTAGGTCATGTGACTGCTCTCCTCCTCCAATCAAAGCTACACTCAGAGGAGGAGAGCAGCCAGAAAAAAACTGAGCTATAAAGATATTTACAAGCTTTACGTTGACACAGGAGGAGCGGTGTAGAAGGGGCTGGCAAGTGACTTTTTTTTCTCACTTTTAGACTATGCAGGAAGCATCGTTCCAGGGCAAGGGGAGGCGGGATGGCTCCTGGGGCGGACTGCCCGATGCCTGCCTCCTATTGGTAAAACATGATATTGGCGTATAACACGCAAGCACTGTTTACCCTCTGTTTTCAGAGGAAAAAAGTGTGTGTTATATGCCAATAAATGCGGTATATATTTTTCACATATTTCGTGCCTGATTCCTTAAGTGCAGCCCACTGATCTGTTTCCCCTGTGCTGGATGCCTGTGTTAGCCATCTCTGACACCAGGTGGTTCCAAACTTCTTCAATTTACAGATGATGGAGACCACTGTGCTCATTGGGACCTTTAATGCTGCAGACATTTTTCTGTACCCTTACCCAGATCTGTAAATTCAATCCTGTCTCGGAGGTCCACAGACAATTCCTTGGATGTCATGGCTTGGTTTGTGCTCTGACATGCACTAATAACTGTGTGACCTTATATATACAGGGGTGTACCTTTCCTAATCATGTCCAATCAACTAAATTTATCACAGGTGGACTCCAATCAAATTGTAGAAACATCTCAAGGATGATATATAAAAACAGGGTGCGATATAAAGAGATACATTTTGAGTGTCGTGGCAAAGGCTGTGAATACTTATGTACGTGTATTTTTTTTGTTTTTTATTTTTAGTAAATTTGCAAAAATTTCAAACAAAATTCTTCCACATTGTCGTCATGTGGTATTTTTTGTAGAATTTTGAGGAAAATAATGAATTTAATCCACTTTAATCCATTTTGGAAAAAGTCTGTAATATAACAAAATGTGGAAAAAGTGAAGCGCTGTGAATACTTTCCGGATGCACTGTAGACAATATAAATGTTACGGCGGGTAAAAAAAAAAAAAAAAGCTTTCCAGACATTAAGCTGGATTAATACCTTTGGTAAGAAATGTACAAATGAAGAACGTACCCTATAAAATATTCTTTGCTTACAATACAAAGACTGAATGCAGAACTGTCAGAACTGTTAATGTGTCCCTACATTGAATGGGTTAAGTTTCTTTTTTTTTTTTTAAGAAAAAAGTAAATTTGAGGAAATATTCATGTAAGAGAGAGCATAGCTGATATGACACTTAAGGAAAAAAAAGACCGTAATGATTACACTGAAGAGGGTATTTTTTTTTTTACTCCGATTTAAATATGATGCTAATTAGCAAGGTAATGAAGTACACCATTCTTCTCCAAACTCTCACTATCAAAAATGTTATCCGTAAGGTTCTCGAAGCCTTTCTTTGAGAATGGGAAGGACTTGTAAAACTTAAAACTTTGCTGTTTTCATACAGCGCCATTGCAAATCCTATTGTTTAATGAACACTATGAGAGATCAGGGTTCACCACATGGTAACTTGCTCTCTTCTGACTATGCTTTCTAAACTGTAGCAGATAAACACTGTCAGTGGAGACAGAGTGTTTGAATCTTAGAGCAGGGAGAACGAAGGACCTTGAATAAATGCTTATGCATATAAAACATCCACATTAAAGGCATGGAAGTAGAGGAAAATGATTTTATCTTAAAGGGGTGTTCCACCCAAAAAAACGACCTTAGCTTTTCCCACTCCTCACCCCCATACATGCCACATTTGGCATGTAATTTTTTTGGGGGGGGAGTGGGGGCTTCAGTAGGAGTGGGACTTCCTGTCCCACTTCCTGCTTCCGCCGAGGGGCTGGTTAGGCGATTAAGCTTAATCGCCTACACCAGCCCCCTCCCTGTAGGCGATCACATGGGACACTGACAGGTCCCATGCGATCGCCTCTCCAATCAGCGGCGAGCCGCGCACGCATGCGCAGTACGGCTCGCGCATGCGCAGTGGGTGCCCGGCCGTGAAGCCGAAGGCTGTCACGGCTGGGTGCCCACAGTCAGGATGGAGACGCCGGCCGGGCAGGGGGGAGAGGAGCGGAGCCCCGGTCAGCGCCTCGCTGGAACGCAGGAGCAGGTAAGTGAGTGTTTATTAAAAGCCAGCAGCTACACTTTTTGTAGCTGCTGACTTTTAATAAACACAACTTAGGGCTGGAACACCCCTTTAAGAACATAAAGACAGCTTTTTCAGTGGATTTATTTTTTAGAATAAAAAAACAAAATGAGCCTAAAGCTACTTTGGCTGGTATGGACAATGTTCAGATAAGAAACACAGAAGAGCGATGTCAAAAAAGACCTAGTCCATCAAGTTTGCACCATTATTTATTTATTCTTTTGCCTGAGTATAGGGTTTATGTTTATATTAAAGTGTAAGTCCACCCTAACCCTAAAATCCCTGCATCTACAGACATCCACGATCTAACACTAACCTATCTAGCCCTGTAAAGAAGAAATCGATATACCGTATTTATCGGCGTATATCGCGCACTTTTTTCCCCATAAAATCAGGGGGAAATCGTGGGTGCGCGCTATACGCCGATAGCATACCTCGGAGGGGAAGGAGGGGGACGAGCGCCCGCCGGAAATCACCGAGCCATCATCTCCTCTCGGCTCTCACTCAGCTTTCACGTCACACACGCACAGTCCCGCCCCGCCACCAGCATTGGACCAGTGTTCTGTCTATCACAGGAGATGGTCCAATGCCGATGGCGGAGGTGGGACCCTGCATGTGTGACGTGACAGCCGAGTGAGAGCCGAGACGGCTTGTGATCTTTCCGGCGGGCACTCTTCCCCTCCTTCCCTTCTGACGTCTGTGTGTCAGAGGACAGGCGATGGCGGCGTGATTCCGGCGGGCGCTCGTCCCGCGCTAGCACCCCTCCTTCCCCTCTGAGGTCTGTGTGTCAGAAAACAGGCTATGACGGCATGATTCTGGCGGGTGCTCGTCCCCCTCCTTCCCCTCTGAGGTATGTTTTATAAGACAAGCCGTTTAGCGTTTTCTTTATTACACTATTTTGAAAAGGGAAACGTCTAAGCACAGCTACCAACAGCAGCCATAGCATATCGGGAAAAAGTTATAGATCATTCACAATAAGTAGAAAATAAATAAAAGTGTAAAACGGAAGTCGTTAAGCTAGAATCCTTCTGCAGTTACAAAAAGATTGACCACACAGGCACTATTTTACTTACCACTCTCTTTTGTGGTAACATATGGCCACAGCTCTTCAACTGTCCCCCTCCTTCCCCTCTGAGGTATGTGTATGTGTGTAAGAGCCTAGTAGACAGGTGATGACACCTTAGATTGCTTCTTCAAAGTTGTTTATTTAAAAAAAAAATCCAGAAAATTCCCTCTTAAAATTGGGGTGCGCGTTATACTCCGGTGCGCGTTATACGCCGATAAATACGGTACATACCTTTTTTGAAGCCGATCTGATCTCCAGCAGCTAAAGCTGTAAAATGAGGGCCGCTGCTCGCGGATCAGCTCGATTCCAGGAAGTGGCGTGGGTGGACATGTCGTGATGACATGATAAAGCCTTGATGCGTTTCAGCCAATCAATGGGCTGCTAAAGAATGTGGAAGAGGGGGAGACATTTTTGACACGTGTCATGTATTATGTTAATAGTCTCTTTCTTCCAGGCATTTCGTTCCCAATATACATGACTTAGGCTTCCTTCAAAAGTACAAAGTTTATTCTTAAAGATAGACAAGGCTTACATATTGGCAGCTTGTAACACATGGCAAGATGGTAATTCATAAGGTTTCAAAGGGAGGATCTCTGCTGGGTTTCCATACTGAAAGCTTCCTGCTGGGTGGGCTTCCAACCCCCATCTCCCTGCAGGGTCGGGTGACCCCCAAGGTCCTACTAGCTACTCAAACCACATGGATTCTTATACTGTTCTAAAAGCCAAGCTAAGCATATTTACATTTAGAATATCTCCAAGAAAGGTGATGAGGCTACTGTCACAAACGTAACACCCACTTGTGTATATTAAGTAACATTACTCCACCCATTGTCTTGACGTAGAACTTCAAAAATACTTGTAGCCTACAACAGATGACCTTTCTCTTTCCTCATTAACCTTCAAAATTAACATGTTTAAATATTGATTCTCAGAAACTTTTATCACATAAAATAGTAATAAATTCAAGATCTAACAGCTGTCATCAGATGAGCTTTCTGATGACGGCCCATTGATTAGCTGAAATGCATCGAGGCTTGATCGTGTCTCATTCGCCCATGCCACTTACGGGAATGGAACCGTTCTGTGAGCAGCGGTCTTCAGAAATAAAATTGTATGCTATACACACCGGGTGCCAGGACGACAGGCACCACAAAATGTGAGTGTCATTTCACATCGGTTTTATCCAATACATTTAAAACGGTTTTATGCTATGAGATTCTCCCTCCAGGGGTTTCCCAACATGCCTAATCAACCATACTAGAGATAGTTGGTCAACATCTAAGGGCGCATCTGGGGCACCCAGTCTGAGCACACGTTTATGAAGCATGGATTAGCCTTCTATTAAACATGAGCACAGATGAAAACAACACATGTTGGGACTGTAAAGGACTTTTATATGTGTGTTTCTACTTTTTAGGATCAATATTGTTATCACTTAGCGCAGAGATTTATTTATTTAATTAACTTTATTTGCCATTTAGCAAGTTGTTCTGCAGCTGGTGGGAATTATTTTATTATCAATTATTTGCAGTACAATGCAAACTTTGTTGATATCACCTAACGCTGTGTTTTTCACTTATAATCTGAAATAACTATATTTTTCCTTTGTAGTTCTAGCCAACACTGTACTCTATCAAGAGATAACACTTTCCCTTCTGATTAAAAAAGTACTCTGAATCTGAGATTTTTTTTCCTAAGTGCATTATTGTACATTTAACCACTTAAAAACCGCCTCCTGCACATATACGTCGGCAGAATGGCACGGCTGGGCACAAGCACGTACAGGTACGTCCTTTTTAAGTGCCCAGCCGTGGCTGCTGGATCGCCGCTGGAGTCCTGCGATCAGTCCCTATAGCTGAAGAACGGGGAGAGCTGTGTGTAAACACAGCTTCCCAGTTCTTCACTGTGGCGCCGTCATTGATCGTGTGTTCCCTAATATAGGGAAAAACAATCAATGACATCATACCTACAGCCACCCCCCCCTACAGTTAGAAACACAGATGAGGTTACACTTAGTCCCTTCAGCGCCTCCTTGTCGTTAACTTCCAAACTGCAATTGTCATTTTCACAGTAAACAATGCATCTTTAATGCCAAAAAAATGTGTCAAAATTGTCCAAAGTGTCCGCCATAATGTCGCAGTCACGAAAAAAATCGCTGATCGCCGCCATTAGTAGTAAAAAAAACTTTTTTTTTTATAAAAATGCAATAAAACTATCCCCTATTTTGTAAACGCTATAAATTTATGCCGTATGTTATTGCACTTTCCCTCAGATTGTCCTTCTAACTGCACTTAGTTATTACTAAAAAGTAAGGAATAGGTTAAAAAAATTAATTGTATGCATTCTGTGTGAATAGGAAAACATGGCAAACACGGTGGGGTTTTTCCAAATGTAGATGCAAAAACGGAAAATTGTATACTTACCTTTCCGTAATTTTCCTTTCCTGACTTCATGGCAGCACACACTGGGTTGTGACTCCGCCCCCACAACCTGACAGGATTGGTTAGCTATAAATTTGAAGTGGAGACACCCGGCATCATTCTCCGTATATATCATCATTGAACAACAGGGTGGGCAGATGTGTGCTGCCATGAAGATGCGGCAGGAAAGGAAAATTACGGAAAGGTGAGTATACAATTTTCCGTTTTCCTGACGCATTCATGGCAGCACACACTGGGAAATAACTCGCTAGTCGGGAGGGTTTGATGCAAAAAAATATTTTATTCCCTATAGAGCAGAAGAATTGGCCCTGAAGATAGATCTGCCAAACTCAGCTGTAGCCAAAAGAGCGGCATCTACTCTGTAGTGGGATATAAAGGTATGTCTGGAAGACCAGGTTGCTGCTCTGCAAATGGTTTCCGAAAAGACCCCACAGTATGCTGCCCAAGAGGTTGCCACTGCCCTGGTTGAATGCGCTCTAAAGGCCTTCCGGAATCCCCAGCTGTTGAGTGGAATACGCTTTCTCAATAGTCTTGACTAGCCAAGATGCGATGGTCCGGGAAGTGGCTGCTTGACCCCGCCTGGCCCCGTGAGGGATAATCAGGAGGGCATCCGTTGACCGGAGATGGATGGTAGCCAACAGATAGTGGGAAATTGTTGACTTAATGTCCAAGGCGTGAGGTTCACCGTTCTCGTTGGAGAGGCATGGTAAGACAATGTCCTGGCCGTAGTGGAAGGCCGAAGTAACTTTGGGGAGGAAGCGATCTGAAGGCCTCAGCACCACCCTGTCGGGCAGGAAAACTAAGTATGGCTCCTTAGACATGAGGGCTTGTAACTCCGACACTCTCCTAGCCGAAGCGATGGCAATGAGGAAGGACAACTTTAGGGACAGGTCCCATAAGGAGATAGCGCTGAGTGGGAAGAAAGGTGGATTGGACAGTGCTTCCAGAACTACCGACAGGTCCCAAGCCGGAAAGGATGGTCTTCTGGGCGGCCTGATTTTCGTGCAGGCCTGCATGAACTGGATGACCAACGGGTGCAGGGCCCATCTAGTGCCAGTTTTAGCGGACAGAGCGGAGATCTGTACCCTTAGGGTGCTTGAACTTAGGCCTTTGTCTACTCCCGTTTGTAGGAACTCTAGGATTTGGTAAGGATCCGGAGAGATGTGATTCAAACCGTTAAGTTGCGCCAAGTGGGCAAATTTTTCCCAAACTCTGGTGTAAACGGTGTTTGTGGTGACCTTCCTGGCTTGCATTAAGGTTGCTATAACTGCTTGGGAACATCCCTGTTCCCTTAGTCTAGTCCTCTCAACCTCCAGGCTGTCAAGTGGAGCCTGTCTGGGGCCGTATGGAGGAACCGACCTTGGTGTAGGAGGTCCGCCGACACTGGTAGATGGATTGGAGGTCGGGTATTGAGTTGTAGGAGAGTGGTGAACCACGGTCTCCTTGGCCAAAACGGTATTATCGCTATCACAGTGGCTGATGATCTTCGGAGCCGGGATAGGAACCTCGCTATCAGGGGAGTTGGAGGAAAGATGTACCCCAGCTTGAAGTCCCATGGATGAAGAAGGCAATCTGTCCCCTCTGCTGTCGGGAAGGGCACTCTGGACAGAAATCTCGAACATTTGGCATTCGCTGGTGTTGCCGCCAGGTCGATCTCCGGAACCCCCCATGCCTCCGTCAAAATGGAGAACTCCTGGAGATTCAGGGACCACTCGTTGTTCGACCGGAGTTCTCTGCAGAGGAAGTTGGCAAGCGTGTTCTGCGCCGCTGGAACGTAAACTGCTCTTAGGTCCAATAGATGTGTCTGGGCCCATTCCATTATGGGGTGAACCTCCTCTAATAGAGTGTGGCTCCGGGTACCGCCTTGTCTCTGGACATAGGCCACTGCCACCCTGTTGTCCATCCGGATTAGGACGGTCTTCCCTTGTAGTAGAGGCGCGAAGGCTAATGCCGCGTACACACGGTCGTTTTTTGCGATGAAAAAAAACGACGTTTTTTGTGAAGTAAAAAACGACGTTTTTGAAACGTCACTTTCAAAGACGATGTTGCATACACACCATCGTTTTTTTCACAAAAAACGAGGTTACGTTCACCACACTTTTCCATTGAAGCTCGCTTCATAACTAGCTTCTGGGCATGCGCGGGTTGAAAAACGTCGTTTTAAACGACGTTTGTGCTACACACGGTGACTTTTTGTGAAACAAAAAACGACGTTTTGAAAAACGACACAAAAAATTCAAGCATGTTGGAATTTTTTTTTTGGTTGTTTTTAAGACAAAAAACAACGTTTTGCCCACACACGATCAATTTAAATGACGTTTTAAAAAACGTCGTTTTTTTTCATCGCAAAAAACGACCGTGTGTACGCGGCATAAGAGGGCCTGGAACGCAGCTCGAAGCTCCAGTATGTTCGACACTGTGCCCAGCGCAGGGAAGTGCCACTGTCCCTGGGCTGTCTGATCCCGGTAGTGAGCCCCCCAACCCCTCTCGCTGGCATCTGATGTCACAATCTCCGGGCTCGGAGGGGCTATGGACCTGAATCTTCTGAGGTTGGGAGGATGAGTCCACCACAGAAGAGCGTGTCTTACTCGGCTGGGAATATTGATGGATTGGTGCATTGAGGCTCCGTCCCATTGTTTTAGAAAGGCATTCTGGAAGGTTCTCATGTGCCACTGGGACCACTGGATCATGGGTATAGTCGAAGACATAGAGCCCAGCATGCTGAGGCAGGTTCTGGCTGATGTGAGTTTGGAGGACAATAGAGTGCGCACCTTCCGAGTTAGCGGACCCACCTTCTCCAAGGGCAACTGCACTCTGTTCAGCTTCGTATCCAACTCTGCCCCCAGAAATATCATAGTTTGTGAGGGTTGGAGGCTGCTCTTCTGCCAGTTGATTAGCCAACCGAAGTTCTGGAGGGTCGAAATTAGGATCTTCCGCTGGAGGAGCAGAGTCTCCTGATTTGCTGCTAAAAGCAGAATATCGTCCAGATAATGGTGTACCCTCAGCCCTCTCTCCCTGAGGAGTGCTATGAGCGGGAGGAGGACCTTTGTGAACGTCCTGGGTGCCGAAGAGATCCCGAAAGGTAGGCATCGGAACTGGAAGTGATGCTGACTGATGGAGAAGCGTAGAAATTTTTGGAATGCAGGGTGAATTGCACATGATGGTAGGCGTCTGATCGATTGACAGCATCCAATCTCCTAGATTCACTGCCAGAAGGATGGACTGGAGACTTTTCATCTTGAAGGCCTCTATTTGGATTCTCCTGTTGAGTCGTTTGAGGTCCAGCACGGGACGAAGATCCCCTGATTTCTTTCGCACCAAAAATAGAGGGGAATAAAAACCCCTGCCCCTTTGGTGCGCAGGAACTTCCACGACTGCCCCCTTCAGTATTAATTCTGAAACGTACTGAATGAGAAGTTTCCTCTTGTCCATGGAGGATGGAATTTTGGTGGGTTGGAAGACAGTGTGAGGCAATGCCCCTATAAAGTTCCATTTGTGACCCTGCTTGATCGTGGAAAGAGTCCATGGGTCCTCTATGTGTTCTGACCAAACTTGTGCGAAACCTCTGAGCCTGGCGCCCACCTGAATGGGGTGGGCAGGCAAGCCTTCAAAAGGACTTCTGTTAGTCCCCTGAGGTAATGGCCTTGGTTTTCTGAGCCTTCGAAAAGGGGGGACGAGAAGTTCTCCAATCTCGCCTGAATTCCTTGCCGGGACGATAGGTTCTGGCTTCCCTGTATCTATCGGGCAGGTTACGTCTAAAGGTAGGGCCTTTATGAGGCTTGGGCCTCCTGTCAGAGGGGATGAGCCCTGACTTGCCCCCAGTAACTTTGGAAATCGCCGAGTCCAATTTCGCACCGAACAAGTTTGTGCCATCATACGGTATCTTGCACCAGTTGGATTTTGAAGTCGTGTCAGCAACCCAGGGTTTCAGCCATAGGGCTCTGCGGGCCATCACTGAGGCTAACATGGATCTAGCCGAGGAGCGGATGATATCCGCTGAAGCCCCTGCCACGAAGTCGCCTGCTAGCCTGATCTCCTGCAAGGCGGAAATCGCCTCCCCCTGGTCAGTGCCCTCTAGAAGCGCTCTTTCGGTATTGGCTGCCCATGCGGACATAGCCCTGGCGACAGCCGCAGTGGCAATGGCTGGTCTACATGCTCCTCCTGCCGTACAATATGCTTTCTTTAATTCCAGGTCGATCTTGCGGTCGAGAACATCTCGGAACGAGACGGCGTCCTCTATTGGTAAAGTGACGTGCCTGGCAAGCCGCATTAGGGATGAATCCACAACGGGAGCGTTAATGAGGGAAGAAACTTTAGCCTCATTCAGAGGGTACAACTTCGCTAGTTTATTGGACAGGCCCGGCCGTTTATCTGGTTTTTCCCACTCATCTCTGATGAGGTCTTCCAATTCCTCAATGAAGGGGAACAGTTCAGGGTCCCTCCTTAACTCGGGGAAGTACTTCCTAACTTTCAGTGGCTCCGCTACTGGTTCCTCCCAACCTATAGCCTCTAACAGAGCGTGCAAAAGGCTCAACCAGGCTGAAGTCAAATCCCGATACTACCTCATGTTCTTCATGATCGGAAAGGGTCCCCGCTAGCTGGGCGTATGGGCCGAAGGCCGATGAAGTGCCTGGGGTGGGATCATCACAGGCCAGGGGAGCCGTGGTCCAGATTGATTCCCGCACTGGCTCTCTCATGAGGTCTGTAGCCGCTCTGGCATCCGCCTCTTTTTCTGTGGTTGCTTCATTGAAGCAGGTGCGACAGGCTAGTTTCCCTGGCAATGCAACAGCACCGCATACCCAGCAGGCATTAGCTGCAGGACGGGCATGGTAACGTTCGCGGTGCAATGAGGGCGACCGTCTGCGATGAGACCTGCTGCGACGGGATCGGCTGCGGCGTGATCGGCTATGCCTAGATCGGTGGTAGCAGGAGGAAGATCTTGATCGGCTCTTGCGGGACCTCCTGCTTGATGTATGCCTGGACCGTTCCCTGTGCCGTGGGCTTGCATCTTTGGGCCTGGTGGGACTGCAAAAAAAGCAGTGTTCAGTGGCCGGCTCTCTTTTTTCTCTTCTCTACTTACCCAATTTATGACGGCCTCCATACCTAGTTTTTTGGTAATGGTCTGCGAGGGCAGTGGGCTCCATAGGATGCACAGAGACAGCAGCTGTGGAAACTAGAGGAAAGAAAAGAGAAAGGTCAGAAAGGCAGGAAACAATGGCCAAATGGGAGAAAGGAGTGTAAGGTACCTCTGGGAAGAAATCGCCTATGGAATCGGGCAAAGCAGCAGCCTAGGAAGTAAAAGGCAAATTTTTGTTTTTTAAATTCGGCGCCGATAACGCGGTCGCGCATGCGCAGTAGCGCCGCGCGCGTCCCGACGCCATCTTGGATGAGGGCGAGGGAGGCCGCCGGCGTCATCACTGGGCTGCGCGCATGCGCAGAACGGCCCGGGGACGCGATCTGGAGCAGAGGGACATGGAACAACAAGGCCCAGCATGACCTGCTGGGTTCCAAGTAAACAAACAAGCAGACGAAACGAGGGAGAAATAAGCCACAGGGACAGCAGCCAGGAAACACTGGGAGGTCAAAGAAAGAAAAGGGAAGGAGAGCCACTGCCTGGAAGAAGCTCATTTAGAGTCTGTTAGATGCCAGGAATTTGCCGGGATTTTTACCCCCTGAGACCACCAGAGCGGGGTTCCCCCCATAAAGCTCTATTAGAGACTGTACAAGGGGGACTTCCAAACAGGAGAGGCTGAACCTGCTGGGGCGATAGCGGTAGGAGGCAAGCTGTACATCCACGTCCTGTCAGGTGAGGATAAAAAAAAGAGAATGATGCCGGGTGTCTCCACTTCAAATTTATAGCTAACCAATCCTGTCAGGTTGTGGGGGCGGAGTCACAACCCAGTGTGTGCTGCCATGAATGCATCAGGAAAATGGAAATATGATTTAAAGGTTGAAGTAAACATCTATTCATGTTTCCTTCTCACTTTCCCATTTAGCTTACAAGAACTAAGTTACCCAATATGCATGTGAAGCACTCCTCATTGTCTCATGTGACAACACTGGGGCTTGTTTATTGGCTCAATGCTGTCACATGGGGTGGGGTGAGTCCACGGTAATTGGAGAGATTCAGACCACACAGCGTTGTCGATGCTTTGAAAAGGAATGTTCATGTCATACAGGCACGGATGTGAACACACAAATAACCAAAGTAGGAAGTAATTAGTAGAAGACAACACAAGCACTATGCTGTTTAACCTGATTTAAGGGAACAGGATCACTTTATTTTTTTTATTTTTTTAGGGTTACAACCTTAGCCACTCTAACCTGTATACACCATCAGCACTGCCTCCTATTGAAGTATTCCCCTCTGTGTGCGAGTTATAAAAATAAATGCTGTAAATACCTAATCTCACTGCAGAGATTGCGATCACATGACTGGCCAGCTTTTTCCTTTCCTCCTCTGAAAGATACAGTGAGATTATTCTGCTGACATCAGTCTGGAGGTGAGGCGGTGGGGTGGAGGAGAGGAGGAGAGAGCTGTCTGGTCATGTGATCGCAATCTCAGCTCTTAAATTAGGTATTTACAGCATTTATATTTATAAATCATTCACAGAGGGAGCACTGCAATAAGAGGCAGTGCTGATGGTGTATACAGGTTAGCCAGCACAGCAGTTGTTTATTGGCTCATTGGGAGCGCGCGCGGGAAACGAGGAAAGAGGCGCCCGTAAAAACACGGCTTCCCAGAGATGTAGAGCCGTACGGCCGTCAGCTAGTGGTTAATGGCTAACAATTTTCAATTCATGTTTCAAAATTCCTATGTCTCATACTACATATCTATGCAAGTCCTTATCAGGCCCCTATTCTCTCCCTTCCTCTCTTCAAAATATCACCTTTCTTCTCGTTTCAGGAGAAAATTGATGAATTGAACCTCTTCTCATGAGCTATCCTACCATATCTCCTCTAATTCTTCAATTTAGTATATGAAATAAAGTTTATACCCTACTCTGATGGGATGTTTGATGTGGAAATAATATTCCTAAATACTGATGTTTGGTGTGGAAATAATATACTTAAATACTGGGTATGGAGGAAAATAAAACTGGTAAAGAAATAGGAAAATAAATAAATCTCCTTTCAAAAAGGCTATATAAAAATACAGCACCAGCTACACATGGTGTAGCACAATATGAATGAACACTTTAACTCGCAGCAGTTTATATGGATTTAAAGAGATTTTATCTTTTATATAAGATTTAAGACAATACTGTTACCTTCAGGTGGTCTGTTAGATGTTGCTACAACAACTACTCCATTTTGAAACAAGTTTTCAAACAGTTGTTTTAGTATCATTGCATCTGCTATATCAGTCACCTAAAAGGTAAAGGAATAGTTACATATAAATGTTCTGAAACAAATCCAAGCCACTTTAGAATATTGGCAAAAACATTGTATTATTACTATTCATATACTCTATCCAAATATAATAAAAAACAGGTTGGACGTTAGATATATTTTAAAGGGAATGTATAATTTTAATTAAAACTTTTTTGTACAGTTACCATTTTATAAACTGATGTTTTATATCATTAGTATTTGTATCAAAGTTTATTGTACAAATAAACATTTAATGCAAGGTGTATTAATGAGCCTCAACCTAAAAAGCATGCACCCTGTGTATAACCAATCCAGGCGGACCCGTCTTTGCTATAAGGATTTATTTCCCCCCTTGTAATCCTTCACATGATTGAAGATAAAAGTATCAAATGATAAAACTCTCAATGATAACACAAATCAAATTCTAAAAGTACCAATTTACACAAATTAAAGAATCTTACTAGGCAACTCTAAATAAATGAACCATGAATAGAATATAAGGAGCTAATTTTACCGTATTTCAAACTTACTTTGTGACATGAATTTTCATTTACATTGTTATGGTGTGTTGCATTTAGCCAACACACCCAAACATTCATTTTGTAAATATCGTATGGTGAGCAACACTACTGATGCATTAAGAAACACTGTACAGGTGAAACTCGAAAAATTAGAATATCGTGCAAAAGTTCATTTATTTCACGAATGCAACGTAAAAGGTGAAACTAATATATGAGACAGTCTCATTACATGCAAAGCAAGATAGTTCATGCCGTGATTTGTCATAATTGTGATGATTATGACTTAGGCGGCGTACACACGAGGGGATATGTCCGCTGAAAACGGTCCGATGGACCGTTTCAGCAGACATCTCCGCTCGTGTGTATGGGCTAGCGGACAGATTTCTCCACCCGACAGATTTCAAAGCATGCTTTGAAATCTATCCGGTGGGAATCTGTCCGCCCGACATGTCTGCTGGTTAGTACACTTACCAGCAGACATGTCGGCTCCCACCACCGCCGCGCCGCTGCCGAATGGATTCGGCGCATGCGCGGAAGTGTTTTACTTCCTGGTGCGGTGACGTGGCGGTGGCGCGGCGGCGTCAACGTCACCGCCGCGTCACCACTACGTCACCGCGCCGTCCGGCGGCGGGGAATTTGATCCGATGGTGTGTACACGCCATCGGATCAAACTCCCGATCGGACATATCCGATGGAAATGGTCCGCGGACCGTTTTCATCGGATATATCCGATCGTCTGTTCGCCGCCTTACAGCTCATGAAAACAACAAATCCACAATCTCAGGAAAAAATAGAATATTACATGCAATCAATAAAACAAGGATTGTACATAGAACAATATCGGACCTGTGAAAAGTAGAAGCATGCATAGGTACTCAGTACTTGGTTTGGGCCCCTTTTGCAGAAATTACTGCATCAATGCAGCGTGGCATGGGAGCTATCAGCCTGTGGCACTGCTGAGGTGTTATGGAAGACCAGGATGCTTCAATAGCGGCCTTTAGCTCTTCTGCATTGTTTGGTCTTGTGTTTCTCATCTTTCTCTTGGCAATGCCCCATAGAACCCCTTGGCAATGCCCCATAGAGCCCCTCTATGGGGTTAAAGTCAGGCGAGTTTGCTGGCCAATCAAGCACAGTAATCCCACGGTCATTAAACCAGGTTTTGGTGCTTTTGGAAGTGTGGGCAGGTGTTAAGTCCTGCTGGAAAATGAAGTCAGCATCCCCATAGAGCTTGTCTGTGGAAGGAAACATGAAGTGCTCCAAAATCTCCTGGTAGACGGCTGTGGTGACCCTGGACTAAATGAAGCACAGTGGACCAACACCAGCAGATGACATGGCTCCCCAAATCAACACAGACTGTGGAAACTTCACACTGGACTTCAAGCATCTTGCAATGTGTGCCTCTCCATTCTTCCTCCATACTCCGGCTCCTTGGTTTCCAAATGAGATGCAAAATTTGCTCTGATCAGAAAAGAGGACTTTGGACCACTGAGCACCAGACCAGGTGTGTTTTTCTTTAGCCCAGGTAAGACGCTTCTGACGTTGTTTGTTGTTCAGGAGTGGCTTGACCAGAGGAATACGACATTTGAAGCCCATGTCCAGGATCCGTCTGTGTGTGTTGGCTCTTGATGCACTGATTCCAGCCTCAGTCCACTCCTTGTAAAAGTTCCCAACACTTTTGAACAACCTTTTCCTGACAATCCTCTCCAGGCTGCGGTCATCCCTGCTGCTTGTGCACCTTTTTCTTCCATACTTTTCCTTTCCACATAACTTCCTATTAAAGCGGAGCTCCACCCTAAAGTGGAACTCATGCTGATCGGAACCCTTCCCCTGTCTAAACAGTCTCGGGTAGACTGCGGGCATGACGTCCCCCCCCCCGTTGTGTGCTGGGAGCACTCGGATCCCAGTACACAGCGGAAGCAAATCGGCAGGCGCAGCGTGACTCGCGCATGCGCCGTAGGGAACCGGGCAGTGAAGCCGGAGCGCTTCACTTCCTGGTTCCCTCACCGTGGATGGCGGGGGAGCAGCAGAGTGACGAGCGATCGCTCGTCCACTGCTGCGGACGGCGCTGGACTCCAGGACAGGTAAGTGTCCTAATATTAAAAGTCAGCAGCTGCAGTATTTGTAGCTGCTGGCTTTTAATAAAAAAATTCAGCGGACATCCGCTTTAATGTGCTTTGATACAGCACTTTGGGAACATCCAACTTCTTTTGCAATTACCTTTTGAGGCTTTCCCACCTTATGGAGGTGTCTACACAACTGTCAGGTCAGCAGTCTTTCCCATGATTGTGATTTCTACTGAACCAAACTGAGAGACCATTTAACGGCTCAGGAACCCTTTGCAGGTGTTATGGCTTAATTAGCTGATTAGAGTGGGATACTTTGACCCCAAAATATTGCACCTTTTCAAAATATTCTAATTTTCGGAGATAGTTGATTTGGGGTTTTCATGAGATGTAAGCCATAATCACCACAATGACAAATCACGCCTTGAACTATCTTGCTTTGCATGTAATGAGTCTATATCATAAATTGGTTTCACCTTTTAAGTTGCATTAGTGAAATAAATTAACTTTTGCACGATATTCAAATTTTTCGAGTTTCATCTGTATGTGTGTGCTGGGGTAACATTCAGAATGCGCCTATACCCATGCAAAAACATGGTGAGAATGGGTCTTGAAGGCAAAGTCTACAAAAAAAAAAAAAGCATATGCAGATAACAAGGCCTCCAGCCTGTCTTAAAATAACAGGGAGGTGAAGCCTTTATCAATCCGAATGTAATATTCACCTCCATTGTGTTTAGCTGGTTAGTGGGCATAGAGGAGGAGAGAGGAACTGGGCTGTCATTTACCACTGTTTACACACCAACATGTGTGATTCTATAGTCATATAGGCTGCTCACATGTGAGGAAATGCTCAGGGTAGAAATACATTGAAAACTGAGCATGTGCAGAGTTGCCAACAGTGTGCTGCAAAATACCCAACTGCAGTGGTGACATGGACAGAAGGGGGAGATAGAGAACAGGATCAACCAGGTTTTTGCAGAATACAGAAAACAAAAGAACAAACAAGAAAGAAAACAAAGAAAGGAACAGCATATAATATAGCATTTATTGATAGTTTTTAATGATGTGGGTTTAATGGCACTTCAAAAAACAGTAAACAAAGAAAGGAGGACATAAAAAACTGTTTTCAGATAACCTTATAACCAAAGATGTGTTTTAAATATTCTTACCACACATTGAAAGAAGCGAGGGTTGCAAATGGTTGTGCAAAAAAATCAGGAAGCTTTGAAAATGATAATAATTATGGAATAGGGGCCAATTATACATTCCCTTCAAAATTAATAGCCTAAAGGAAACACATTTTAGTTATGGTAGATTTCCAAAATATTCCATATCTTAGGAAGATTTTGCAATATGCCTAATTTTCTCACCCATATTTAAGTTTAATTAAGAAAAACAATGTTCCCATTTCATTATGCATTTAAAGCACACTAAAAAACACTATATATTATTGAATTTTTACAAAGCAAATCAGATCATTTTTAATGAAAGAATAAGAGTGCTTAGTGAACAAAGTGGTAACAAACATTGGGGTGGACCTGTTAATTAGAAGCAACATACTGAATAGCACAAAACATGAATTTTTTTTGCATCCCTATTGTCCTCAAGGTATAAATGCTGAAAGATGAGGAGAATCTAGGTTATAGTACTTTAGTCGTCTACTTGTCCTCTGTTGTGGAGTGGAATCAAACGACATGGGCACTATTATAAGCTAACTGAACAACACAATTCAGCAGATGGCCCATCTGAAAAACATGTAGCTTCATAGTGGGGTGAAGCTTTATTCTTGGTGTTTTAAACAACTGCTCATAGTCACTTTGCCCAATAGATCTTAACCTATAACCTTCCATAAACCTGATTCGCTACACAAATAAAGTGTACTTCAAATAAATCCCAAACACATGGCTTCTTTTGTTATATAAAGACATGCACACCATTTTATTTAAAATAAATAATTGCATCAATGACTTTTAGTTATCAGAAATATGGCTATGTATACCTCTTAGCTTATAGTAGAGCAACAAAAATACAGAAAAAAAAAAGCAAGGACCTATACACACCCTGAGGAGTTAATGACCAAAATATTTTATTAATAGAACATATACAATAAATTACTAGCATTTAGCATAGATCCCCCAATATACCAATACGGAACTCCCTATAACAAAGGGGGTTCTATATAAAATATTTCCTTCTCCAACAAAATTCCTCTAAGGCCCCGTACACACGAGCAAATACATCTGATCAAATCGGTCGGACAGACCGATTTGAACAGATCTGTCTGCTGGGATGTATTGGTTTGATCGTGTACAGACGATCAAACCAAAATCCCCGCCGGCAGACAGCGCGCTGACGTGCCGGTGACGTTGATGCCGCCACGTCACCAGGAAGTAAAACACTTCCGCGCATGCGTCGAATCCATTCGACGCATGTGCGAGCAGATATGTCTGCTGGTTAGCGTACTAACCAGCAGACATGTCGGGCGGATGGATTCCCAGCAGACAGATTTTAAAGCATGCTTTAAAATCTGTCGGCTGGCCAAATCCGTCTGCTCGCCCGTACACACGATCGAATCTGTCTGCTGAGACGGTCTGTCAGACCGTTTCCAGCTGACAGATTTCATTGTGTGTACGCGGCCTCAAAGAACCAAACAAACTGTGTAGGGAAAGGTGTTCTACTGGTGTACCTAAGGGGCAAGAAAGACAATCCCCACAGTCAGTAAACCCACCCTCCCCAATATAGACACCCCCTAAATACCTATTAGATGACTCTAAGCCAGCTATTACAGGACCCCTGCAGTTCGTTCCTAAGACAGGTCAGTGTATGTCTATATAGACACAAATGACATATCTCTCACTATCCCGTAATGGAAAGATGCACTGTATTGAATCCACACTCTAATACCCACAACAGAGTTTCCAGTCAGATGTCAGTCAGTCAATGGCGCTGTAGTGCAAAGGAGTTGAAAATGATCACATAGGGAACAATTCAAAGTATTTTGGATTCATTATTCAGTGAAAAAAAACCTGACAAGCAGGTGAGTTGAACCAAGTATATGATCTGTCCCGGCTGCTCAATTAAAAAGCAGATTATAAATGTGAACAAAAATGTATACCTCTTAGCTTATAGTTATATACAAGGGAAATCGAAGGAAAAGGTTAGTGAACCAACAATGCACTTTAGCCTATTTAGAAAATAAAAAACAAACCTTTACAACCGCTTTAATCAAGGTTTATTTATTTTTAATACACTTTTTTTTTTCTATCTATGCAAGGACAAAGAAAGATACAATGTATCACAGGGGCAGGCTTCACAGTGACACAGTGATAACCAATCAGAGGCTATCACAGCGATCAGTTGACCCATAGTTGGACATTCCGGGTCCCGATCACTCCCAGCGCAAAGGGAGGCATTACGTCGGTGCTTACGTAGGTCTTAAATAAATTAACTCCAATGGGGCTCAATGAAGGGCTTGAAATTCATACTATTTTATGAAACGTAATGATGTTCGTATCATTTCCTTTGTCTCAAATTTATTTTCCACCTAAAGAATTGCATATTTTTTTTAATATATATCGAATCTTTTAATTGTCCCAGTTTGAAATGCATTCATTTTATTTATCATTCGTTATTTTATTTATTTATTTTATTGCATTTGTTTAAGCATTTTGAGTTGTGAGCTAGAGTTCCCCTTCAAAAGCCTGATTATGTCCAATACACTAGGATTCACCAACCTTGGACTCAGCCCTCTTTTTTTTTTATCCAAACCTGGCCTGGCTTACTGGGACTGATGATATAACTATAACCGCAGCGGCGCTAACCTGTGCAGTCACTCTGTCTCAGTGTGTGACAGTCTCACTGTCTCGTCCTCGGCTATGCGGCGCCTACATCCTATGTCAGTGAGTGACGTAAGTGGCTCCGCCCCTGGTTTCCCTGGCCGCTCAGCCGCATGATGTGAAGGTGCAAGGGCTACAGGAGGCGGAGCAACGGATGGACCGGACCCACACCAGCAGGCAGTGCAGCCTACGGCGTCATCCTGGAGGCGACGACGACCTGTTGAGGGACTCGGGGCGGGAGCTGCCCAGTGCACAGATTGGTGTTCAAAAACAGGTAAGGGGGATGACCTGTTTTAATGTTTCCCGTTTAAAAAAAAATGCACTTTACAAAACCACAAATAGTTTGTTTGCTATCTTTCTCTGTAAAAGATAAATAAGTTAAACAATCACTTTAAGCATCATAACCATTAAAGCTTAAAGGGGTTATAAAGTCAAAAATGTTTTCCGTTTAAAATATAGTCTAAATGCATGTCTTAAGGAAAAAAGTCAGCATTTTTGTTTAAAATATAGCTGTACCTGCTTAAAAGAAGGTTCATTGTATGCTGCCGTCCGTCCTGTGTCTCCTTTCCCCTCACTTCCTGGTTTTGCGGTGCGCGCTCTTGTTATAAACGTCACTGCCTGTTCAGAACTACAGTTCCCAGTAGGCTTAGCGGCTCGCACATGTGCAGAAGCCGCTTTTTGCTTTCCAAGGGCGGACGAGAACGAGCAACGTTCTCATGCACTATTTGGCCACACTCCGCCCCAACCTCCCACAGTATACACCCCTTCCCGCCCCTCTGCCTACACCTATTAGGTGCTCGTCCCTCCTCCCACACATATTCCCGCCTCCTCCAGCCCACTAACCCTCGTGCAATGGTAGATATATGTAAATAGAATATGAATGAATGACTGTCTTACTTGTCTGTGGCTATAGCCTAAATTCCTGCCTGATCCAAGAATCTTGCTACCGAGTGCCACCTGTGCATTACTGTACTACTGTAATACTGTTATTAAGTACTGTGATTAAACGTGTGAAATACTCTGCATTACTTTGCCTAAAATTGTGTAATAATCTGCAATACTCCACAATAACCTGCAATACTCAGCAATATAATTATTATTTATTTTACATTTTTATCTTTTTTACTACTACTATTTACTACTATTAGTAGGGTTGTCACCTGTACAGTTTTCTCCCAGGCAGTCCGGTTTTTGAATGATCTGTACGGGTTTTCATCTTCTTCTGACCCGGACACATCATTCACACCGAACTGCACAGGGAGTGACATGTCTGCAGGATCATCGGATACACGTCTCCCGTCCATGCAGCACTGCCTGTCTCTCTCTCTCTCACTTTCACACACTCACACACGGCACATCAATGCTGTCCCCTCCCCTCCCCTCCTCCTTGTCATTCAGCTCTGTAAACACAAGAGGAGGGGAGGAGGAACTCGCGCTGATTTCAGGTCTGTAGAAACTTTTCTATTCTTTGTAGCTGGACAGGGAGAAGAGGGGGAGAGTGTCTGGGATTGATAAGGGGAAACTAAAACGATATACACTTGGTGGAGTGATTAGGGGGGGGGGGGGGGTGCTTAGAAGGATATGTGCTTTGGTAAGAGAAAGGACATTTTCCAGACGTTTGTGTGAGATTCATTTGAAACCTGACAGCCCCTTCTAGCACTAGCCCCCCGACCCCCTCACCCCTGTCAGTGCAGTGCTACTTGCAGGAGCCCAGCAGAAGGAGCATCTCCTCCTGTCCATCCATCCCACAGTCCCCCTGTCCATCCCACGGTCCCCCTGTCCATCCCACGGTCCCCCTGTCTGTCCATCCCACGGTCCCCCTGTCTGTCCATCCCATGGTCCCCCCGTCCATCTCACTGTCCCCCTATCCATTCTGCGCCCCCCCGTTATCCTACTGTCCCCCATCCATCCCACACTATCCCCCGTCCATCCCACAGTCCCCCCCTTCCATCCCACAGTCCCCCCCCTTCCATCCCACAGTCCCCCCTTCCATCCCACAGTCCCCCCCCTTCCATCCCACAGTCCCCCCCCTTCCATTCCACAGTCCCCCCCCTTCCATCCCACAGTCCCCCCCCTTCCATCCCACAGTCCCCCCCCTTCCATCCCACAGTCCCCTCTTCCATCCCACAGTCCCCTCTTCCATCCCACAGTCCCCTCTTCCATCCCACAGTCCCCCCGTCCATCCCACTGGCCTTAGATATGATGGACTGGTTTGGAGTGTTGAGATAGAACTGTCAGTGGAAGGTTTGGGTGCAGTGGATAGTAAGTGGTGTTGTAGGTAGGGTGGGTTTCATTTAGGCCCCTTCCACGGTTAACGCAATGTGGCCTCACCCTCTGTTCACCGTGGTGTACACAGCACACTGTATTAATACTCTCTTTAAAAGAGTTGTAAATGAAAAAAATGTTACACCTTAATGCAATCTATGCATTAAGGTGAAAAAACATCTGGTGTTGCCACCCCCCCGAGCCCCCGCTTTACTTACCTGACCCTTCGAAAGTCCCGCGCAGTCCTGATATCCTTTTAGTCGCTCAGCCTGGATAGATTGATGGTTAATCGCATCCAGTGATGCGGCGTGCCGAGGCGCGGGGCCGAGTGATGCAGTGAGCGGCTATGGCCGCTCGCTGTATCACGGGAGTGCGCCCACAATTACTGACCACCATGCGAGCTCTCGCATGACTGTGGTCAGTATTTGCGGTGAGGACAGAGACAGCCGCCGAGGGACCCCAGAAGATGTGGATCGGGGCCACACTGTGCAAAACGAGCTGCACAGTGGAGGTAAGTATGACATGTTTGTTATTTTAAAGGAAAAATAAATTTTCCTTTAGTGACCCTTTAAGCCACACAAAGGTGTCCGAGATCTTTTACAATCCTTTTGTCTATATATATCTATATATATATATATATATCTATATATATATATATATATATAGATATATATGCTACAAAAAAATTGGAGTGCGCAGAAAAGTGTTCGGGTTTGGCTTGAAGAAAAGGTGGCAACCCTAACTATTAGTGGCGATTTGCGATTTTTGTCACGACTGCTATATTCGAGTAGACACATCGTTAATTATGTTAAACACCAAAAAATATATGTACCGTATTTATCGGCGTATATCGTGCACTTTTTTGCCCTGAAAATCAGGGCAAAATCGTGGGTGCGCGATATACGCCGATACCCGCTTTCCCGCGCCGAGTTTTGAATACTGCGACGACATATACCCAGCGCAGTACACTCGGGTATATTCGGCCAGTCGCGGCTTCTTCCGCGGTCACGTCCTGGACGTACAGGACGTGAGCTCGACAGTTGCCGAGCCTGCCCGAGGGTACTGCGCTGGGTATATGCTGGCGCAGTTTTCAAAACTCGGTGCGGGAAACGAGCGGGGAGGACGCCGGACCCGCCGAAGAGGACGCCGGACCCGCCGAAGAGGACGCCGGACCCGCCGAAGAGGACACCGGACCCGCCGCAGGAGGACACCCGATGCCGCAGAAGGACGCCGGCCCCCCCTAAGAGAACACCCGAAGCCACAGAAGGACGCCGGACCCGACGAGGCCGCCGATGGACGCCCCCAAGACACCAAAACTGTAAGTACAAAAAACTTTTTTTCCACAGGATTGGGGGTCATTTTAGGGGTGCGCGGTATACGCGGGAGAGCGTTATACCGCGATAAATACGGTATTTATGTATGTATGTATGTATGTATGTATATATACTAGGGTTGTCGATACCTAGTATTTGCGGGAGTACTTGTACTCCCGCAAATACCCCTGATACCTAAATAGAATACTTCAAGCCTCCATCCCCCCCCCGTCCCCCACATATGCAGCCATGTATGTCCCCCACATTGCAGCCATGTCCCCCATACCTGTAGTAATAGATATGATGCCGCCGCGTAAATCCCCCTGCATTACAGCGCGCATTGCAAGCTTTCGTTTGAATACTTGTAATGCCCGCAGCGCCATGTAAAGACACTCCCCTTCTCGGGATTGGACGGATCTGTCAAATCCCGAGCAAGGGGATGTGTCTATACACGGATCGGGACACCTGATGTAAGAAGAAGCTCTGCTGTGATTGTCTTATGTAAGGGGGGGAGTCCGCTAGGGACACCTGATGTAAGGGGGTCTCTGCTGGGATTGGCTTATGTAAAGGGGGGTCTTCCGGTAGGGAAACCTGATGTAAGGGGGGGGGCTCCGCTGGGGACACCTGATGTAAGAAGAAGCTCTGCTGTGATTGTCTTATGTAAGGGGGGGGCTCCGCTGGGGACACCTGATGTAAGGGGGGCTCCGCTGGGGACACCTGATGTAAGGGGGGCTCCGCTGGGGACACCTGATGTAAGGGGGGCTCCGCTGGGGACACCTGATGTAAGAAGAAGCTCTGCTGTGATTGTCTTATGTAAGGGGGGGGCTCCGCTGGGGACACCTGATGTAAGGGGGGCTCCGCTGGGGACACCTGATGTAAGGGGGGCTCCGCTGGGGACACCTGATGTAAGAAGAAGCTCTACTGTGATTGTCTTATATAAGGGGGGGCTACATAAAACAATCACAGCAGAGCTTCTTCTTACATCAGGTGTCCCCAGAGGAGCCCCCCCTACATAAGACAATCACAGCAGAGCTTCTTCTTACATCCGGTGTCCCCAGCGGAGCCCCCCCGCTGGGGACACCTGATGTAAGGGGGGCTCTGCTGGGGACAGCTGATGTAAGAAGGGGCTCCGCTGGGGCCGCCTAATGTAAGGGGGGGGGCTCCGCTGGGGACACCTGATGTAAGAAGAAGCTCTGCTGTGATTGTCTTATGTAAGGGGGGGGGCTCCGCTGGGGACACCTGATGTAAGGGGTGGCTCAGCTGGGGACACCTGATGTAAGGGGGGCTCTGCTGGGGACAGCTGATGTAAGAAGGGGCTCCGCTGGGGCCGCCTAATGTAAGGGGGGGGGCTCCGCTGGGGACACCTGATGTAAGTGGGAGCTCCGCTGGGGACACCTGATGTAAGAAGAAGCTCTGCTGTGATTGTCTTATGTAAGGGGGGAGCTCCGCTGGGGACACCTGATGTAAGAAGAAGCTCTGCTGTGATTGTCTTATGTAAGGGGGGGGGCTCCGCTGGGGACACCTGATGTAAGTGGGAGCTCTGCTGGGGACACCTGATGTAAGAAAGGGGCCTCCCATGGGACACCTGATGTAAGAAGAAGCTCTGCTGTGATTATCTTATGTAAGGGGGGGGCTCCGCTGGGGACACCTGATGTAAGTGGGAGCTCCGCTGGGGACACCTGATGTAAGAAGAAGCTCTGCTGTGATTGTCTTATGTAAGGGGGGGGCTCCGCTGGGGACACCTGATGTAAGTGGGAGCTCCGCTGGGGACACCTGATGTAAGAAGGGGCCTCCCATGGGGACACCTGATGTAAGTGGGGCTCCTCTGGGGACACCTGATGTAAGAAGGGGCTCCGATGGGGGCGCCTAATGTAAGGGGTGCTCTGCTGGGGACACCTGATGTAAGAAGGGGCTCCGCTGGGGACACCTGATGTAAGAAGAAGCTCTGCTGTGATTGTCTTATGTAAGGGGGGGGGGCTCCACTGGGGACACCTGATGTAAGTGGGAGCTCCGCTGGGGACACCTGATGTAAGAAGAAGCTCTGCTGTGATTATCTTATGTAAGGGGGGGGCTCCGCTGGGGACACCTGATGTAAGTGGGAGCTCCGCTGGGGACACCTGATGTAAGAAGGGGCCTCCCATGGGGACACCTGATGTTAGGGGGGCTCCTCTGGGGACACCTGATGTAAGAAGGGGCCTCCCATGGGACACCTGATGTAAGAAGAAGCTCTGCTGTGATTGTCTTATGTAAGGGGAGCTCCTCTGGGGACACCTGATGTAAGAAGAAGCTCTGCTGTGATTATCTTATGTAAGGGGGGGGCTCCGCTGGGGACACCTGATGTAAGTGGGAGCTCCTCTGGGGACACCTGATGTAAGAAGAAGCTCTGCTGTGATTGTCTTATATAAGGGGGGGGGCTACATAAAACAATCACAGCAGAGCTTCTTCTTACATCAGGTGTCCCCAGCGGAGGTCCCCTTACATCAGGTGTCCCTAGCGGACTCCCCCCCTTACATAAGAAAATCACAGCAGAGCTTCTTCTTACATCAGGTGTCCTCAGCGGAGCCCCCCCCCCCTTACATCAGGTTTCCCTACAAGAAGACCCCCCTTTACATAAGCCAATCCCAGCAGAGACCCCCTTACATCAGGTGTCCCTAGCGGACTCCCCCCCTTACATAAGACAATCACAGCAGAGCTTCTTCTTACATCAGGTGTCCCTACCGGAGCCCCCCCTGTACATAAGCCAATCCCAGCAGAGACCCCCTTACATCAGGTGTCCCTAGCGGACTCCCCCCCTTACATAAGACAATCACAGCAGAGCTTCTTCTTACATCAGGTGTCCCTACCGGAGCCCCCCCTGTACATAAGCCAATCCCAGCAGAGACCCCCTTACATCAGATGTCCCCAGCGAAGCCCCCCCCCTTCTTCTTACATTACGTTTCCCCAGCAGAGCCCCCCCTTACATCAGATGTCCCTACCGGAGCCCCCCCTTTACATAAGCCAATCCCAGCGGAGACCCCCCTTTACATCAGTTATCACCAGCAGGGCCCCCCCCCCTTACATCACTCTGTGAGGGATGGATGATCATACCAGGGGATGGAGGGATGGAATTGGGAGAAAAGTATATGTGGTGTGCATTCAAAATGGATAGTAAAAAATTGGCTAAAATGGTGGTGGAGTGAGTGTTTGTATTGGACATGGGGGAACAGAAGACATACAATGCATGATATTGAATCAGCACAGTAAAGAAATGGATACAAATATATTGACTATATTTTAATTTAATTATAAGCATAATTTTTATTTTATAAGATCTTATTTAGATGTACTTTACCTTGAGTAGCAAATTATCTATGTAGTTGCTGTTTTCCTGCTGTGTAGAAACCGAGTTTCATTTCCAGAGAACTAGGGGAGGAAAACTGAGTTTCACTTTCAACTTGTTATCAGAGAACTGGGGGAGGAGGGAAGGCGGGGCTGTGACTAGTTTCCCAAAACAATGAATGGGAGGGAGGCGGAGCTACAGCGTCCTAGAGACGCCCAAGCATGTGCTGGTCTCCTCTGCTGTGAAAGACACAGAACGTCCAGACGCAGAGCTGTAGGCAGGAGAGGGGGGCGAGCACGTTGTGCACGTCATGCTTGTGAAGCTTTCCTCCATAAGAAACGGCTGGGACACAGGAGGAGAGGAATGAGAGGAGGCACAGGAAGTGGAACTTTTACAGATGTAATTCAATACTTTGCTGGGCGATTTAAAGGAAGAGGTAAGGAACTTCTAAATGCTCTGCAATATATCAATGATTTTAGAGGATAAAAAACGAACCTTTAGTGTTCCTTTAATGAAGCACATATATAATGTATGGTGTTGTGTGTGCACGTGTGCGTGCGTGCCGGGGGGAACATCTTCGTCTGAGTTGGCAAAAATCCTTGCACCGGCCCTGTGTCTCACCATGCCCCTTTGTCCTACTAATTCTAAAAAGACATTCCTTGTTCATGAACAAATATAATGGGGCAATCTTTGATGGTAAAGTTAATCCTAAAAGATTTTGCACCACTGAAAATCATTGCCGAGCTCGATACAGTGGAAAATGGTTAAAAAAAGTGGTCTGTTCGGGTAGCAAATCTTGCTGTATCAGTCTTTTTTTATTTATTTTGTATACGTTTTTTTATTATTTCAAAAGTCTGCATTTACATCAATCAACAATATCACATTTCATCATCAAATCTTTTTTTCCTTTTATATCAATAAACTAGCTGAATACCCGGCGTTGCCCGGTCTTCCTATCTTAACCTTTTGGGGAGGAAAATCATAGTTTTATAAACATAAATAAATAATAAATAACACAATGTTTAATTTTAGAAATTTGACAGATAAAAATATGAATATTTACTATTTGATTAAAGAGTATTGTATTTCATAACTTTTATAACACTTTCCTTTTCAGTTTGTGAATGTTGAAACAGAGCAAAATATGGTACAATGAAGCAGATTAGTACCAACTCACAGACCTTTAAAAAGTGCGGTTAACTCAACTTACATATTATTGCAATACTTGTTTGTATACTATATTCTTAGTTTCTCCCGCATTTGCTAAAATGAACAAATTATTTGGGGAACCCACCCTGGAGCACGCTACATAAAGTTGCCCATGTGAAAAACATGGTGATCTTAAATCAACTCTGCAGTACCAAATGGACTGCCCTTGTGACTTGTTGATCGTGATGGAAAATGCAAGCGTCACTGGGAGTTGTAGTCTCTTGAAACTAAAAGGCAGATCTGTTGGAATAAGAGGTATTCGTGGAATAAAAACTGTTTCTCCCTTTCCCTTTCCTGTCAAAATAGTAGCTTCCAACACATTAGGCAACATGTTTTTCACACACAGCCTTGTTCCATTGCACAGTTTTGGTGGGTCAAGGTTTCGTAATAAAAATAATAGGCCATCCAACTTTAAGTGATAGGCGATGTTGTGGCAATCCAGCTGGATCAAGGGAATTCAGGAATTCTGGTGGGAAATTCACAGCCTCATCGGCATCTACTACGGTATCAAAAGATTTGTACTCAGTAACTGCTCCTGGTATCATAGAAAAGTATTTGATTGTTAATTTCACGGACATCCTCATTTTTAGCAGCAAGAATAGCCCTCTCACACAACCAGTTTAGATTGCCTAAGTTGTCTGAAATATTATGGTATACTGCATCTATTAGTTCTGTAACTGACGATACCAGTTTGCAAAAATCAGAGGGAAGTTTTACGTTTCCTGAAGATTCAACTGGTAGTCTACCCTCTCCGATTTCAAGAAGTGTGTTTGAAAAAAATTGAGCATTCTCATCCTTTGGAAGTACTCTCATATTTTCTTTTAATTTGATTTTTCTGACTCTTTTCCACAAAACTGAATGCTTTAAACAGGCATATATTTCATCTGCTGGTGTTGATTTTGGAATGATAGGCAGGGTTTGTCTAAAGTCTCCACAGAGAAGCACCAGAGCTCCTCCCATAAAGTTATTATTCCCTCTCAAATCTTTAAGAGTTATGTCAAGAGCCTCGAGAGCTTTTCTGTGGGCCATGGTGCATTCATTCCAGACGATTAATTTGCAAAACCGCCGTTTGGAAGTTATGAAGTAACATGTATTTCCCATAGAGTTGAATGGGACTTTAAAGAAAAACCCTTTCCCATAGAGTTGAATGGGACTTTAAAGAAAAACCCCGACCATGGCAAATGGGGGTGGGTAAGGGTTAAACCACCTATCCTATGTTTGTTGCTGACATATAGGTAACATGTTTGCCAAGTTTCATGTTAATATCTTTAGCCATTTGCACGTGATGCTGGAACATACATACATACACACACACACACACACACACGTTGAGTTTTATATATATAGATGGTAAGCCAGGTTGGAAATATAGACAGGTCCATCCAACACAATTTGGGTGTGTGGTCGGTTCAAAGTTTAATTTTCAAAAGTCTGTATATCTCCCTCTGTATATTGTGCTATTTGAGGACGGCATCTAGCTTTTTTTTTTTTATTTGTCAGTTGATACTACTACCTAGGGAATGGAGTTTCATATTTTTGCTGTTATCTCCATAAAGAACCCCCTCCAGAACAGTCACCGCCGACTAACTAAACACCTCCCGTCTAAGGTGAATGTGTTTAGTTTAGTCATTCCTTGTAACTATGAACTTTTTCTAACTCTAGAGCATCTTTCTATTGATTGGGGAAGTAAATTGCATACTCAAGATGAGACCAAAACAATGTTTAAAGGGGTAATGGTATTGAATGAATGAATGAATGAAAACTTGTATAGCGCGGCACATGCAAACTGAATCGCCTCTGGGCGCTTGTTGTTCCAGTCTCCTTTGATATCAAAAGAGAAGAGTCTTGACCTTTTTCCTGAATGCTAGGTGGTTCTCCTCCAACCGAATGCTGGTTGGTAAAGCGTTCCATAGTCTGGGACCTTGGATCGCGAATCTTCTTTCTCCTTTGGATTTGAAGTTGGCTTTCGGAACCTGGAGCAGGTTCTGATTCGTGGATCGCAAAACGCGATTGGGATTATGCGCTTTTATTATTTCGCATAAATAAATGGGGGCATTCCCATGGACACATCTATGCTTAAGACAGAGAGCTTTAAAAGCAATTCTGTCTTTAACTGGCAGCCAATGAAGGGCTCTCAGTGAAGGTGAGATGGATTCCCAGGGTTTTTTCCCAGTCACCAGTCTGGCGGCCGTATTCTGAACGACTTGCAGACGGGCGATTTGGTACTTGGGGAGGCCGAGGTAAAGGGCATTTGCATAATCCAACCTGGAGTTTACAATAGCTCCCACCACGACCGCTAAGTCTTCTTTGGGAATGAACGGAGTGAGTCTACGTAGTAGGCGCAGTAGATGGTGAGATCCGCTGACTACTGACCCTATTTGTGCGTCCATTGTCATAAAGGAGTCAAAAATGACCCCTAGGCTTTTGACTTTGGCGCTAGGGGTGATGAATTTGCCTAAAATAGGAGGGGGGGTCCACGCTGTTGAAAGTTGATTTCTGCGCTTGGCGTGAAACAGAAGAAGTTCTGTTTTCGCTCCGTTGAGTTTAAGATAACTCTTTGTCATCCAGTCCTCTATCAAAGAGAGACATGTCTCTAGATTGAGGTGGTGATCCTGCCTGTTGCACATGCGGAAATAAAGTTGCGTGTCGTCTGCGTATGAGTGATAGAGCAGTTTTTGGCTGCTGATAATCTCAAAAAGAGGACGGAGATATATGTTAAACAGCACTGGTGACAGAGGCGATCCTTGAGGGACTCCACATGTTACTGTGCGTTTTTCAGACGTAAAAGGTCCTAACTTCACTGTTTGCGATCGGTTTTCCAAAAAAGAGGAGAACCAAGATAAATCGCTTTCTGCGACTCTGGCTACTTCAGCAAGCCGAGTCAGTAACAGATTGTGGTCTACAGTGTCGAAAGCTGCACTTAGGTCCAACAGAACCAGGAGACAAGATTCTGGATTTGTCCCTAGAATAAATACCCTTTTCAATTCATGTGAATATTCCGTTTACTAGCAGCAGCCTAGAATTGCATGCTATTTCCAAGTCTGTGGTCTACTAAGACCCCCAAATATTTTGTCATCACTTATTCTACCAGTGTAACCCATCCTAATAAATATATTTCCTATAAGGTCTTGGCACCCAAATAACTCTACATTTATCAACACTGCAAAATCCCCACTCATCCCACTATATTTTCCAGGTCTTCCTGTAATGTTGTGAATTTCTAAATCCAACCTCAATGTTGTTTATAAAACAATTGAGCAATGGCCCCAAGACAGATCCATGGGCACCCCACTCAAAAAACATTAGCCCATTCAGAGGCTAAGTAATTTACCACAACCCTCTGTACCCATTCTTAAAGCCAGCTTTGAGTGCAAGCATATGCACTTGCCTCAGCTCCAATAGACCTAAGTTTATATATTAGGCATTTGTGGGGCAGAGTGTCAAATGTTTTTGCAAAATTTAGCTAAACATCTACTGCCCTTCTTTTATCTAGATTACTGCTTATTTCTTCATAGCATGTTAACAGGTTGGAGTGACAAGAGTGACCTTTCAGAAAACATGTTAAATGGTTACCATTTTCTCTAACAAATTCTCCAATAAAATCTCTTAGCATTCCCTCAAACATCTTGCAAATTATTGATTTAAGGCTAACTGGTTTGTTGTTATACATCTAGACCTTTTTTAAATAATAAAACCACATTTGCTCTGCTCAAATCAGTCTGTATCATTCCCATCAAGAGGAGTGAATTGACGTAAGGAGTGAGCTAAGCTCCCTGAGGACTCGTGGGTGTACAGCTTAGTAAACACTGCTATATTTTTCTCAATTAACCCAGCGGGCTGAAGGAAAAAAAATGATAGCTCAGGTTGGATCTGCTGTACTAACTACCCAATGTTAGTACAGTGATCTTCCCTGCTGTTCTATTGTGTTCTGACAGGAAGATGGCCCCCCTTCCAGAACACTCCGGTCAGTACTCTCAGCCAATGGCTGAGAGCGCTGACTGGGAGTGGATCGGCAGAACTTCTTTCGGTCATGCCCCTTTCACAGGAGCCAGCCCGGCTGCAGTACACATGGGCTGAATGTTGGTGGGTTTCCATTCAACTGGCCAATGAGGCCGGACATTTAGCCCATGTTCAGCCCGGGCTTAAAGTGGATGTAAACCCTCTCCTATACCCAGTAAAGTTAATAGCCTCAAATGATACACATGAAACAAATCTCCCTACATAAGTGTTACATGTATATCTGCTGTCTTCAGCTGTCTACATTCTTTAGAAAGTGAACATCGTATTACAAATATTTCTTCCTGTTTCAACAGTGGGTGTGGAGTCTGGGCATACACTGTGTGAGAGCTGATTGGAGGAAAGGCATCCCCGCCTCCAGATAGGCAGAGTAACAAAGAAACGTGCACAGCTGTACTGTGAATAGACAAGCTCTCTGCTTATCTATCTCTAAGTTCCATCCCAACACAAACACAAAGCTTTGGAGAGAGATGTGCCCAGGTCAGATTTCATGAATGGGGTTTACAACCACTGTAAGCCATAAGGTCCTAGTTAGCTTTTTTTTTTTATCTGTTTCGAATCACATTTTCTGACAACCACAATAGGGTTACTCTTGCATAGCTATCTCTTCTAATGAAGGTATTCTATGTGAATAAGCTGAAGAAAAATGTATTTAACACATTAGCCTTATCTGTGTCATTTGTGACTAAGCTCTAATGTTCATCCATCATAGGGTCTACTTTTTTAGTCCTTACCCTTTTTACTACTGATGTATTTATATTATGTGTTTCTCATACTCAATTTTAGCTGCCCTAATTGTGCTCTTGCATTACTTATTGCATTGCTTGCATCCCTTAAATGCCAAAATGGTCTCTTCTATTTTATATTTTTTGAAAGCCAGTTCTTTCTACGTAATTTGTGTGGGAAGAATAGCATTGAGCTACATGAGTTTAACTTTTGTTCTCACAAGGAATGGAATGGTGAATGCTATTATTTAACATGCCCTTAGAGCACTCCCACTTCTCCTCCGTGTTCTTTGTCAACAGTTGATCCAATTTGGTATTACCTAGTAAAGAGCGCAGCCTGTAGAAGTTGTCTTCCTTTTCTTTCTTTCTTTTTTTTTTTTTACATAAGAGCTTTAGTGGTACCCACATGTTTATTCACTTTATAACTACCTCTTTCCTATGGGGCACACGAAGCAGAGAAACCTTGGTCACAGACCAGTCCCAATGGCATTACCCAGCCAAAGAGAACACACTTGAACTCAAAATATAAAAGTAAAAAATACTTTTACCTGACAATGTATTTTTAATTCTGTTCAATAATTTTTACCACACAGCACAATGTAGTGAAGAAAGTCACCTTAATTTCCATATTACAAGATTGCAATATAGCTTGGTGATCCACTAGGCTCAAGCCTGCTAAGTGCAAATTGAGGAAGCATTACTAAACTAATTACATTTGCCCCCTGCTTTCCCCACCTGTAAGCAAGCTCCAATCTACATGTTAGTTTGACGGCACTGGGATCTCAACCTGGCTCACACTGGTGGCCCTGTTCTGCTGGGCAGGGGATTAATAAAGTAAAGTATCTGTGCCCAGATAATGCTCATTAAATATTTACTTATTCTGAACGAGCACTAAAAGTACTTTAAAACAAGTCATCATTCACAGCTTTATCTATAAGCAATGTGGAGCAATTCATTTTCAGATTTTAGAACACTGGCACTGTTTTTTCTATGAGCGCAAAACGTACCAGGTAATTCCAAGCTGGTAGAAACCAACCAAAACAAAAAACTGTTTGGGGGTAGCTCTTTAGCTGCTACAAAAAAGAACATGTAAATAGTTTAATGGCCATAGTCTGGACACAGGTGGATTTCAAGCACAGTTTAAAAAAAAAAAAAAAAAAAAAAAGGAGAAAAGGGCAATATCTAAAAATGTATACGTGATACATTTTTAATCAATACATAATTGGATTAGAAATAAATTCTATGTGTATATTGTTTGATCAGTAAAATTCCAATACCACGCCTTTTGTATTATTTGAGATGGTCAAACCATACTAAAGTTTTAAAAAAAGAATATATATACACTAGTACATATAACACCGCGCTACCCAACAGAACATAAAAAAGCTGCCAAACACCACAGAATTGGATCAATTCTGCACCAAAAACAAGTGATAACAAAAGAAAAGTGTAGCGCTAAAATTATGTGGAAATTAAATATATCATGCAGTGAAGCATCATATAAGCATAGAGAGTGGAAAGTTCAAACACACACATATTGAAGTATGGCATTGAAGCTCAAAACAGTTCATAATAATGTGAAATGACCAGAGGGTGTCTCAATCTGAGTGTCCAAATGAACGTGACAACAATAAGAGTAGTGTTGATAGCAGATCCACCACCAAAGGTAATTGAGGGGGCTTACCAGAAAATGTGGACTCAACTAAGCGATAAACTTAATGAGTCGCTGAGGCATGTATATGATGACAACCAGGCAGTAGACCTCCCAATGATAAGAAGTGAGCGATATCCCAAAACAGGTCAACTCTTCATGCGATGAATGAGAACCAAAAAAGGGTGTATGGTACCAGGGCCAACATACAGGGACCGTGGGCTCTTTACATAGGATCCGAAGAGCTCAATGTGCAACAGCGAGGGGAGGAAAAAATAAATGTGGACATAGTGTGATACCGTTTAAAATCTTTACTAAAAAGTTTCAAAACACAAAGGTTACACTCACATTTCAGCAGATAAATCAAAGTATTGTACAGTCTAGCAGTGGAGTCAGCAGGAAACCCGACGCGTTTCGATCAAAGGATCATCATCTGGGGTGCTGACTTACTGCTGTAACAACTCAAAATATATACCTATGCCCCCTTACCACAATCACGGCTCCAGCTTCAGTCAATTGGTACTTGATTACCAGATGGAAAAAAGCGTGGACGGCGTGCGTTCCAAGCCTCACTTCACAGAACCAGGCTGGAACGCAACGTCGATCGTGCAGACGTTCCGCTGTGTGTCATAGGTGTGCGCGTCAAGTTAATAAGGCGCGTCTACCCGTATACTGCATGGCGTTGTGCGCTTCAAGCCTCACACTGAAAAGGGAGGCTGGAGCGCAACGTCGTGCGTGCAGACGTAAGAAGGTCACGTGGTGCAGTCCAGAATGTTGTGGCCGGAGACTGTCATCACAAAATGTAATAGAAACTGCATGCCACTCTCGCAGATGCACAAGATACAGTGTATGTAGACCACAGATGAAATAAAGGTCACAGACCCGTGATATACATATTAAGGGAGTCTTGGTATATATATAAATGACACGTGCAGGAAAAAGAGAATAAACCTGCCAATGTAAACATATAAAAATAAAAGAGAGCCTCATAATAATTATAAATGGCAAACGTATAAATAATGCACACTTATCAATTTAAAATAGTGTCGTCATAGGATTAATCAAAATATAATGAAACACTATGAAGTAAAATTGTAAAAATTACCTAAATGAAATATTAAATTTATACATATTTAGTTAATGTTTCTTGGAGCCGTGATAGAGCAAGGGCACATAACATATCAAAAACTTCAAGATTTATTAATAAAGGCGTTTATGTCCCACTCGACATTGAGGCCATGTGGGACATACGTACGCAGTTCATATATCCAATAAACCTTGAGTTGAGAGACCCCTCTCAATTTAGCTCCTCCCCTCCAAGGTGGTACATATTTGTCAATTATCAAAAATTGAGTACCTGTGAGGTTTTGGCAACATGCTCACCTACCCGTACGGAAAAGGCCCGTATGGTACGACCAACGTACTGTTTTCCGCACGGGCAGGTGATGAGGTACACCACATGTGTGGTAGCACAAGTGCAGAAAGACTTGATGGGGTAACTGCGGCCTGTATTGGTGGACCCGAATTCCAACGTTTTGGATCTCCCATTAGTATTTACCAAGCAAACACTGCACTTCTTACATGGATAATACCCCTTCATATCCTGAAAAAACTCAGGGCGACAGGGTGGATCAACAATATTGGGAGCAATTCTATTTCTGAGAGTGGGGGCTCCTCTGAAGATAATTTTAGCTCTCTCTGGTAAATTGGGCCCCAACACTTTATCACTCCTAAGTATATCCCAATGTTTGTCGATGATGGACTTGATGTCTCTGTGCTGGTTAGAATATGAGGTAATCATAGAGAACCTGAAAGAATCATCGGGTTCTCGTGGGGCTTTATCCATCAGGAGTGTACTCCGTTCTATTAGTGCCACCTTCTGTAACTCTAGATCTACTGCTGCGATGTTGTACCCCTTCTCAACAAACCTACTTTTAAGCATAGTTGCTTGTGAGAAATAGGCATCATCGTCTGTACAGTTCCTGCGTAGACGCAGGAACTGGCTGCGTGGAACAGAATTGAGCCAACTTTTATGGTGGCAACTATCAGTTGGAATAAAACTATTCCTGTCAGTCGCCTTGAAGTGGGTCTGGAATTTAAAACTTCTAGATTCAAGTTCAATTTCCAAGTCTAAGAAAGTGATTTTCACAGGACTGGAATCGAAAGTGAATGAAATACCACGTTCATTGGTGTTCAGAAATGAAAAATATTCCTCTAGACTCTGTCGTGAACCATCCCATAGGAGGAGGACGTCGTCGATGTACCTAGCCCAAAGGACGAGGGACGGATGTTGATCATGGTAGACGACGTCCTCCTCCCATTTGGCCATAAAAAGATTGGCATGACTGGGGGCAAACTTGGCCCCCATTGCCACCCCACGCTTCTGTAGATAATATTTCTGAAGTTTTATCTGCCCAACAAAAAAAACTCTACAGTCCATGATTTTAATAGCATAAGAACACTGGCACTTTGCATATCTATGTACTTGCAAAAGAGAATCAAAAGATATTCCCTTAAAACATTTTAACACTACCTGTAGCCCTTTATTACATTTTGCTGCCTATTTCTTTTGTTTGTATATACTATGAAGTATAATACATTACACTATGCAATTATCATTTAGGAATAATTATTTTTTTGGTCTGTATTATTTCTTTCTTTCTACCTTTGCCCTACAGTCTTCTATCACAAGTTCTACTCTGGCACTAAACTCTGAACTCTGGGGTGCAGGGGAGTTGCGTCATGTCCCCCCACTGGCAGTTATGGACCGAGGGCTCATTTGATATCATATTGATCCATTGTATGCATTATGTCATGGTAAAAGTTTTTTTTTTTTAATCATATGGATGCAGTATTGGTACAATGCTGCATCTGTCCCCCAACAGGTCTAAGACTGAAAACCACCGAGTACTCGGTTCTCAGAGCTCTCCGTGAGCAGAGAGCTGGTGGCTGTCAGTCACCGGCTCTCTGCTCTGCCCCCCCTCCCCCCCACACTCTCAGTGGAGCACTGGGCTGTGGAGGTGGCAGGAGCGGCTGGCTCAGGCTCTCAGCAGCTCGCTGAGCCAGATGCCGGTACAGGGTTGTGGGCTGATCCCAACTTTATTGTCAGGATCTTGCGCCAGCCTGGACTCGTTCTGTGAAGTCAGCCAACAGCGGGTTTCAGCGGAGTGACAGGAGTGCAGAATGAACTGCACTCCTGTGATCCACAGGAGATGTATAGCCAAACAAACTTTGTATGTACTTCTTTAATGTGTATTGAGTCAAGGCAGCCTATTTTAATGGGCTACTAACACAATACAAAAAATATAATATAATATAATGTAAAATATATGTTCCCAAATCTACCTGCAGCTTTTTTTTTTTTTTTTTTAAAGCCCCACACCCCCATGTATATAAAACGCAGGCATCATGGGCGCATACATACGAAAACGATGATTGCTCTACACATTAAATTTCGCTGCCTACACCAGAGCGAGGGCAAACATTCTAAGGCCATTATCATGGTTCATTTTAAACTTATTACCTGTAAGATCTTTTTAGGCATCATCTATTGACAATTTTGATTACAGAAGTCGCCAATTCACAGGTGCACACAATTCTAGAAACATAGAAAAGTGAGGGCAGAAAAATACTGAGTAGTCCATCAAGCCCATTTTATTTAGGCTTGACATGCCCGGTAACTATTTACTTGTAGAAACCTTATTGCAACTACCACTATTTAACATTTTCCATGGTCCCTGCTTTCAGAAAATATATAATATTTAGACTTTAAACTAATCTTCAGGCCTACTGTCTGCATTTTAACATGTGTGCAAAAAAAGAAACACATGGGAAACAGAATCCACAGACCACATGTCCAGGAATTGCATAGGAGCATAGGAAGCTCCCCAGGCTTCACACAGCAAGCTTGCCAAAAATAAAGGAACTGATTTGGTCTCTGCAGCAGTATAAGCCATAGTGGAGTCTATATCTGGATCAGCAGAATAGACATCTATGGGCATGGTCAAGTGTACAGCAGCAATCCGATGAGACCCCAACACGGAGCTTGTCAGATTCACCAATGACCCTATTAAAAACAGATCCCACTAGCATATGCTTTGAAGATTCTCAATCTGAGTCAGAAATAACAATAATATTCTCAAGCATACTTAAAGTATAATTAAAGGCAAAACTTTTTATTTTGTTTTGGATAGAGTGCAGAGGGAATAGGACCGCTGTCAGGTTTTTATTGCTCTATCTTTCTGGGGATTGACAAATATCAGGCCCACTGGAGAGGTAGTGACCTCATTAGGAGTATTTCCCGTTCTGAAAAGGCGTGGATCCATACCCTCAAATGTTTTGAACCACACGGCCTCAATATCGAAGTGGATGTTAATTGCTTCATTGACAATTCTTGATGCGATATTATGCGATACTGGGTATCATATGAGGTATAGAGGAGTCTTTTTCAAAGGCTCTAGATACTCTTCTTTTTTTTTTTTTTTTTTTTTTTTAAATATTTTTATTGGATTTTTTCTCTTTTCTATATTGATTATCCACTATCTACATTTCACTTTTCCAACCATCTACCTCCCATACTGTACTTTGTTTCTAATGCGGGGTTTTTGCACTGTCTATTTTACATACGTATATTTTATTGATATATTGGGACAACTTCTCTTCTATTGTTATACACTTATGCCACGTACACACGGTCGTTTTTTGCGATGAAAGAAACCGACGTTTTTTAAAACGTCATTTAAATTGATCGTGTGTGGGCAAAACGTCGTTTTTTGTCTTAAAAAAAACGACCAAAAAAAAATTCCAACATGCTTGAATTTTTTGTGTCGTTTTTCAAAACGTCGTTTTTTGTTTCACAAAAAGTCACCGCGTGTAGCAAAAACGTCGTTTAAAACGACGTTTTTCAACCCGCGCATGCCCAGAAGCTAGTTATAAAGCGAGCTTCAATGGAAAAGTGTGGTGAACGTAACCTCGCTTTTTGTGAAAAAAACGATGGTGTGTATGCAACATCGTCTTTGAAAAGTGACGTTTCAAAAACGTCGTTTTTTTACTTCACAGAAAACGTTGTTTTTATTCATCACAAAAAATGATCGTGTGTACGCGGCATTAGTTTTGTTTTATTATTGTTCTCTATCTAGTGACTATGGCGATTCATTTTGTTTACCCTTTATATATCTACATGGGTACGTCATTAACAAAATTGCTTATGATCCATTTGACAAGTGATGAGGCGTCGTGGGTCATATTAGGTGTTCGCCTAGACAATAATATGTTTGTTGCCCAATAATGTTTTTATTCATCAATGTAAGTGGCCGTGTGCCAGTCTCCTATGGTAACATGGCCCCTCTTGTTTTTAATACTTTTTATTTTTTTATCTTGTCATGCCTTAATGCTGTGCTGACAAGTGTTTTTTTGCACGAGAGCTTGACGAATATAACATCCGTCTCCTTCTAATCCAATTTTTTTTTTTCCCATATTATGACATGACAGTTAGCTGCTGCTCATATTTGACCAGCCTATCTAGATTTTGCTTTTTATTCTACAACCATATTTTCTAGCAGGGAAGTGTACGATCGAGTGGTTTTAGTTTTTCCCTCACCTCGTCCCTTCTCCAAGATGGTGGGGCCATGACCATGTGAGACTGACTCCGCCTGCTGAGGGTATTTCTGCGGTGACGTGGAGCGTTGTGACCAAGCGTGGTGACGTTGTGATCCCGTGACCAAGTCTTTTGTGAAGACGAAACGTTGGGAGGAGACGTTCCCACGTCACCGCAACTACACGAGAGGACGCACGCGTTCCATTAGCCGGCCGGCGCTCTTTGTTTTTATGCTCCAATTCTGCATTTGTTTGTAAGTGCATCTTGTTTTTTTTATATAGAATAAATTTATACAGACTTACACTATATGAGTTTCCTCTGATTCCATGCCATCTACTGTGACCCGCTGAGGATTCGTTTCTGGCTTTACATTGTGGTGTATGGTGATACTTGACCATCTATATCCCTATTGCCTGCATTGATCCAGAGGGGATCCTGCCGTCTGGTAAGGGTCAGTGTGTACCTTTGGTGGTGGGACCAGCACTTTCTCTTCCTCACTGTATCATTGTTCCCCACGGGTGGTCAATATTCATATCCATGCAGTCTATACTATGAAAGTTTTTTGTTTTTTTTGTTTTAGTGATCTACTGAGTATTCGTTTCTAGCTGCATATGGTGGTGCAAGGTGAAACCTGAATTACGTCACTCTCAGTGCCTATATCGATCCTAAGGGGGTCTTGCCATTCGGTAAGGGTCAGTGTGTACTTTGGTGGTGGGTTGTCACTGTCCCCTTCCCATTGTGCGGCTGTCTCTCACGGGTGGTTACTACTCATATTTCCATGCAGTATCACACTATGTAAGTCTCTTGCCTTTTTGTTTTTCCGGTGTTATAAATCCACACTGAAATCCACAAGTGCAGCATAAGTGTGACTGAAATCGCGGTGTTGACTCATCAAGACTACTTGGATATTCTGCTTCACCGGTTATACAGATGGATCTCAGATTTTTGAGTAATTTTTGTTCATAGCCAACACATATGTTTTTTTTTCACAAACATTTTATTTGGACTAAAATCTGGACTGTAATAAGACATATTTAGTGTTTGTTTTTTGGCAACACATCAGATTGACTATTTATATTGTTTATAATCCTGTGCCATTAATAGGTACACCCTCACACATAGCACGATTCCTTCCCTTCTTCCAGGTTTTTATTGCTGTCTGTGCACCCAATAGGGAGATTCATCCTCTCTATCCTGTTTACCATTATCACTGAAAGTAAAAGAAAATCCCAAATTTTGCGTTGTCATTAGAAAAGTAATATAAGAGAAATCTTTCAACTGGGACAGTAGTTCTGCTGGCCTGGGGGTCCTCCAGGGAATCCTCTAATTTGCAGGGCCTTCCTCTCATTTCCTGTTCTGGCTATGGGACAAGAAGTTGAGGGAAATCTCCCCAATGGGGCACAGATGGCAAAAAATGAACCAACAAGGGTTATAACACTCCATACACTATCCAAAAGAAAAAAATATATAGTGCTACATTAAAGATAAGTTGCCAATAGACCTAAAGGAAGCAGTGAAAAAGTCTGAACATCTGCTAGCAGCTTGATTCAATAACTGCATACATACTCACAGAAAGTCAGTTGAGATAAGAGGTCTGGTAACTCTAGCAAAACGATGCAGTGCCGAATCGCAAAAAATGGCCTGGTCATTAAGGGGGCAAATTTTCCGGGGCTGAAGTGGGCCGCTCTTGAAAAAGTTCATTACGAAACGTACGTCGAGCGTGAGCGTAGTGACGCACGTCAGCACACTAGAGACGCACCCGCAGGCTTCCGGTTTGCTGTCTGGGCTGTTTGGAACGCACGCCAGCGCTTCCACTCCCGACGGGGGAAACTGATGCAGCGTGCTGGGAGCTTCTGACAGGACACCTATTTTTGTTTTTATTTTTCATTTTATCATTTTTTACCTTGCTGATTGTGGCGTTTGTTCCCTTTCATACCACATTGTTAATCTTTTTATCATTGGACATGCATTTTGTACCCATTATCATTTTATTTATGTAATGCACCTGGATTGTGCATAATAAAAAAACCTCCTTTTTTACTACACTATGGGAGCCTATTTCTTCCTTTTTTCCGGTGGAATGAGGATCTGACTAATCTAAAGGACACATCTTCCCTGGACGGATAGCACCACTGGAGGAAGCTGGGACCCATCTGTGACTACACGCCTAATACCCCTGTAGGGGTGATTAGTTCTGGTGAGTGGGGAACCTGGTGGGGGAGCACCGGACCACAGCGTTACCACGAACTTACACCTTTTTTGATGGAAATCTACATCTAAGATTACTGCACATCTATCAACGTGATATATGTTTGGATTTTTGCAATTTCATGGACTGTACTTTTTATTACTAAGTTTGCACTTTGCACTTTATCACCAAATGTTTATTATAATATTGTTGCACTCTATTGCATATTTATCATTTGCAGTACCTATGTCACTAGTCAATATACTGACATTTATACCCTTTTTTGACCTATAGGGTGTGGGACAGCGCCACTACCCCTTTCACACATACCATTTATTCAATGTTGTTATAATATTGTTGCACTCTACAGGGAGTGCAGAATTATTAGGCAAGTTGTATTTTTGAGGATTAATTTTATTATTGAACAACAACCATGTTCTCAATGAACCCAAAAAACTCATTAATATCAAAGCTGAATATTTTTGGAAGTAGTTTTTAGTTTGTTTTTAGTTTTAGCTATTTTAGGGGGATATCTGTGTGTGCAGGTGACTATTACTGTGCATAATTATTAGGCAACTTAACAAAAAACAAATATATACCCATTTCAATTATTTATTTTTACCAGTGAAACCAATATAACATCTCAACATTCACAAATATACATTCCTGACATTCAAAAACAAAACAAAAACAAATCAGTGACCAATATAGCCACCTTTCTTTGCAAGGACACTCATGCAGCCTGCCATCCATGGATTCTGTCAGTGTTTTGATCTGTTCACCATCAACATTGCGTGCAGCAGCAACCACAGCCTCCCAGACACTGTTCAGAGAGGTGTACCGTTTTCCCTCCTTGTAAATCTCACATTTGATGATGGACCACAGGTTCTCAATGGGGTTCAGATCAGGTGAACAAGGAGGCCATGTCATTAGTTTTTCTTCTTTTATACCCTTTCTTGCCAGCCACGCTGTGGAGTACTTGGACGCGTGTGATGGAGCATTGTCCTGCATGAAAATCATGTTTTTCTTGAAGGATGCAGACTTCTTCCTGTACCACTGCTTGAAGAAGGGGTCTTCCAGAAACTGGCAGTAGGACTGGGAGTTGAGCTTGACTCCATCCTCAACCCGAAAAGGCCCCACAAGCTCATCTTTGATGATACCAGCCCAAATCAGTACTCCACCTCCACCTTGCTGGCGTCTGAGTCGGACTGGAGCTCTCTGCCCTTTACCAATCCAGCCACTGGCCCATTCCTTTGGTCCATCAAGACTCACTCTCATTTCATCAGTCCATAAAACCTTAGAAAAATCAGTCTTGAGATATTTCTTGGCCCAGTCTTGACGTTTCAGCTTGTGTGTCTTGTTTAGTGGTGGTCATCTTTCAGCCTTTCTTACCTTGGCCATGTCTCTGAGTATTGCACACCTTGTGCTTTTGGGCACTCCAGTGATGTTGCAGCTCTGAAATATGGCCAAACTGGTGGCAAGTGGCATCTTGGCAGCTGCACGCTTGACTTTTCTCAATTCATGGGCAGTTATTTTGCACCTTGGTTTTTCCACACGCTTCTTGCGACCCTGTTGACTATTTTGAATGAAACGCTTGATTGTTCGATGATCACGCTTCAGAAGCTTTGCAATTTTAAGAGTGCTGCATCCCTCTGCAAGATATCTCACTATTTTTGACTTTTCTGAGCCTGTCAAGTCCTTCTTTTGACCCATTTTGCCAAAGGAAAGGAAGTTGCCCAATAATTATGCACACCTGATATAGGGTGTTGATGTCATTAGACCACACCCCTTCTCATTACAGAGATGCACATCACCTAATATGCTTAATTGGTAGTAGGCTTTCGAGCCTATACAGCTTGGAGTAAGACAACATGCATAAAGAGGATGATGTGGTCAAAATACTCATTTGCCTAATAATTCTGCACTCCCTGTATTGTATATTCATTATTTGCAGTACCTATCTCACTAGTCAATACACTGACACTTATACCCTTTTCACCTATAGGGTGTGGGATAGCGCCACTACCCCTTTCACACATACCATTTATTCAATGTTGTTATAATATTGTCGCACTCTATTGTATATTCATAATTTGCAGTACCTATCTCACTAGTCAATACACTGACAATTATACCCTTTTGACTTATAGGGTGTGGGACAGCGCCACTACCCCTTTCACACATACCATTTATTCAGGTACTTCACTCGTGAGGTATCTTATTCTGGGGGGCTGCAGTCCTTAACACATTTCTTCCTAAGCGCACTTTCTCACTTGTTCTGAAGTGGTTAAAGGCTAAGTTCGCCTTTTAAAAAGGTTGGAAAGACTTCCGGTTCCGGCGCCACATGAGACAGGAGTGAGGAGACGCTGCTCCCGCCGCCATCCTCCCATTATCGGCTGATAAAGACCGCTCAAAACTTCGGGGTAACCCCATCCTTCCCCCGCTGCTGTGGGGACACAGATGGATCGCTTTGTGGAGCGATCCTACGCCGAGTCTTATCCTCGGCGCCTCCCACTGTAGACGCGGCTTCAAGTGCAGCCAAGATGGCGGCCGCGCCATGCTCCGGAGATTCCTCTCACCCACACGCTGCCTCCGACATACAAGCAGTCGACCCTGCATCCCCGGCGGACATCGCTCAGCAAGTGGTTGCCTTGCTGGGACCTACTCTCTCCGCCACGGTGGATGCTGCTGTGCAAAGGGGTCTTGAGCAGCTCCACCTGGAATTGCAGTCTCAGGCCCAGAGGATTACACAAACGGAGGACAGAATTTCTTCCTTGGAAGATGACTCCACCGCTCAGTCTGCGCAACTTGCCCGGCTGACTGCTGAAAACAGGGAACTCTGGAGCAAGTTGGACGACCTCGAAAACCGTTCCAGGAGGAACAATATGCGCATTATTGGCCTGCCAGAGTCAGTCCCTAACGGCCAGCTTGCTAACGTATGCGCTAAAATCATCCCTGAACAACTGGGACTCCGCATACCTTGCACCATCGAACGTGCCCATCGCCTTGGCCAGTACGCGGAGAATCGCGCCAAACCCAGACACGTCATTGTGAAATATCTGAACTATGCGGACAAAACTGCCATTATGCAGGCATTCCGTCGCACGCGTTCCCTCTCGGTGGATGGGGCCAAACTTTTGCTTTTTGCAGATTACTCCATCGAGGTGATGAAACAACGTAAAGCGTTCTCGACCATCTGTTCGACCCTGCACCGTGACCAGATCAGATTCTCCCTGCACTACCCAGCCACCCTCCACATTCAAACCAGGACCGGAGAACACCTTACTTTTACATCACCAGATGAGGCGGACCGATACTTGGAATCAGCTGCTGCAGGAATGAACCTTACCAACTCTGAAGACTGCTCCTCATCTCAACCGACTACCCCATCCGCATCCCGCAAGCAACCTGGCAGCCCTACCAAACAACCATACAAGCGGAGTTGCTATACCACTCACGCGGATTGCTCGGACAGCCGCTGAGAACGCATCTCAGAGTCTTCTCATCTCAGTAGACCCAAGAAAAGCGGGTAGTATCACCTCACTTTTCTTTTCACCCCCCCCCCCCATGTCTATGCTTTACCGCTACTGCTATCCCCTCCTCACACAGCCAGCTGTTCCCTGTCTCTCCTTCCCCCCCCACCCTCCCCCTCCCCTCTGCATTCCCCCCCGAAGCTCTTGTTCTATTGTTGGGAATAGGGACCTGGCGTATTGCGGGAGCCCTGCTATGCGTCTCACTTTCATGTGGAAAAAAGTGAAGTCCCTCCTATCTGTTAGGTGCCTAGAATTTAGGCCTTTATGTTATTATTGTTTCTACGCTATTTTTTTATTTTTTCCTTGTTATTACTTAATGTTTGCATTGTTTATGATTACCTGTGTTTTAACCGTATCCTCAGAAAGTTTGCAATGTTTGGGTGACCCTCGGACTGCTGACGTGACTCTTGGAGGGTTGTTTCATGGAACGTTAAGGGGCTGCGCTCTCCGAACAAGCGCATGTCCATTCTTAGACACTTAAAGCGTCTTCGGACAGATGTGGCACTACTTCAAGAGACCCATCTCTCCACAGATGACTTAACTCGTCTACACAAGTTGTGGGTGAGAACTGTATATGGCTCCCCAGCCAAAGGACGCAAAGCTGGGGTGGCCATTCTCATACACAAAAACCTGAGACATACTCTTAGGGACGTACAGACTGACCCGTTGGGCCGTAAAAAAAGGATTTTTAATAAACAGCTTACCTGTAAAATCCTTTTCTTGAAGTACATCACGGGACACAGAGCGCATAGCCATTACACTTGGGTTATATGGGTACCTTCAGGTGATGGACACTGGTGTAATCAATTTCACAGGAAGTTTCCTCCCTATATAACCCCCTCCCACTGGGAGTGCTTCAGTTTTGTAGCAAGCAATTCCTCCGAGGTTACACAATGTTCCCCAAAAGAGGGGTGGGAGCTCTGTGTCCCGTGATGTACTTCAAGAAAAGGATTTTACAGGTAAGCTGTTTATTAAAAATCCTTTTTTCTTTATCGTACATCACGGGACACAGAGCGCATAGCCATTACACTTGGGATGTCCTAAAGCAATGCTCTATGAAGGGAGGGAGACCGTAAGGCCAAGAATAGCCAAACAAAAAAATTATCAGGAAGTAAAGTAGCTCCACCAACAGAGAAAAGGGGGCGTGACCCGGGCCCGAGGATTCTATACTGCTGCCCGTAGGACCGCCTGCCCAAATGCTGCGTCCGTACCCTTTGCAACGTCCAACTTATAAAATTTAGTAAACGTATGTACGGAAGACCAGGTTGCCGCCTTGCAAACCTGTGCCATAGAGATCTGATGGTGTGCCGCCCAGGAGGCACTCATGGCCCTCGTAGAATGGGCTTTAACTGATAAGGGAGGTGGAATGCGCTTCAGACCATAGGCCTGAAAAATCAGCTGCTTAATCCACCTAGCCAAGGAAGACTTGGCAGCCGGCTGACCCTTCTTGGGGCCATCCGGAAGAACAAAAAGCACATCTGTTTTCCGAATCTTCTCTGTAGCCTTGAGATAGACCCTCATGGCTCGAACCACGTCCAAAGTATGAAGCAGTCTTTCCTCTCTGGACTGGGGAGTAGGAAAGAAGGATGGTAGGACTAGGTCCTGATTCAAGTGAAAACTGGATATGACCTTAGGAAGGAAAGAAGGTTGAGGCCGCAGAACCACTCTGTCCTTATGCAGAATAAGGTATGGCTCCCTGCATGACAAGGCTGCCAGCTCGGAAACCCTTCTGGCCGAAGCCATAGCCACCAAGAAAACCAACTTTCGGGTTAGTAGCACAAGAGGGATTTCTGTCAGAGGTTCAAACGGCTGCCTTTGTAAAGCTGACAAGACCAGATTTAAATTCCAGGGGCAGAGGGGAGCTCTAATAGGGGGATTCACATGCAAGACCCCCTGCAAGAAGGTTTTCATAAGCGAATGGGTGGCCAAGGGTCTTTGAAACCATATCGATAAAGCCGACACCTGCCCCTTTAGAGTACTAAGAGCCAACCCTTTGTCAACGCCAACCTGGAGGAATCGCAAGATCCTGTCAATAAAAAACTTTTCAGGATGCCATTTTTGAGACTCGCACCACTCCACATAGGTCCTCCAGACTCTGTAATAAATATTTCTAGAGACTGGTTTCCTAGCCTGAATCAACGTAGATATGACCTGAGCTGAGAGGCCTCTGCCCTTAAGAATTAGGGATTCAGCCGCCAAGCCGTCAAATTTAGCTGCTGTGAAGCAGGGTGGCAGATTGGGCCCTGAGACAGCCGATCTGGGCGCAGGGGGAGCGGCCACGGCGCCCCTACTGACATCCTCACGATGAGTGCGTACCAAGCCCTCCTGGGCCAGGCTGGGGCCACCAGGATCACAGGCCTGCGCTCCACCCTGATCCTCCGTAGAAGGCGGGGAATCATCTGCAGTGGAGGGAACGCATACAGGAGAGAAAACTGGTGCCAGGGGCAAACCAACGCATCGGTCCCGTAGGCCGAGGGATCCCTGGCTCGGGATATGAATTTGTCCAACTTTTTGTTGGATCTCGTTGCCATAATGTCCACATCTGGAACTCCGAATCTTTGGCAAATCTCTTGGAATACCTGGGGGTGAAGAGACCACTCCCCCGGGAGCAACTGTTGACGCCTCAAAAAATCTGCTTGAGAATTGTCTATCCCTGGGATGAACACCGCCGAGATGCAGGGTACATGGGCTTCGGCCCATGAGAAAATCAGGTTTACTTCCCTTTGGGCCGCTAGGCTCCTCGTGCCCCCCTGGTGGTTTATGTTTGCCACCGCAGTGGCATTGTCGGACTGTATCCTTACTGGCAGACCCTGAAGGGGAAGAGTCCAGGCGACCAGGGCCAGCCGAGCAGCTCTGATCTCTAGGATATTGATGGGAAGCAGTTTTTCTGCCTCCGACCACTGCCCTTGCTGGGTCTGTCCTTCTAGAACTGCCCCCCCAACCTGACAGGCTGGCATCCGTGGCTACTATCTTCCACGTGATGGGGCAAAAGGATTTCCCCTTTGACAAATTTTGAGGGACCAGCCACCAGAACAGGCTGCGCCGGACCCCTGGGGAGAGAACTAACGGACGATCGAACGCCTGAATGGACTTGTTCCAAGCAGAGAGAATGGCTGCCTGGAGATATCTGGTATGGATCTGGGCATAGGGCACTGCCTCGAAGGCGGCCACCATCTTCCCCAGCAGTCGCATACATAGGCGAATAGTCGGCCTCCTCTTGCCTAAGACCACTTGAACTGCTTGAGTTATTGATCTGACCTTTGCTTGAGGTAAAAATATCCTCTGGCAGTCTGTATCTAGCCGAAGGCCTAGATATTCCAACTGCTTTATGGGTTGCAATATCGATTTTTCTTGGTTCACAATCCATCCGAATTCCTCTAGATGCCGAACTGTGCGAACTACTGCATGATTGAGGTTGGAAGCTGATCTGTCGATAACCAGAAGATCGTCCAGGTATGCCAGGACCAAAATGCCTTCTGTCCTTAGGACGGCTAGCACCGGGGCTAACACCTTTGTGAATACCCGCGGAGCTGTTGCCAACCCGAAAGGGAGGGCTACGAACTGGTAATGACGGTGATCTATCATAAAACGAAGAAACTTGTGATGTGCCGGGTAGATCTGCACGTGCAGATACGCATCCTTTATGTCTATAGATGCTAGAAAGTCGTCTTGATGTAGGCTGGCTGCCACCGAACGTATGGACTCCATACGAAAGGTCTGAATCTTTAGAAAGCGATTTAGGCGTTTGAGGTCTAAGATAGGCCTGACGTCGCCATTGGGTCTCTTGGAAGACTTGACCCCTGAAATATGAGGAGGGGGGACTTCCCGAAACTCTAGCTTGTAGCCCGTGGCTACCACAGACAGTACCCAAGAGTCGGGAATTCTGGCCTCCCACACTTCGGAAAAAACGAAGCCTTCCCCCCACCCAAGAGAGTGGGGGCGCCCCTTCATGAATCTGACTTGATGACTGGTCTAACCTGGCTTTTCGAGACCATGGCCTCTTGCCTGCCGTGGCTTGTCCTTGTGGGCGGCTATTAAATGCTGAACGCCCGGGAGGCCGTCGATACTGACGGGAAGTTGAAGGGGCCGAGCCTGCGAAGGCCTGTCGCTTAAACGTGGGCCCACGCGGTCTTTTCTTGACAGGTAAGAAAGAACTTTTACCACTTGATATGGTCTGGATATATTTATCTAGGTCTTCACCGAATAGTCTCCCACCATGAAAGGGAAATCCTGCTAAAAGCCTTTTGCAGGGTGCCTCTGCTGACCAGTTTTTCAGCCACAAAAGGCGACGCATATGAACCAATAGCAGAGATAAACGGGACGCCTGTTGAATGGAGTCCTTAATAGCATCTACTGCAAAGCAAAGAGCCCTTGGGAGGTCAGCCAATTCACGAGCTTGCTGAGCCGGTATGTCCCTTAATATTTGTTTAGTCTGATCCTTTAAAGCCTGACAAACGCCAATGGCTGCCACCGCTGGCTGAACCACGGCACCTACTGTGGTAAAAGAAGCCTTCAGTAGGGTCTCCAACTTTTTGTCGACCGGATTTTTAAACATCTGGACATTTTCAACCGGACATGTCAGGGATTTATTCACGCAGGAAATGGCTGCGTCCACGGTAGGGAGTGCCCATTTCTTTGCAAATTCCTCTTCCATAGGATAGAGAATAGTGAACCTTTTAGGAGGGATAAAAATCCTATCAGGTCGAGCCCAATCCTGAAAAATCACGCTCTCCAGAAGGGGGTGAACCGGAAAAGAATCACAACTCAACGGTGCCTTCAAGGAACCTAAAGAGGATACCGTGGGGGCTAATTGTTCTGACACTGGAAGTTTAAAAGCAGTGCGAACCATATCTGTCAGAGACTGGATCCACAGGCTCTCTGCTTGAGAAACCGAAAAAAATTCATCTACAGTGGAACCCTCAATGTCTGAACCGTCGGGACTCGGGCCCGCTTGATCCCCCTGTGGGTCCAATTCCTCCGAAGAGAGGACCTCTGCATCTGAAAACACCAATCTAGGTGACGGGGATCTAGCCCGCTTGCCACCTGGCAAAGAGCGGGCAATTAAAGCAGTTAACCTTTCCTCTAGCCCACCCAGGGTGGTCGCTAGCATTTCTTCCGTAACGTAAACGGGAATGGGTTGATTGGGGGCCGCCTCTGCCCCTAGCACCCTCAATGGCTCCTGCAACATGCTGTTCGGTGGTCTATCTGGTGAGGGTGGGACCGCTGGAGCCTGGCCCAAATCTTCTGACCCCGACGGAGACCCCTTTAGTTTTTTGGTACCTTTTGCAGCCTTAGCTGGTCCTGATCCCTTGGGAGCCATTGCACAACCTTGAGACACCCCTAAAGCCAACACCCAACTGTTGTAGCTAGAAGTGAACCATTAATAAGAACAGGCTATAGTAACATTTTTCCAAATTTCCATACGCCCGAGAAGGCGGCAATACCGAGGAAGTCCTGTGAGTATTGCCACACCAATGCCCGTTAGCTGGAGCCCAAGGTTGCACCGACTCAGATACTGCCAGATCTAAGGCTGAGTCCCTTTAAGAAAAAAACCCTTTTTTTTTTTCTCTGGTCAGTATGGAGCTAAGTCCAGACCTGAAGATCCACAAACCCCCACTGGGTGTCACTGTATAGCCAGAAATGGCTCAGCTGCGCGCTCTGTGTCCTCAGCCTCCTCTGCTTTCAGGAGGGAATGACCAGCCAGGAAATGCTTTGCTGCTTTAACTGAGACCTGACGCTGCTGGCCCGCCCCCCCCCCCCCCCACGCACGCTGACGCTGTAAAAGGCGCGCCCCCCCCACGCTGAAACCAACATGGAGGAAGCAGAAAGCAGAGGAGAAGCATGGACCAGCGCTAGCAACCCAACAGACACCAGGCAAGACACTAATCTTATTGTAGTGCACACATAGAGGAAGCTGTCCCCATAGGCTTCCTAAGAAACAGGAGTTTTGCCAGCATTTCCTCCTTATAGCACGTGGGGCTGCAGTATCGTGCTAACAGGCAGATCTGGGGGGAGTAGCAAATACATATCTTTAAAAGCATACATATACCTACATGTTATCTGGGTAAACATTAGTACATCCCATCCTGCCTCAAAAGACATAGTGGAGATAGTGGCTGATGCACAAGCATACCATTAGCCGACCCAGAACCCCCAGGGGGATACCTACTGTCGAACCAAGTCCCGCAGGCTCCCTCTTACCTACTCCACGCCGCAGGGTATTGCAAAATGCAAGAGGCCCAATCTTCCCCCATCTCCGTGGGTATTGTCTTGGACCTTCAGGGACCGGGGTCCTGTGTTAAGGAACCCACACACCTGGACCTATATAGCATCCTGGCATCAGTAGCGTTTAGTTCTTGGAAGAGACTAAGGCACTGGAGCCCAGAATCCAGCCCTCCAAGGAGAGGCATTATAGGCAAAACCCCACTCCAGCAGGGCCCGGGTACCGTACACCTTGGCTTTGAAGCACTTCGGACAGATCCGGCTAGCTATCCTGGGTCCCGAGACCTCCGAGGGACAGCTAGACGTGACCAACACCTAAGACACTGGCGAAAAAACTGAAGCACTCCCAGTGGGAGGGGGTTATATAGGGAGGAAACTTCCTGTGAAATTGATTACACCAGTGTCCATCACCTGAAGGTACCCATATAACCCAAGTGTAATGGCTATGCGCTCTGTGTCCCGTGATGTACGATAAAGAAATTACTATTCACCTAACCCTAGCGGACAAAGACATAGCCATCACCAACATATTTGCGCCCAACTCACCTGACGTCTCTTTCTTCCAAGACATGGTGACATGGATTCTAGCTGCTCCGGGATCCCTACATCTGGTGGGTGGGGACTTTAACTCGGTTATGTCCGCAACTATCGACCGGGTAAGCAACACGGCGCGTACTCCACCCAGACATACCTCATCGACTTCAGCCCCGTCGTTGCTCACACAGGCCATAGACTCCATACACGTCTTTGACGTATGGCGGTTAGAACATCCGACTGACCGCGACTATACCTTCTACTCCCCACCCCATAACTCATTCTCCCGCATCGATTACTTTTTTGCCTCCCCTGCACTTCTCCCCATGCTAAGTGACTCAGTAATTGCCGACACCAGAATCTCTGACCATAGTCCCATTGCCATACATCTAATAAACACCCAACGCTCCTCTTCCCCTCGCACATGGCGGTTCCCCTCATACCTGGCAGACAGTGGGGACTTCCGACACATGCTCTCTGCGGCATGGGAGGAATACACCTCTAACAACGAACCACACCTCACAGACCCTAACCTGTTTTGGGAAGCAGGAAAGGCCTTCCTGAGAGGTAAAATAATCGTACGCTAAATTGCACTTCCACAGGTATGGTAACAAGGCGGGCAAACTCCTAGCGAGGCTGTGCGCGGGACCCAGACGCCCTACCCATGTCTCTGCCCTGAAAAACTCAGCTGGCACGTTGGTCACTTCGCCTACTGAGATTAGTAAAGTCTTAGTCGACTATTATACGCAGTTATACTCGGCGGATCCTACAGACCAACTCGCGGCCGACGCTTTCCTGGCTAGGGTCCACCTCCCCAAACTTCAGAGGGAACATTTAGAGACTCTCAACGCTCCCATAACCGTTGACGATGTCAAACAGACGATCACCTCATTGTCCTCTGCTAAAGCCCCGGGCCCGGACGGCTACACTGCCGAATTCTATAAACTGACTAAAGACTTCATTCCTGACACCCTACGTCATGTCTACGCAAATATGTGGGATGGGGGCCCCTATCTTCCTACAGGATCCCAGGCGCATATTAGAATAATTCCTAAAAAAGGTAAAGACCCCTCACTTCCGGGCTCTTACCGCCCAATCTCCTTAAAGCGGTTGTAAACCCCACACTGCTCTGCAAAATATTAACAGATTATTTATGACAAGGTCCCGCTGTATCTAAGGATCGTTATCCGATCACTGCAATTATATCAATTCATGAGAAATCCTTACCTTTGTCCTGGTGATTCGCTGTACTAAGCCAGCGCCATTGCTATCTTGGTCTTCCGGATCTCTTGCTGCTTACACTTCCGCCCGTAGTTCATGACGAGTGCTGTAATCCCGCGCGTGCGCAGTACAGCAAATATTCAAGCCTTAGACAGAGATGGCAATGGTGCTGGCTTAGTACAGACACACCAGACTTATCTGGAACTGTAATGCAGGATTCACACTGATGCTTCCTGCTGTAGGTAGCGCCGTCTTGCTTCTTCGTACCATGTGACTGATCACATGTTAAAGATCCATGAGCGATTACTATGGAAAATATCGCGCGATTGTCGGGGCTGACGTCAACAGCAGGAAATGACGCAGCCCCGACGTAAACATCGCTATTGACCGGCATTGCATTAGCTGGCCGGACTACAGAACGGACGGCGCATGCGCGGAGTGACGTCACAACTGGAAATATATGGGATATCTGCAGAAGGAAGCAGATCAGAGCAAAAACAAAACCAGGTAGGAATTGAGGAGTTTGTGCTGCTAATAGACAAGGAGAGTTGACATTTTCGGTTTACAACCACTTTAATTAATGTCGATGTTAAAATATTATCCAAGACTGTGGCGTCTCGCTTGGCCCAAATGCTACCCTCTATGCTTCACCCGGCACAGTCAGGATTTGTTCAGGGGCGATCGGCCACTCTAAACATACGCAAGGTCCTAATGGCATTAGAATATGCAAAATTACACCCAGAACAGGACGTTGCCATCCTGTCGCTCGATGCCGAAAAGGCTTTTGACAATATTAGTTGGTCCTGGCTGTTCCGGGTGATGACGGACTTTGGTTTCTCGGGCCCAATTGTACAGTTTCTACGACGAATGTATGAATCCCCTACTGCGCGACTGGTGACCCCCGACTTTATCTCCGACACTATTCCTCTGATGAAGGGGACTAGACAAGGGTGCCCACTCTCCCCATTACTCTTTAATATAGCTATCGAGCCTTTATCCCGAATACTCAATTCCCCCGACGGAGTTAGTGGCATTCCGATAGTTTCTCATTCTCTCCGCTCCGCCCTATTCGCAGACGACATATTGTTATTCTCCACACGACCCCTTGCGGACTTTGACAGAATTCGACAACTATTTCACTCCTTCCGACTATGCTCAGGTTTTCTAATTAATTTTGACAAGAGCGAGATCTTATTGCTCCACCCCAGATTGGCTGCCAAATGGGTGGGTCACTCTCCTTTCGCCATAGCGAAGAAACATATTACCTACTTGGGCATACACATTGGCAGAGACCCTTCCACTCTGTACTCACTCAACTTCCCACCGCTAATTTCTAAAATTGTGAGGGAGCTGGATGTTTGGGCGGCCCTCCCCCTCTCGCTCTTTGGGAGATGCCACTTATTTAAAATGGTGTCGTTCGCGCGCCTACTTTATCCCATGCAGACCATACCTCTTCTACTTAAACACTCTGATGTAAATACATTACATAAGTCATTGTCTGCCTTTCTCTGGTCTCGCAAAAAATCTCGCATTGCGCTACAAAAACAATGTCTCCCGAAATCTGAGGGTGGAGCGGGCCTGCCCAACATACGTTTTTACAATCTGGCTTGCTTGCTGAGACAGGGCCTGGACTGGCTATCAGGCAGATCCAAATACTCCAATACCGTGCTAGAAGGTGCCTCGACCCTTCCATACACTCTACCTGCCATTCTACATTCGAATCCCAACAAACTGCCGACCTACATGAAGTCAAGTATCCTAATCAGGGATACAGTTATAGCATGGAGAGAGGTCCGTAGATTATTGGGGTTGCCTTCTAGTGTTTCCTGTCACTTGCCGATACTTGGCAATCCAATGTTCCCACCGTCCACTCTACACAAAGCCTTTGAACAATGGAACACCAAGGGACTTACCACTGTCGCTTCAATATACCTCACCACCCAATGCAACTTCAAATCCTTTCAAACCTTGTCAAGGGAATACTGTTTGCCAGCGTCACATGTCTTTTACTATCACCAAATGATCAGTTATTTACGATCTTGTCATGGCCCCCGACTCAAATCCCCTGCAAAAATCCTTCATTGATGTAGTCCTACGCAACAACGATTACTCCATCTCCACCCTCTATTCTCATCTTATTGAGCACCAGGCTGCCAAATACCGTCTCAAACCATTTCAGAAATGGGCACAAATATTTGAAGATGACACTCTCTCCAACACAATCCTCGAGGGCTACAGACGGGTGCACAAATTAACCGTATCAGAAGCATGGCGGGAGACGCAATTCAAAATCATCCACAGGGCGTATTACCCTTTCCGTTTTAATAAGGCTGACCCTACCCAGGAAAAGTGCCCTTGGTGCTCTACCGCCTATGGGAATGCGCACCTATTGTTAAATACTGGGACTCTGTACTTGCCTATGTAAATGAAGTTACCAACACACTGATCCCGAGGGACTACCTAATATGCCTCTTTGGCTGCGAACCAACGCCTCCCCCTACTCCCGCAACAACTGGGGGCTCGCTTTCCATCCCCCAATGGGCTCACCTATGCCTCCTAGTGGCCCGTAGGACTATCATGTCCCATTGGATCAGCCCAAGTCCGCCGAGTCTACCGGCGGTTAAAAAGGCCCTCTCGTCACTTTTCTATTTAGAGAGACTAGATACCATTGTCTTGAACTTTCGCTCTACCCCACGGTTCTTTATGAAATGGCGCAAGTTCATGGAACACACGTTTGACCAAACGGAACTACAAACTCTCATGCATCCATTCCGATATACCGAATGGTATCTCCATAGGGACCTTGCAAACTCCTTGGGTAACCTTAAACTGTTGAATCTATCGGACCCTTCTGCCTTTCTGCCACCATGAACCAAGCAAAACGATATAAATCTCCTGCGCTCCGGTATTTCTTGCTTATGGGGACATACAATTCAATTGTGCAGTGTCTTTCCAGAGTCTTGCAGCCCTCCTTAGAATCGTGGGAATTCAAAGGAACTAAAAAAGAAAAAAGAATGGAGGGCGCACCGACCTAGTGTGATACTGTTACACAATTTTTATTAAAATACTAAAATCAATAGTTATACTCACAAAATGAGTTAGAAACAAGCTTTAAAAGACAATCCAACAGCGCCAGCAGAACAGGACGGTTGCTTCAGTCTAAAAAGGTATCTGACCGATAATCAGGCTAGGCTTACGTTTCTGAGGAAAGGGGTACGCCCCCGAAACGTAAGCCTAGCCTGATTATCGGTCAGATACCTTTTTAGACTGAAGCAACCGTCCTGTTCTGCTGGCGCTGTTGGATTGTCTTTTAAAGCTTGTTTCTAACTCATTTTGTGAGTATAACTATTGATTTTAGTATTTTAATAAAAATTGTGTAACAGTATCACACTAGGTCGGTGCGCCCTCCATTCTTTTTTCTTTTTTAGTTACCATGAACCAAGCAACCATAGCTACTAGCCCCTTATCGTTCCTACCTTTTTCGTACCCTCCACAGTTCTTTACGCCCAATGATCCGTCACCTGCCAGTTCAAATCTGAGGTTCTTCTTTGGTCAGCCATGCTAGCTCTTGTCCATAGTCCTATTACACCAATTGTAACTTAAGCTGATACTAACACAGGGTTGTGTATCCGCATCCCCCTGTAGGTGTAATTGTGATACACAGGTAATAGTGGTTCTATAGTTCTGTATTGTTCATCCTTCAATTCCTGCTTCTGGTTTTCCATTGTTTTTTTGTTTTTTTTCTTTGTGGTTATTTTTTTTTTCTGCTTGCATTGTTATTTTTTTCTATTTCAAAGTTTTCATTAGCCTTTCCATATCGCTCTGTGTTTTGATATGTATAATGCTTTCCCATGTACATGGTTTTGTATACATTGTCTTTTTATTATTTGTTCATGTCACGTCATCTTATTTTACTGTACAAACTCCAATAAAAATATAAAAAAAAAAAAAAGGAGGAAAATTGGCTTTTTACATTCTCTCCTGTAGTCTGAAGCATGCAAAACTGACTGTTATGGTAAAAATGCATGTCTGATTTCTTATCTTTGACAATGGGCCAAGTTCACCTTTTTTTTTTCTTAATTACAGTTACCCTATGCACTAATATACCATTAATGTACTTTTGCAAAAATAAAACAGCTTTCCATTTATTCTATACAAGCTTACCTCTCTGACTTCACAGATGTTTGACCCTTTCATGACTAAGCCCATTTCTGACATTTGGTGTTTACAAGTTAAAATCTGTATTTTTTGCTAGAAAATTACTTAGAACCCCCAAACATTATATACATATATTTTAGCAGAAAATGTATAGAATAAAATGGCGATTATTGCAATATTTTATGTCACAAGGTATTTATGTCACAAGGTATTTGTGCAGCGGTGTTTTAAACGCAACTTTTTTGGAAAAATTTACTTTCATGAATTAAAAAGAGATTAAAAAGAGATTAAAAAGTAAAGTTAACCCCATTTTTGTTTTATAATGTGAAAGATGATGTTACGCCAAGTAAATAGATACCAAACATGTACCAAACAGGTGACACTTTTAAAAAAAAATTACGGTTACCAGGTTAGAGTTACAGAGGAGGTCTTTTTTCTTATTTATTTTTATAATATAAAACTGTGTTTAAAGAAAAAAAAAAGTTGATCACCTTGGTGACAGTAATAAGTGGTGACAGGTACTCTTTATGAAGGGATCGGGGGTCTTTTAGCCGCATAGGTTGTTATCCCTGGAAAGCCAATCGCCGGCTCTAAAAAAGGGATTTTTAATAAACAGCTTACCTGTAAAATCCTTTTCTTGAAGTACATCACGGGACACAGAGCGCATAGCCATTACACTTGGGTTATATGGGTACCTTCAGGTGATGGACACTGGTGTAATCAATTTCACAGGAAGTTTCCTCCCTATATAACCCCCTCCCACTGGGAGTGCTTCAGTTTTGTAGCAAGCAATTCCTCCGAGGTTACACAATGTTCCCCAAAAGAGGGGTGGGAGCTCTGTGTCCCGTGATGTACTTCAAGAAAAGGATTTTACAGGTAAGCTGTTTATTAAAAATCCCTTTTTCTTTATCGTACATCACGGGACACAGAGCGCATAGCCATTACACTTGGGATGTCCTAAAGCAATGCTCTATGAAGGGAGGGAGACCGTAAGGCCAAGAATAGCCAAACAAAAAATTATCAGGAAGTAAAGTAGCTCCACCAACAGAGAAAAGGGGGCGTGACCCGGACCAGAGGATTCTATACTGCTGCCCGTAGGACCGCCTGCCCAAATGCTGCGTCGGTACCCTTTGCAACGTCCAACTTATAAAATTTAGTAAACGTATGTACGGAAGACCAGGTTGCCGCCTTGCAAACCTGTGCCATAGAGATCTGATGGTGTGCCGCCCAGGAGGCACTCATGGCCCTCGTACAATGGGCTTTAACTGATAAGGGAGGTGGAACGCGCTTCAGACCATAGGCCTGAAAAATCAGCTGCTTAATCCACCTAGCCAAGGAAGACTTGGCAGCCGGCTGACCCTTCTTGGGGCCATCCGGAAGAACAAAAAGCACATCTGTTTTCCGAATCTTCTCTGTAGCCTTGAGATAGACCCTCATGGCTCGAACCACGTCCAAAGTATGAAGCAGTCTTTCCTCTCTGGACTGGGGAGTAGGAAAGAAGGATGGTAGGACTAGGTCCTGATTCAAGTGAAAACTGGATATGACCTTAGGAAGGAAAGAAGGTTGAGGCCGCAGAACCACTCTGTCCTTATGCAGAATAAGGTATGGCTCCCTGCATGACAAGGCTGCCAGCTCGGAAACCCTTCTGGCCGAAGCCATAGCCACCAAGAAAACCAACTTTCGGGTTAGTAGCACAAGAGGGATTTCTGTCAGAGGTTCAAACGGCTGCCTTTGTAAAGCTGACAAGACCAGATTTAAATTCCAGGGGCAGAGGGGAGCTCTAATAGGGGGATTCACATGCAAGACCCCCTGCAAGAAGGTTTTCATAAGCGAATGGGTGGCCAAGGGTCTTTGAAACCATATCGATAAGGCCGACACCTGCCCCTTTAGAGTACTAAGAGCCAACCCTTTGTCAACGCCAACCTGGAGGAATCGCAAGATCCTGTCAATAAAAAACTTTCGAGGGTGCCATTTTTGAGACTCGCACCACTCCACATAGGTTCTCCAGACTCTGTGATAAATATTTCTAGAGACCGGTTTCCTAGCCTGAATCAACGTAGATATGACCTGAGCTGAGAGGCCTCTGCCCTTAAGAATTAGGGATTCAGCCGCCAAGCTGTCAAATTTAGCTGCTGTGAAGCAGGGTGGCAGATTGGGCCCTGAGACAGCAGATCTGGGCGCAGGGGGAGCGGCCACGGCGCCCCGACTGACATCCTCACGATGAGTGCGTACCAAGCCCTCCTGGGCCAGGCTGGGGCCACCAGGATCACAGGCCTGCGCTCCACCCTGATCCTCCGTAGAAGGCGGGGAATCATCTGCAGTGGAGGGAACGCATACAGAAGAGAAAACTGGTGCCAGGGGCAAACCAACGCATCGGTCCCGTAGGCCGAGGGATCCCTGGCTCGGGATATGAATTTGTCCAACTTTTTGTTGGATCTCGTTGCCATAATGTCCACATCTGGAACTCCGAATCTTTGGCAAATCTCTTGGAATACCTGGGGGTGAAGAGACCACTCCCCCGGGAGCAACTGTTGACGACTCAAAAAATCTGCTTGAGAATTGTCTATCCCTGGGATGAACACCGCCGAGATGCAGGGTACATGGGCTTCGGCCCATGAGAAAATCAGGTTTACTTCCCTTTGGGCCGCTAGGCTCCTCGTGCCCCCCTGGTGGTTTATGTATGCCACCGCAGTGGCATTGTCGGACTGTATCCTTACTGGCAGACCCTGAAGGGGGAGAGTCCAGGCGATCAGGGCCAGCCGAGCAGCTCTGATCTCTAGGATATTGATGGGAAGCAGTTTTTCTGCCTCCGACCACTGCCCTTGCTGGGTCTGTCCTTCTAGAACTGCCCCCCAACCTGACAGGCTGGCATCCGTGGCTACTATCTTCCACGTGATGGGGCAAAAGGATTTCCCCTTTGACAAATTTTGAGGGACCAGCCACCAGAACAGGCTGCGCCGGACTCCTGGGGAGAGCACTAACGGACGATCCAACGCCTGAATGGACTTGTTCCAAGCAGAGAGAATGGCTGCCTGGAGATATCTGGTATGGATCTGGGCGAAGGCGGCCACCATCTTCCCCAGCAGTCGCATACATAGGCGAATAGTCGGCCTCTTCTTGCCTAAGATCACCTGAACTGCTTGAGTTATTGATCTGACCTTTGCTTGAGGTAAAAATATCCTCTGGCAGTCTGTATCTAGCCGAAGGCCTAGATATTCCAACTGCTTTGTGGGTTTCAATACCGATTTTTCTTGGTTCACAATCCACCCGAATTCCTCTAGATGCCGAACTGTGCGAACTACTGCATGATTGAGGCTGGAAGCTGAGCTGTCGATAACCAGAAGAACGTCCAGGTATGCCAGGACCAAAATGCCTTCTGTCCTTAGGACGGCTAGCACCGAGGCTAACACCTTTGTGAATACCCGCGGAGCTGTTGCCAACCCGAAAGGGAGGGCTACGAACTGGTAATGACGGTGATCTATCATAAAACGAAGAAACTTGTGATGTGCCGGGTAGATCGGCACGTGCAGATACGCATCCTTTATGTCTATAGATGCTAGAAAGTCGTCTTGATGTAGGCTGGCTGCCACCGAACGTATGGACTCCATACGAAAGGTCTGAATCTTTAGAAAGCGATTTAGGCGTTTCAGGTCTAAGATAGGCCTGACGTCGCCATTGGGCTTTGGTATTATGAAAAGGTTGGAGTAGAATCCCAGACCCCATTCCTGGGTTGGTACTTCTACAATTACTCCTTGGAGCAAGAGACGATCCAATGCTTTTACAAGAGAGGCCCTCTTTAATGGGTCGCTTGGAAGACTTGACCCCTGAAAATGAGGAGGGGGGACTTCCCGAAACTCTAGCTTGTAGCCCGTGGCTACCACGGACAGTACCCAAGAGTCGGGAATTCTGGCCTCCCACACTTCGGAGAAAAACCGAAGCCTTCCCCCCACCCAAGAGAGTGGGGGCGCCCCTTCATGAATCTGGACTTGATGACTGGTTTAACCGGCTTGCGAGACCATGGCCTCTTGCCTGCCGTGGCTTGTCCTTGTGGGCGGCTATTAAATGCTGAACGCCCGGGAGGCCGTCGATACTGACGGGAAGTTGAAGGGGCCGAGCCTGCGAAGGCCTGTCGCTTAAACGCGGGCCCACGCAATCTTTTCTTGACAGGCAAGAAAGAACTTTTACCACTTGATATGGTCTGGATATATTTATCTAGGTCTTCACCGAATAGTCTCCCACCATGAAAGGGAAATCCTGCCAAAAGCCTTTTGCAGGGTGCCTCTGCTGACCAGTTCTTCAGCCACAAAAGGCGACGCATATGAACCAACAGCAGAGATAGACGGGACGCCTGTTGAATGGAGTCCTTAATAGCATCTACTGCAAAGCAGAGAACACTTGGTAGGTCTGCCAATTCACGAGTTTGCTGAGCCGGCATGTCCCTTAATATCTGTTTAGTCTGATCCTTTAACGCCTGACAAACGCCAATGGCTGCCACTGCTGGCTGAACCACGGCACCTACTGTGGTAAAAGAAGCCTTCAGTAGGGTCTCCAATTTTTTGTCGACCGGATCTTTGAACATCTGGACATTTTCAACCGGACAGGTCAGGGATTTATTCACACAGGAAATGGCTGCGTCCAAAGTAGGGAGTGCCCATTTCTTTGCAAATTCCTCTTCCATAGGAGAGAGAATAGAGAACCTTTTAGGAGGGATAAAGATCCTATCAGGTTGAGCCCAATCCTGCAAAATCACGCTCTCCAGAAGGGGGTGAATCGGAAAAGACGCACAACTTAATGGTGCTTTTGAAGAACCTAAAGAGGATACCGCAGGGGCTAATAGTCCTGACACTGGAAGTTTAAAAGCAGTGCGAACCATATCTGTCAGAGACTGGATCCACAGGCTCTCCGCTTGAGAAGCCGAAAAAAAAAATTCATCTACAGTGGAACCCTCAATGTCTGAACCGTCGGGACTCGGGTCCGCTTGATCCTCCTGTGGGTCCAATTCCTCCGAAGAGAGGACCTCTGCATCTGAAAACACCAATCTAGGTGACGGGGATCTAGCCCGTTTGCCACTTGGCAAAGAGCGGGCAATCAAAGCAGTTAACCTTTCCTCTAGCCCACCCAGGGTGGTCGCTAGCATTTCTTCCGTAACGTAAACGGGAATGGGTTGATTGGGGGCCGCCTCTGCCCCTAGCACCCTCAATGGCTCCTGCAACATGCTACTCGGTGGTCTATCTGGTGAGGGTGGGACCGTTGGAGCCTGGCCCAAATCCTCTGACCCCGATGGAGACCTCTTTAGTTTTTTTGGCACCCTTTGCAGCCTTAGCTGGTCCTGATCCCTTGGGAGCCATTGCACAACCTTGAGACACCCCTGTAGCCAACACCCAACTGTTGTAGCTAGAAGTGAATCATTAATAAGAACAGGCTATGGTAAAAAATTATATATATATATTTTTTTTTTTTCAAATTTCCACACGCCCGAGAAGGCGGCAATACAAAGGAAATCCTGTGAGTATTGCAACACCAATGCCCGTTAGCCGGAGCCCAAGGTTGCACCGACTCAGATACTGCCGGATCTAAGGCGGAGTCCCTTTAAGAAAAAAACTTTTTTTTTTTTTTGTCCAGACCTGAAGATCCACAAACCACCACTAGGTGTCACTGCATAGCCAGAATGGCTCAGCTGCGTGCTCTGTGTCCTCTCTCTCCTCTGCTCTCAGGAGGGAATGACCAGCCAGGAAATGCTTTGCTTTAACTGAGACCTGACACTGCTGGCCCGCCCCCCCCATCCCCCCCCCCACACTGAAACCAACATGGAGGAAGCAGAAAGCAGAGGAGAAGCATGGACCAGCGCTAGCAACCCAACAGACACCAGGTAAGCACCAATACTTAATGTAGTGCACACACAGAGGAAGCTGTCCCCATAGGCTTCCTAAGAAACAGCAGTTTCACCAGCATTCCCCCTTTATAGTATGTGGGGCTGCAGTATCATGCTAACAGGCAGATCTGGGGGGGAGTAGCAAATACATATCTTTAAAAGCATACATATACCTACATGTTATCTGGGTAAACATTAGTACATCCCATCCTGCCTCAAAAGACATAGTGGAGATAGTGGCTGATGCACAAGCATACCATTAGCCGACCCAGAACCCCCAGGGGGATACCTACTGTCGAACCAAGTCCCGCAGGCTCCCTCTTACCTGCTCCACGCCAGAGGGTATTGCAAAATGCAAGAGGCCCAATCTTCCCCCATCTCCGTGGGTATTGTCTTGGACCTTCAGGGACCGGGGTCCTGTGTTAAGGAACCCACACACCTGGACCTATATAGCATCCTGGCATCAGTAGCGTTTAGTTCTTGGAAGAGACTAAGGCACTGGAGCCCAGAATCCAGCCCTCCAAGGAAAGGCATTATAGGCAAAACCCCACTTCAGCAGGGCCCGGGTACCGTACACCTTGGCTTTGAAGCACTTCGGACGGATCCGGCTAGCTATCCTGGGTCCCGAGACCTCCGAGGGACAGCTAGACGTGACCAACACCTAAGACACTGGCGAAAAAACTGAAGCACTCCCAGTGGGAGGGGGTTATATAGGGAGGAAATTTCCTGTGAAATTGATTACACCAGTGTCCATCACCTGAAGGTACCTATATAACCCAAGTGTAATGGCTATGCGCTCTGTGTCCCGTGATGTACGATAAAGAAAAAATTATACTGGAATGATGCCAGCAGCTGCAGGCATCATCCCGGTATAACCCCCGAAAGCCGAGGACACATATATACTTACGCTCGGCGGTAAAGGGTTAAAAACACTGCTCGATTATTTCTGCCTTACTTTCTGGAAAGACTATAGGTCAAGACACAGGAAGGAGTTGACCAGCTGATCTCATTAGCATAGGCCCTGCATTATCTACCCTTTAGCTGGTCAACTCCTTCCTGTGTCATGACCTAAAGTCTTACCAGGAAGTAAGGCAGAAATAATCGAGCAGTGTATTTAAACAGCTTTGAAGTCAGTGAGGTAAGCGTTTTTTTCGCAAAATAAGTACATTAACGCTATATTGGTACATAGGGGAGATGGAATTTAAAAAACAAAAAGGTGAACTTAGCCTTTAACACCTATTGTCAAAAGATAAGAAATCAGACATGCATTTTTACCATAACAGTCAGTTCTGCATGCTTCAGACTACAGGAGAGAATCTAAAAAGCCAATTTTCCACCCTGTTCCACCCTTTTTAATCAAGCGAAAGTGGACCCAAGTTATAAATGAAGGGACAATACGTAATCAACATAATCAAACTGAAAACAGTATTACAATTAATAAAGCCTTTAAGCTACAATATATTATGCTCATATTCTGTTAATGGAAATAAAAAACAGAAACAAATGTACTGGTGTCATTTTAAAATGCTACTCTTAACCAGAGGCTCAACTAGCAAAATACATGCTTGTACAAAGCAATATAGAGGAGCTTCAGATAATTGGCATGCAATTTACGTGTATTTAACTCCTCTTTCTGCCATAACACAGTTGTAATGATTTTCCTTTTTACAGAGCTAAACATTACTTCTGAACCAGTGTTTGGAAAGCTCTGTAATAACATTTGGATTATATGACTGAGAGGACTACACTGAACTATGAGACTGATGAGTAAGAAAAAAAGCTGGATAGATCTGCCCTGGGCTGTAATGTAGTGTTTTGATGCGGCAAGATTCAAATGCCTTTTGCCTTGGGAGAATAAATTGATTTGTAAAAGCTATCTAATTAATAAAGCAAGAGTCACTTGATGTGCTTGCTTGCCAATTTACTCTCTTTTGATCTTGTCCCCTTACTTATACTGTAAAATTACAGCTCTGTTTCAGAGCGGGAGAAGTAAGCAGGAAAACAATGAGCAACGTATTCTTGTAATAGTCTTTTTTTATAGTATTCAGCATTCATTATATCGTAGAACAAAAGCGGAGGCTACAAATTACCACTAATGGCAGTCTACTAATGAAGAGAATGGAGAAATTTCATTAGCATTTAAGAGAAAAGATTTATTATGACCTAGACTTGCTTTCTATTATGACTCACTTAAGTAAGAAAAAAGAGGAAAGAAAAATCTAATAGTTAATTTACATGTGTAAGTGGCTGAGACTCTGTCATCTGCTGATTGGTACAGAGCCACGTAATGAATAGCAAATGAAAGCATATAAAACCAGTAATTAGTGTTGGCGCAAATGATGTGCATCTTGCTAAAAAAAATCTGTGCGTTTGTCTTCTGTTTAGCAGGTACCCTGTCAATGATATTAAAACCACTAAAAACCATTCTCCAAGTCAAAGATAACTTCCCACTTGCTAATTAAAGTTAAAAACATATAACATATTTTATAAAATCACTTAACAATAAAAACTTTTTTTTATAAGCAACTCTAGTAGCCCCCCCGCCCCCACGAGACCAAGGTATTCTCTGATTGGGTGCTCCCATCTTGTCTCTCACAGTATAAAGAAGGTAAAGCCAGACTGTCAATCACAGCCCAAAATTTACATACACGTCTGCCCTTCCTATGACAGTCATGTGTCACTGATATCTGCATATGTGACCGGGGACATGATCACAGATTTAGATGATGTATGGACTTTGACAAAATATCAAAAGGTGCATGTCAATAACAGTGCTGTTTAGTCTACATGTTTTTGGGGGAAAGGCGAAGCTTATGAAACAGCTGATGGGGCACATTATGAAGATACCACGGTAATGTGGAAAAAAAGCACAGTTGTCTTATGCATGAGTGTGCACACTTCTTCTCTCACTGTTATTTCAAGAGACTGAGCATGGAAACCACACTCACAAATAAGGGCCGAGAAGCCAGTGACTTTGATTTCCAGTAACTGATAACTGTCATTGACAGTGGACATGGACCTCCTGACACAGCAAAGTTTACTAGATTGGAAACTACAGAGGGATCAAAAATGAGTATTCTTCCATCACAATGACCAGCAGGCTGCTCTGACCTGGTACTTCGTGAACCATTCTATATGTCAAAGAACTGAACTGGACTTAATTAGGCACCCTGGGTAAAAAAAAAGGTTAATTTTCTGTTATTCACCTGGAACTCATCGAAACACAATAAACAGGCTTCATCGCTTATTTCTTCAGCTATAGGGGCAATAGGGTCATAGGTGTTGGCCATGAATCCTGCTTTTCTTTTTGGTAAACTTTTCTTAAGGCGATGTATTCCTGTGTACAAAAAAAAAAAAAAAAACTACTTCAACATGGTCAACTATGGATAAGGTAATTTGAAAAACTTAAATTTAATCTACAAAAACAGTAAATGGTGAATGTCAAGGACATACAAAAATTCCCTGCCGCCCTCCGGTATCACATTTGGAACCTTTCAGAGGGGAGGGGGGTGCAGATACCTGTATAATACAGGTAACTGCACCCACTTCTGGTCATAGAACCTGCGGGGGTTACGCCACTTCCCGCCCCCTCTCTGCTGTCTTCTGGGAAACACACATTGCTTTACTTCCCGATTCCCTCACCGAGGATGGCGGTGGCAGCATCTGAAGACCGAGGAACGAGTCGGCTTCCGTTGCCGACATCGCGGGCACCCTGAACAGGTAAGTGTGCATTTATTAAAAGTCAGCAGCTGCAGTATTTGTAGCTGCTGGTTTTTATTATAATTTTTTTAGGCGGACCTCCGCTTTAAGATAAATACTAGTAACATAGAACTTTTATTATACCACAGACTGGTATAATAAATGTGACCTTTCACTTCACTAGGTGCAACACCAGAAATCATATTGTCCATTTATTTTACTGACACTGTAAAATCAGCATAGGTTGTAAACGATTGATTGTGCAAGAGCCTGTTCCATATATGTTTTTTTTTAAGGAACCAGATACAGAGGGTCCATAGTGTACTTTATAGTTGATATGCAAGCCTAGCTAACACATTATGATATACAGTAGCCAACTTACTTTCATGTACATCAAGCATAAATCCATGAAAGTGCACTCGCTTTTTTCTTTCTACTTCAACATGTGCAAAAAACATGTCCATAACCATGGTCTTGCCAGTGCCTTGAAATAAGAAAATAATGTATTAACATATTCATTACACATTTGACTACATTCTACCAATCATGTGACTAAAGATCCTGTATAATGTAAATTGTACACAAGGATCTATACATATCTTAAAGATATATAGGCCAGATAAAAAAAAAAAAAAAGATCCACTATGTGGAATAAAGAAATGACATTTCTCCAAACTTGGCCATCTAGTAACCACCATCAAAACTTTGCAGCATTTAAGAATCAGCTGTACTTTTAAAAATGACGACATGTATCACCTAGCTACAGTGCTATAATAATAAGGCCTTAGCTGTAACAGTACACATTAAAAAATTCTGTTTATTAAATTGTTTAAAAAAAAAACTGTCTTCTGTATGAATCTTAATTACTGTAAAAGCGGAGGGGCTAATATGTTGAAAGGATTGGGTCAAAAAGCTGCTTGTGCTTACAGCTTGTTGCTTACAAAGTTGTACTGAAATCGTACTGAAATCGTGTCTATATTATTCAGGTAAGATTTGCAAGAGTCTATGGACATCAACTCGCATGGAAGTTGGACCAAAGTAGTGCTGGGACTACTTTAAAGTCGGTACGACTTAAAGTCGTGCCAATATGAATGGAAGTCATTGAAAATCATGGAGAATGACTTGTCACATGATTTTGCAGTCCAAAAACGTGGGACAAGTCGTATAAGTGTGAAAGGGGACTTAGTCGTGCACTCCACAAATATGGCCTTTATGGAAGTGTGGCAAGAAAGTCATTGTTGAAAGAAAGCCATAAGAAGTCCCATTTGCAGTTTGCGAGAAGCCATGTGGGGGACACAGAAAACATGTGGAAGAAGTGCTCTGGTCAGATGAGACCAAAATTGAACCTTTTGGCCTTAAAGCAAAACGCTATGTGTGGCGGAAAACTAACACTGCACATCACCCTGAACACACCAACCACACTGTAACAATAAAAAGGTGGTGGCAGCATCATGTTGTGGGGATTATTTTCTTCATCAGGGACAGGAAAGCTGGTCAGAGTTGATGGGAAGATGAATGGAGACAAATACAGGGCAATCTTAGAAGAAAACCTGTTAGAATCTGCAAAGGACTTTAAACTGGGGCGGAGGTTCACGTTCCAGCAGGACAACAACCCTAAGCATACAGCCAGAGCTACAATGGAATGGTTTATATCAAAGCATCTTCATGTGTTAAAATGGTCCAGACCTAAATCCAATTGAGAATCTGTGGCCAGACTTGAAAATTGTAATTCAGAGACGCTCCCTATCCAATCTGACAGAGCTTGCGCTATTTTGCAAAGAAGAATGGGCAAAAATGTCACTCTCTAGATGTGCAAAGCTGGTTGAGACCCAAAAAGACTTGCAGCTGTAATTGCAGCAAAAGGTTGGTTATACAAATATTGACTCAGGGGGGCTGAATACAAATGTGCGTCACACTTTTCACATATGTTTAAAAAAAAATTAAAAAATTTATCATTTTCCTTCCACTACACAATTACTTGGGGGTTATTTATGAAAGGCAAATCCACTTTGCACACCAAGTGCACTTGGAAGTGTAGTGGCTGTAGACCTGAGGGGAAGATCTGGAACGAGGGGAAGCTCTGCTGATTTTCTCACCCAATTATGTTCAAGGTAAAATGCTGTTTTTTTTTTTATTTCCCTGCATTTCCCCCTCAGATCTACAGTGACTGAACTTTCAAGTGCACTGGTAGTGCAAAGTGGATTTGTCTTTTGTAAATAACCCCCTTTGTATTGGTCTATCACATACAATCCCAATAAAATACATTTACTTTTTGGTTGTAACATGACAAAATATGGAACATTTCAAGGGGCACTGTAGCATTTACTTCCTGGAATCCATCTATCCTCAAGTTCGGCATGCAGGCAGGAGGATGTGCTTGGATGAGAAAATCTCTCCTCTCCTCCTCTAGATATTAAAAAAAAGCGCTGATCTTTGTTGGACTTTTAAATAAGTTGGACTTACTAACGAGCTCCTGGAACGGAACTCGTTCGTAAGTAGGGGACTTACTGTAAATATAACTTCCTATCTATTTACTAAGGCTAGCAGCATAAGGATTAAAGTTAGTTAATGGTAATTGAGAGAGTAAAGTTCAGAGGTCACAAACTGAGAAGGCAGGCTCTTTATTGCAGAAGAGACATGCAATTTATTTCAGCTTACATCACCAGCATAGTCCCTGTGCATCAAGATGACTGACTCCTGTGCATGTGCAGGAGTGACATCATCCTACAATGGCATATGAAAATGTTTGAAAACTGGTATCCAGCAGATGATGCCAGCAAGGGATGTGACCGTTAAAGGAAAGGTAAATTTAGCACTGCTTTAATATGTCCTATACTTTAAGCACAGAGTAAAGATAGTAAAGTAACAATCAGTAACATAGTATGCAAACTCTACACTACAGCATTGAAATTAAATGAAATTATTATTCTATAACTTACCAACATCTCCAAAGACATAAAGTCCTTTAGGAGGTTTTTTTTGTGAGAAAAACTGAAATGAGAAAATGGGACAAGAAGCAACAGCGTTATTTTGAACATTCTGTTTACATATTAACTGACAAGCATAGCAAACTTATACTGTTAAACATTCCAGCTGGAATACACCAAAATACACAAATATACAAAATAATATTCTTCCTTTATTAAAATAGCCATCAACACTTTTGTGAGAAAGCGATGTGCCTTGTTTGAAACATATCAGAATAGAACCTGTTTCTGCAGGATATCCCCTTTTACTGGTACAACTGTATCCAAATCCAACTTTTTCTTTTGAATAGAATTGGGAATGTTTCTATTGCTGTCTGTTCCTTGTGGGAAGATTCACCCTATTTGTTCAAATGACTATTGCCACAATGACTAAACCTGAGTAAAAATGCAAAAAATGTTGTTGTGTTTGAATTGGAGTAAAGGAGAAAACTTACACTTTAGTTAGGCCTTCATGTTAGACCATAGTGTTCAGCTTATGAAATGCTTGAACCATATTTACCTTAAAGTTTAACCCCAATTTTGTTGCAGGGTCTTACCTTTTTTTCTACTAAAATAAATTGCTGTGTGTTTCAGTTCAAGGAGTATGGAGAATAGGGTGCCGACTAGCGGTGGTAAATACTGTCTCTCTGATCCAAGATGGAGGGGAGCTGTGCTGTTAGGACCTGACAGCACAGCCCTCCAACTTGGATCAGAGAGACAGTATTTACCACTGCTGGTTGGCTGGATGGTATGATTCATTGACATGCCTGTTTTTCACTTGCATCTCGTAAGTGTTTTTAACCCTTCCTGGTCATTAAAGTGTTTTATTACTGCACTCAGAAGCACCTTCTTCTCTGCTTTGCATGAGGAACATCCAGTATTACAAAAATACAAAAGGTTTATTGAAACACCATACAAGCAGTAAATATGTTTAAAGGTTGGACCACATTCTTGATTTTCAAAGCACCAAGGTATCCTCAAAACCCAGGTGCTATATTAGGTAAAGAGAACAGCTTAAGTGGCTAACCCCCTATCTTTCTTTCTATGACCCCTAATAACTTTGCTATTACTTATCAAATGCGTTGAGACCTCACTCGCCAACAGGAAACCAATGGGAGTAGGATGAGGTCGTTTCTAACTTCGGTGAAGGGATCACTCTCAGGCTAATGTTTGTTACTGCGGTGGTGTGCTACTGTGGATATCTTCATATATGCAGCATATATAACATTGGATGCATTCAGAATTACATGTTGGACTTATATTGTGTTGAAGTTTTATGAAAACTGGTTTATTGACTGTTTTTATTAATTTTAATTATTTTCATTTATTATTTTTTGTGGCACAGTTTTTCTTTTCTTTTATGTATTCTTTTTGTGCTATCACACGATAACTGCAGCCTATGGTGGTTTCATCTACTTGATTCAATATTCTATTTGTTTTGTTATATGTCAATTAGCGCAGTTTTTTTTGTTTCCAGTAGGATGAGGTAGGCCAAGGATCGATCACAGAAGTTTTCTATCAATATCTTCAAACTAAGTACATGCTTTTTTGTGATAGGGGTTCCAAGAGGATGGGAGAAGACACCTGTAAGTTTATTTTTAATGGATTTGGGGCAAGTAAGGTTAGCCCACAAGATCACTTTTTTTTTTTTATATATAAATCTTTTTATTGGTTTTCAAAGAAACAAAAAAACAAACAGTAATACATACAACGGTCTTACATTGTGTCAAGTCAATTATAGCCAGGAACACATCAGCTCAACAGTAGAGTAATAAAACAAAGCATTCAGTATTGGTTGTGAAGTAGAATATAGCAGTGCGGCTATGGGGCCATGAGATAGGGCACCACAAGATCACTTTTAAGTCTAATATTGAATTCCAAATTCTAGGCACTAGCTAGACAAAATGATCTGACAATGAAGGCAAAGAACAACTTATATACTTATTACACATATAGATATTTCCCAACTTTTATGTTACAATTTCACTGCCTGTATCATGAATTATAGTTGCCAGGTTACATTCATGGGTAAGTAATAATAGGATTTTTTATGACAGCTTACCTGTAAAATCCTTTTCTTGGAGTACATCACGGGACACAGAGCGGCAATCCATTACTATGTGGGTTATAGAGTCTACCTTCAGGTGTGGACACTGGTGTAATTAACTACACAGGAAGTTCCCTCCCTATATAACCCCTCCCATACTGGGAGCTCCTCAGTTTTTGTAGCAAAGCAATAAGTGTCCCAATATCCCCAAACAAGAGGGGCGGGAGCTCTGTGTCCCGTGATGTACTCCAAGAAAAGGATTTTACAGGTAAGCTGTCATAAAAAATCCTATTTTCTTTATCGTACATCACGGGACACAGAGCGGCAATCCATTACTATGTGGGATGTCCGAAAGCAATGCTTACTGAGGGGAGGGAGACACAAACAACGCAGGCCGCCATCAGATGTGAGGATCTATAATGCTGCCAGATGCATACTGTGCCAAAAAGCTGCATCCTTTTGCCCTCCTATGTACATCTGACAAGAATCAGTGAACCTAAGCACAGACGCCAAGTTGCGGCCCTGAAAATCTGCGTCATAAAGGCTCGGTAAAGCATCGCGCATAAAGCGCTTACTATCCTGGTACGGAGCACCCCCCCCCCCCCCCAAGAAACAGGGGGAGTCCCACTCTCCGAACCACAAGCCTGAATAATACCCTGATGAATCAATCTTGATAACAGTTGATTTTAGACGCTGCCTGCCCCTTTCTGGGGCCTCCTGGTAGCGCAAAAACATCAGCTTTCCGTATCCGAGCAGCCGCTTCAGATAGGCCTTGACCCTTCTACTCCAAAGGAGAGAGTGTAACCATTTTAATAGCTGAACTGAACACTGCCTGCCCACATCTAGGGTCTTCTGGCAGCACAATAAAAACTTCAGATTTCTATATCTGAACCTTCAGATAGATATTTAACTGCTCTCATCTCTACTGAGAGAAAGCAATAACCTTTCCTTCCGAAAACAAGGTTTTGAAAAAGGGGGAGGTAAGAATATCTAGATTCAAATGAACACTAGATCCTTCTAGTAAATAAGGCTGGGTGAGGATTAACATCACCCTACTAGTAAGAATAAGTATGGTTTTATACCAAGAGGTTGCCAATACTGAAACTCTCTTGGAGGCTACCACAACCAAGAACACCAATTCCCTTGTTAAAGGCTGAAGGGAAATATGGTGCATCGGCTCACAGAGCTGACCCTGTAAGCCGACAAAACTAGAGCCAATCCTCCAAGCACAAGGGCGACTAAACTGGTGGACTTATGCGCGTCACCCCTTGTATAATGGCTCGGAACAAAGAGTGTGAAGCAAGCGACCTTTGGAGGCAAGGCCGAGATCGGATCCTTGATGTAACTTAAGGCTGGCTCCGTCTCCTTTCCAAATGCAGGAAGGCAGGAATTTTATCTTTGACAAACTTCCAAGGATGCCACCATCTGTTTCATACCAGGAACATGGGCTCTCCCGATCCTGGGATATCTGGTCCTGGAGGCCAGCCTTCCTGTATGAATCAAGGAAGTGCCGTTGATTCTAAAAACCCTGATCCTGAAGAATGTGGGCTAAAATAGCCAGACCATTAATTCACCTGTTGCACGACAGGATGTAATACCCCCTTCGAAGTAGGCCTGGCCAAGATGTAAGGGACCGTGGGTCCTCTACTACCACCCCTACTGTCCCTGCACAGAAAAGGTCGTCAGGGCTATGCCGGAGTAATCAGGCCAGCTTCCGCCATCCTCTAATGTTGCATGGAAGCCACAAACGCAGCGGCACTGGGGGGAGAGACATAACCAGTGACCACTGGTCCCACCAGATTACTAACACATCTGCCCCGCATGCGGGTGGATCCCTTGTCCTTGACCTCATGCTGTTCAATTTCTTGTTGAGCCTGGACGCCAATACCTCTTATGTACAGGGTACTATTTCTGTGGCCCTTGGTCAGGAAAACAGTCGGGGTGTAGAGGTCCTTCTCCTGGAGACACTTGTTGACGGCTACAGCGAATCGCCTGCCAATTCTGCATTTCATGAAATGACGAATGTCAATAGGCAAGGCACAAGCTCCTCCTTGGTAAATTAAGTAAATCACTTAATATGGTATAGTCTGATTGAACTCTGACCGAACCAGCCCCTGAACGTTCAGGCCCCTAAGCCAGATGCTCCATCGGTAGCTCTAGCTGACAGATAAGGCTCCCTTGGAGCTCGACTACTTCCCCTGGGCCAAGGTCTCTTCCTGACCTGGCAAACCCTTTAGTTAAGAACCACCAAGAGGAATTCCAGCCTATCTCTGGGACCGCTTAGGTCCAGCCATGCTGCTGACTGATCCATCAGCAGGAGTCTGCTTCCGTATGCCATTACTGCTATACCCTGGGCCTACAGACCTGCTAGAGGCGGGCCCTAGCACCCTGACAACCCAGACACGGAGGCTAACCCAAAAGGGCAAGACCACCAACTGGAGATAGTGCTGTTCCCCTGCACAACGCAGACAACCTCTGCAGTCCCAAGTAAATAAACACATATGCAACTGGCTCCCCATATGTGTATGTGGCAAGTGTTAAAGCCATATGCCTCAATGGAGGCGTGTGTACATGGCAGTGTGTGTTCATGGAAGCATGAAATCATATAAATATGTCTCACGCCAAACATGCATATAGCATGTGTGCTCTGGAACGAGCATCCTTGCCAGCAAGCAAGCATTTGCTATAAACGTGTTATGCAACAATGTGCAACATGAACCCATGCAGACACGTATCTCTATGCAAACACAAGGCATCTTGTATTGCTTAATTAAGCCACCATGTGCAACTTTAAAGTAACCATGCATGCGATTCAGCATCATCCATGCGATCAACATCTTATGCATTTTAAGCACTACTGTGCGGACAAGAACCCTTGTGTGACCAAGCACCCCTGTGCGTTCCAACATCCTTATGCACCCAAGCATCTTAATGCGACTTTAGGCATTTCTGTGAAACAAGCCTCTCTATGTGATCAAGTATCCCTGGGTAATCCAGGACTCTGTTGATCCAACAACCATGTGTGATCCAGCTTCTTTTTGCATTCAAGCATCTTTAAGCGATCCCTTTAGGCCTTGAGTAATCCAGGACTTGGGTGATCGGGTAATCCTGTGTGATTCAGCATTTTTATGCCTTCAGGCCTCTTTATGCGATTCTAGGCATTTCTCGATTCTAGGCATTTCTGTGGGAACAAGCCTCTTGCATGACCAAATATCCTTGGGGAATCAAGGACTTGGGTGATCATGTAATCCTGTGTGATTCAACCTTTTTATGCATACAAGCATCCTTTATGCGATTCAGCATTTTTATGCATACAAGCATCTTTATGCGACTTTAGGTACTTTTGTGGAAACAAGCCTATTTGTGTGACCAAACATCCTTGGGTAATCCAGGACGCTGATGATCAGGTAACCATGTGTGATCCAGCATCTTTTTTGCATCCAAGCAACTTTATGCGATTTTAGGCCTTTCTGTGGAAACAAACCTCTTCTGTGTAACCAAACATCCTTGGGGGAAACAAGGACTTGGGTGATCAGGTAATCATGTGTGATTCAGCATTTTTATGCATACAAGCATCTTTATGCGACTTTAGGTACCTTTGTGGAAACAAGCCTATCTGTGTGACCAAACATCCTTGGGTAATCCAGGACGCTGATGATCAGTTAACCATGTGTGATCCAGCATCTTTTTTGCATCCAAGCAACTTTATGCGATTTTAGGCCTTTCTGTGGAAACAAACCTCTTCTGTGTAACCAAACATCCTTGGGGTAAACAAGGACTTGGGTGATCAGGTAATCATGTGTGATTCAGCATTTTTATGCCTACAAACGTCTTTATGCGATTCAGCATTACAAGCATCTTTTATGCGACCTCTTTTGTGGAAACATGCAGCACCATATAGACAGAAACATGTATGTTTATGCGATCCACAATAGAATCTGCTCTGTTACTTGTTTTTATCCCACATGCATTCCAAACTCATGTATGCTATGCAACATGCGGACTGGTAAAGAGGAAATTATCCTCTGCAGATGTGTGTTTCCTCAATTAAGAGACATTAGCAATGTGTGCCCGCAACTGTGCATCCCTCCGATGCATTTGGTTAGCCTGAAGCCGACACCAGGCTGAGGATTATATGGAGGTCTTACTAGCCACCCATAGGAAAACCTCTCTTTACACTCTAAAGAGAAGATAGAGGTGTAATCAGAACCTGTAGGGCTTTTGATAGCTTCTCCTTGTTAGGCTGCAGCTCCTGTCCTCTGACAGTGAAACTTTTATCCCCAAGCTTTCTAATCCCTTTGTTTCAGGATTAAAGCAGGAAAAGGGGGACACCCCCTTTTTTTTTTTTTTTCTTGCAAAACACAAAACACATGCAGAGTGATTGCAATGTTGGGGGAAGGCTGCATTGCCTGACAGGTCTGATGGCTCAATCTATGAGCTGTTTAAGTCTCTTCAGAGGAGAATAAGGGTCCACCAGGTTCAGGTGGCGATCCCTCTTTATATTCCTACCCCTGACCTTATTCAATGGGGAGACCAAGTCCTAAGCTAAAGCAGAGGCACTTAACCCAGGTGCATCAAATAGCTGAATTTAGTCTGACACAATGCCTGCTAATCTGCACAGCTAGATGCGAGTAGGCGTCTTAGATGAATCTGTATCCAACTCACACAAGGTGCTTACGTTTGTGTCCCCCTAGCTTTACAGAGCTCTGATGTCCGGGCCCTTTGAAGAGCCTTCTCTGCGACTGCACTGAGCCGGTGAGCACGTGCAACATGGTAGAGCCTGAAGCGGAGGAAGTGGGACACAATAGATCAGCTAACACTTAAGCTTCCGTTTTCTGGAAAGCATGGTAAGCAAAAACATCAGGCATGTCTTCTACTGCCCATAGTAGTGGAAACACAGATAAGACTTGCAACTACTCACGGAAGACAATCCTTTGTATAGGATTAAGGGCATATTTTTTTTTTTTTTTATTTATGTACCGGCCCCTTCAAGGGGAGATATTTAGGTACTGCAGCCATCCTGTCTAACAGACATGGTGGGCCAGGCTGCATGCCGGCTAGGGGAGGTATATGGGTGCCCTGAGCCATCCTGTCTCAGAAGACATAGTGGTTTACATTGCCCATGCATAGAAGCATAATATAGGCGAGACCCAAGTCCCCCATGGAGGACCTACTGTCGAACCAAGTCCCGTAGGCCCTCCTCTTACCTTCTCCACGCTGCAGGGTATTGCCAAGCAAGAGGCCCAATCTTCCCCCTTCACCGTGGATATTGTCCTAGACCTTCAGGGACCGGGGTCCATGGCAGGAACACCAACTCCCCTGGACCTATATAGCATCCTGGCAGCAGAAAAAACATTTGGTCCTTAGAAGGCACAAAGTTCTGGAATCCAGGATCCAGCCCTCCGCAGAGAGGCATTATAGGCTAAATCTCGTTCTTCGTACCGAGGCCCGGGTACCGTCCACTTTGGCTATGAAGCACCTTGGACGGATCCGGATTTATGGAGGTTTTTTACATCCAGCATGGATCCCTCCAGTGGAGCTCCTAAGAGCACATGTTCACTCGTGACCAACACCTTAGACACTGATGAAAAAACTGACGAGCTCCCAGTATGGGAGGGGTTATATAGGGAGGGAACTTCCTGTGTAGTTAATTACACCAGTGTCCACACCTGAAGGTAGACTCTATAACCCACATAGTAATGGATTGCCGCTCTGTGTCCCGTGATGTACGATAAAGAAATTCTGATAAGAACATTTTGTCCAGATGCTTTAATTTTCTCTATTTTTGGTTACTTCTGTAAGTTTCTGTCTACATGACTGTACAAAATCAAAACAAATGGCTAATCTGGATATAAAAAACAATTGGTTGCCAACCACTACAATTCCTATGGCCACATTAATTCTTTAAATGTGTCGTTTGATGACAGACAAATAATTGAAAAGATATTTTCCTTTCAAAATACTTACCTAGGAACTTAATTTTCAAACAGCTCTGTAATAGATTGCACACAAAAACCAACCACTCATTAGCCAATAACAGATACTGACCTATGTCTAGGGTACATTCTACAGGTGACCTTGCATTGGGATAACATATGGGATTGCTCATCAGGTAGCTGATCTAACAGAATGATACATGATAATATATACAGTTATAACACAACGCCCATCAGGTTTGGATAGTTAGCCTAAATTCTAATGGAATGTTTTATATCTGGTTAACACATAAAAGGTAAAATCTGAAAAGTTAGACTTCAACCTAAAAGCCCGTAGAGAGTCGTGACTATCATCAGGCAAAATATAAAAGAATGTCCCAACTCCAAGGGGCAAATACAGAAGATGGATTCCGCTTTAAGCACTCCTCGTTTTACAATCACTTTAAAGACTCTACAATGTATTAAACTTTCCTGAATAACTTTAAGATTATCTGTACTTCTGGTAGTACTTTTTTATTCAATTAAATTAAATTTAGATTTAATTTAGATTTTGCATGAGAATAAGAGACAGCTACTTTTAACTGGTAGAAAGGTAGGCCAAGAACAAAGATATACTTCTCTAAAGATGCTCCATCCTACAGTAACATTGTTTATCTACAATATGCCAGATGTGAAATTATAAGTGTTACGCAGACTTCATTTTATCCTAATGTGCAACATCTGTTTTATGCTGCAGCTGGACACATTGTGTTGCTAATTCAGTGCCTTTTTTTAGGTGTTAGTTCCAATAAATGCTATGATTTTCCAACTATTCTTGTTACTACGATTATAAGATATACTGGGTGACAATTCAATTTAGACCATGTGCTCAATTTTCTTAATTTTTTGTTTTTTGTTTTTATGGGTTACAGACTTTCCTCTTTTAAGCATGGAAATGTTTATTATCTAAATAGCTTCCTAAAAGAAATTAAAACAATTTTCTATGCTACAATCATTTCTACTATGAATGTTATAACTATAATGAATACTAAATCTTTGGAAAAATTATTGCACTTTTCCAGCAGCAGCAGCTCAAATTAGATTAGTCTATCACCCAAGTGCCGGTTCACTACATAAATGTATCTATTAAAAAGACAGTAGTCATTTAAAATCAATAGTGTATACTAAGTAGCCTGGCTTGCTCCAATCTCAGCCTAGGTATATGACAAAATGCATACAGAATTACACTCCCTTAAAAAAATTATACGCTAATTGATGTGCTCATGTGTCAGCAGCAGTGGAAAGTGTACCTTATGAGAGTTAAATCATGGATGATTCTTCTACAAAATACATTAAAGCGGAACTTCACCATGAAGGGGAACTTCTGCTTTAGACACTCCTCCCGCCTCCTCTTCTTCTTTTGGAACTTTTTTTTTGGAGGGGGGAAGGGTGGAGGGAGAGCAGATACCTGGTTTTGAATGGAACCTGCTCCCACTTCCCCACAATAAGTGGGGGGGTGGTACTACTTCATGAAGCCATAGTGGGGGGAGTTTATGGGAAAATAAAAAAAGTCAGGACAGAGCTCCCCCTGCTGAGGAAACAATGGAACTCACTCCGGGACCCTTTTGATTACAAAAGTGAAAGGGAAACGATTGGTGTGTTCAATGGAGGGGTAGATCTTTTTCCTTTTTCTGTAATGGCTGAGGAGCAGAAGGGGCTGGAATCAAGCAAGGGAAGGAGGAGGTAGAGCAACTAGTGGTTCCCAAATCCTATCGTTGGATGGTATTAGATTTAGCCCATGGTCATATAATGCGTGGACACCTGGGATTAGAGAAAACTAAGGAGAGAATGACCCAGAGATTCTTTTGGCCTGGGTTACATGCAGATGTCAAAGAATACTGCGAGTCATGCCCAGAGTGTCAGTATTCTGCGTCGTCGCCATATTTTCAAGACAGAAAAGTAACCGCAGCAGCAGAAAGCCAACCGTCAACACCAGAAGATGAATTGCCAGGCCACTGCAACCCAGCAGGAAGCCATTGCAGCCCAGCAGGAAATTAACTGCCAGTTTGTGGAGGCCCTGGTGGAGTTAAAGAAGGGGTCTGCAGTGCCTTTTCCCCATGGAATAAAAAATGATGCGTGCCAGCTATTACCTGCAGAAGATGACACCTGCAGATTATGTGGAAGCTTACCTAGCGACTTTTGAAAGAGTCGCTGTTCAAGAAGGATGGCAAAAAGATAAATAAGCAGGACTGCTAGCACCCTTTCTGACAAGAGAACTCCAAAAGGCCTATTTTGACCTGGAACCTGCTGCCCAGAATTATAAGAACCTGAAGGCTGAGATATTTGCACCTGAGCATCACCATTGCAGTCCGGGCTTAACAGGAGCATTGGTGGTGATACAGTACTGACAAAGCACCCCACTTCCAAATGTTTGACCTAATACCCCTCACCAAGAAGTGGTTACAGCCAGAGACTTTGTCAGGCCCTAAGATTGTGGAGCATGTGGTCATGGACCGTTGTTTATGCACGCTCCCTGCCACTTTAAGGAAGTGGGTCAGCCATGAGGACCCTAAGACTGCAAACCAGCTGGTGGACCTGGTGGAGAGATATACTGCTGATGAGGACTTGTTCATGCCATATCAAGGCTTATTGTCACTGTTTATTGGACTGATTATGCTCAATATTTTGATGGTTTATGTGTCATATATTTCTAAGCTTTTTTTATTATTTCAGTTATATATACTTATTAGAGCAGCTCTTTTTTTTATGACTTATGTATGGCTGCATATGCGGGGGTGGGGAGACTCAATTTTTTTTTTTTACTTTTCATGTGTTTTTTTTTACTAATGATTGTATTGCTTTCACATAGTCCCCTATGCAATAGCAGATACGCGACAGGTCCTTCTTGGGGGGGTGGACAGTGTGCAAGGAGAAGGGCAGGAGAGAAGGAGAGCAGTATACAAGTGAGAGGGCAGTCTGTACAGATAGGCGCCCTCACTTGCCATCGCTGACTGTCAATGTCGGCTTTGTAAATGTAATTGCCGTTTTTTTTCCTTTAGATTATGGAGCTGTCATTTGGGGAGGGGGAGGTTTGGGTTGGAGAATGGAAGGAGGAGAGGAGAGAAGATCAGTATACACAGTGAGGGGGAAGTCTCTACAGACAGGCTCCCTCACTTGGCGGTGCCGACTGCCATTGTGGGCTTTTAATTGTAATTTACGGCTTTTTCATTTCGATTTTGGCTCTGACGTTTGGGGGGATTTGGGTTGGAGAAAGGCAGAAGAGGAGGAGAGCAGTATACACACTGAGAGGGCAGTCTGTACGGACAGGCTCACTCGCTTGCCGATGCTGTCTGTCATTGTCAGCTTTTAAATGTAGTGGTTGGCTCTTTTTTTCTATAATTTATAGCGCTGAGAAGGAGCAATTATTCTTACCCGTCACTAAATTAAACAAAGGGGTGGGCTCACTCAGTGACATCACCTGCTGACTTCGTTCCTTTGTTTAATTTAGTGGCGGGCCCCAACAACCGCTTTTTTGCTGCGCTATAAAGTATCGAAAAAAAAGAGCCAAAAATGACATTTAAAACTAGATAAATGTGGCGCTTATTTAATAACCATTTTCAACAATCCAATAAATATGTGGAACTCTGGCGTTTGCTGCTCTGGATATCAGAGTCATTCATTAACAAAAGACGTGACTAGACCTGTAGATGTCTAAATCTGAGGTGAGAGGCTAGGGCACATCAGTAGCACACTACAGATGGTGGAAGCATTTTTATGAACTGGATTTTTTTTGCACTTATTTTACATTCATTTTTGCACACGCACTTTATTTATATTCCATGAATTTTTGGACTGAGCAAGTTTATTGGACTATTACTTACTTTATTCACTTTGTAAGCTATTTCACTTTATATCGTGTTTGAGGATACGTCATATTAGCTATTCATTCAATATTTTTATTGCATTGTCACATTGAAATTTATTGCGTTTTTATTAAGTTTGAGGAAATTCATAATAATTATTTATCATTTACACATATTTTTGGATTTCAACTTGGAATTGGTTTTTGAGTAAGCACCACATTTATTTAGTTATCAATTTATCAATGTGTGGGAACACTCTTTCATGTTGGCAGCCACTCACTTCTTGATATAATGTTTTTGGTTTGCACATTAGTATTTCTACCTTAATTAACATTAAAAGCCGACAAGGAGGGGGCGTGACCGGAAGCCGAGCTGGACGGACGTGCTGCCTAGGAGCTCCGCATCAGCCCGCAGCACATAGGCCGATTTCGGGGGAAATCTTGCCGGATTGATGAGCGCCTCCCGCACCACTCGTTCCTCCACATCCAGAGGACTCGCCCTGCCGCTCTCCGAAGCCTCCACGTCCTTCAGGGACTACTTCAAGGTCCCCGACATGCCGCCTGGTAGCCACAGCAAGATGGCGCCGGAGGCCGAGGCCTATCAGCGCCGGGACCTCTCCCCGCAGCGTGGACAGAGCACCGCTCATCCGCCGGCATCCAGGGACACACCGCCATCCCCACAGAGGACATCGGACCAGCAGGGGGTGAATGACCACGGCCATCCGCCTCAAAACCCGCACATGCAATACGCGAACCAGGCCGCAACGCATCCTCCTTCGCAGTTGCGGCAGGGCGCGGAGCCCACCCCCGGATCGCACCATGCGATGCAGGCCCCGGGATCACAGGACACCACTACTGGTCCATCCTCCCCCCCGGATCCACTTTTGGACTTCCCGGCCCTGCCAAACCCATCGCACCCCCACACGATGGTGAGGCCTGGTTCTCCTCAGGCACATGACTTTTCCTCTATGTGGGCTCCGAATCCACCTCAGGCCCAGAGAGCCTTACACTCTACAGACCTGCTCCTGACAGAGGTACACGAGGCAACACACCACCCCCACCCCTCCTATGCCCAGATGGCACAGACCAGCTCGCCACTTCAGGGGGACATGTCCCCGGGGCCCACCCTACAGCCCCCCCTGACCGTACCATGGACTGATCCGGGTGCTCTCCCATCTGAACACCCCCGGCCCCGAACCAAGATCATTACTGCAGAGTCCCATCGCCACGCGAACCCTGCATCCCCCTACCAGCCATGGGGCCCGGATGGCGCTGAGCAGCCCTCCTGGAAGTCCTTTCTGCAAGCCTTCCCTACAAAAGAGGACTTTAAGCAACTGATTGCGGACGTAAAAGATACATGCAGGACCGAAATCCAAACCATTCAAGCAGGCCTTAAACACCTGGCCGATAGAGTAGAGATGGCTGAAGAAGAGATACAGGAGACTAAATTGGCCGTACATAGGACCCAACTTCAGGGTTCCGATCACCGTCTTATGCTACGGGACATGCAGCGCCACTTAGAGGACCTGGACAACAGGGGGCGCTGCAATAACATTAGAGTGCGAGGCCTCCCTGAGGCGGAAGAGGCTGAAGATCTGCAGAAAACGCTCCAGACGATGTTTAACGACCTCATAGGGGCACAATGGACAGAGCTCATAGGGCCCTACGCCCGAAAGGCCCCGCTTCTAAACCACGGGATGTCATTTGCCGAATACAATCATACCCACTGAAAGAGACCATCATGCGCAAAGCCCGCGCTGCCCGCAACCTAGTGTTCGACAATTCCCCGATACAAATATATCCAGACCTTTCATGGATCACGCTCCAGAAGCGGAGACTCCTACAACCGCTACTGCGCACCCTGCAAGACCGGGACATTCTTTATAGATGGGGCTTCCCCTTTAGCCTGACGGCCAAACATCAAGGGAGGTCGGCGATTCTACGATACCCCGAAGACCTAGACTCCTTCTGCGACGCCTTGGACATCCCTGTCCCTACACTACCTGACTGGGACTTGGTGGCCACCCCCCCTCCACCCCCGGTGGTATGGCAGAAAGTTCCACCGAACAAACGCCCCAAGGGCCCGGAGCCCTCCCGTCGATCCCCTAAACACAGAACCGGGGGCCCCGGAGTTGGAAGGCCCTTTCCCTGATGGCCGGCTGATTGACCTGTGCAACCCGACCTGCCCGGCCAGACAACACTGAGTACTGATTTGTATCACTTTTTTTTTTTTTTTTCTTTTTTTTTTTCTGTCCCTGTCGGTGCTAGTTCATTATGGTCCCTTTTTCTTTCTTGGTAGCCTCCCCCCCGAAGGCCCTCGCCACATTTTTGTTTTTTATTTGTCGGGCTGTCCCGAGGCGGCCCCTGTCTGGACTGATCGGTTTTCTGGATGCTGACCCCCCCTGGTGGCTATCCACCAGAGAGTTCCTCCCTGGACCTTGGTCCCTCCGAGTCTCCCCGGCCCGGACTTCTTAAATCTCCCGGCCGGGGAGTCCGTTTGGAACTTATATGGCCCGCGACCTCTTGGTCAGCCAGGGCATGTACGCAAATGTTCACTGTGTTTATTCTGTGTGTTTTCACTCTCATTTCTTTTCCCCCCTCTAGAGTTCCCTGCTCCCGGTCGCCGCAGTCTGAGCCTCGCCCCCGTTGGCTCCCGGCCTTCCTCGCGCGGATGTCGCGCTCCTTGACCCGGACACACCACCTGCTCCATCAGATAAGTATACGAGTAGCACACCCCCTCCTAGGCTATGGCTAGAATTTTCTCGTTAAATGTACATGGGCTGAACTCCAACAAGAAACGACACCTGGCGATCCGAGAGTTTAGGCAGTCGGGGGCAGACATTATTATGGTGCAGGAGACCCACTTTGATAGGGGGGACTCCTTCACGTTTGCATCCCGATACTTCCCCCAGGTATACCAGGCTTTCGGACCACATAAGAGGGCGGGGGTAGCCATCCTCTTTAAAAAGGGGTCTCCCTTTTAATGCTCCTCCACGTATTTAGATCCTCAGGGACACTTTCTTATCCTTAGGGGCCTGTGGCAGTCACAGGCCATTACCCTATGCGTAGTTTACACACCCAACACACATCAACACCACTTCTTAACCAGGGTTCATGCCCGACTGTTCCGAGAGTCCCATGACTTTCTGGTGATAGGAGGAGACTTTAACCTGGCACACTCGGCCACCTGGGACCGCCTGGTGGCAAATACCCAGACCTCGCAAACCCGGGCCCTTAGGGACTCAAAGTTGTTCCGCCAGCTGACTAGGAAAAATGCACTCTTTGATGTGTGGCGAGCCCTCCATCCAGGAGATCGCCAATACACATTATATTCGGCCCCACATCGCACTCACACGCGAATAGATAATTTTTTTGTGAATAACAACACGCTTCGGATTGCAGAAGCGGCTAGTGTGCTGCCTATCTCATGGTCGGATCATGCCCCCATCACATTATCCCTGGACTTAAACGCTCCCCTTCGCCGCCCCTAAAATTTGGAGGCTTAATGACTTCCTCCTGCAACATGCCCCCTCGAAACAGGCACTGGAAGAGGCCCTTCAGCATTACTTCGCTGAAAACGACACTCCAGACATCTCCGCCTCCACCCTGTGGGCCGCCCACAAGGCGGTCCTTAGAGGACGGTGCATGGCCCTTTCATCGGCCATGAAGAAAGACGCCGGTGCTGCTAAAGCACTAGCTGAACGCCAGCTAAAGGCCCTGGAGGCTAAGCTCCTGCTAAATCCCTCCACCACACTCCTCAAACGGATTGTCCAAACGCGCACGACACTGCGGGACCTAGCTTTAGGCAAAGTAGAAAAGGCGCTGACACGCCTGAAGCAACTCTACTATGACAAGGGCAACAAGGCGCAAGCCCTTCTGGCCAGAAAACTGGCAGACCGGGCCCTCACTTCTACCCCACACCAGATAAAAGACAGGGGGGGCGATCTTCTGACACATCCCAGGGACATAGCAGGAGCCTTTGCAGACTATTACACAGACCTATATAACAAGCCGGAAGTCCCACATAACCCCCCATCTCCTGACCTGGAGGCCCGTATGACCCAATATTTAGAGCAAACGGGTCTACCCCGACTTAAGGCAGCGGATTTACAGGGCCTGAACGCACCCATATCGGCGGAGGAGATAGCAGAGACAGTGAAGGGCCTCCCAGCCCATAAATCCCCTGGACCGGACGGACTGCCATACGAGTACTACAAGACCTTTCTCCCGTTACTTAGCCCCCACATGACCACACTATTTAATGCCTTTCTCCACCAGACCCCAATCCCGAGTGACATGCAGGGATCCTTTTTGACCCTCATACCAAAACCAGACAAAGACCCAGCCTCCTGCGCTAGTTACAGGCCCATAGCGCTACTGAATTCAGACCACAAAATATTCACTAAACTTCTATCGATTAGGCTGAATGCTATTCTCCCCTCCCTGATCCATAAGGACCAAGTAGGTTTTGTGCCGCTATGCCAGGCAGGGGACAACACCAGAAAGGTCATTGACCTGATTGATGTAGCCAACAGGGACAGTGCGGAAGCTCTCATACTGAGCCTAGACGCTGAAAAGGCCTTTGATCGCCTGAGTTGGCCCTTCATGTTTGCTACCCTGCACCACATGGGGTTCAAAGAACCCTTCCTACGGGCGATACAACACCTATACTCAAATCCTACCTCCCAAGTTAAAACCCCCTTTGCCACATCCTCCCCCTTTCAGATAGCCAACGGTACGCGCCAGGGATGCCCACTCTCACCTCTGCTCTTCGCTCTATGTGTCGAGCCCCTGGCAGCATCCATACGGGGAAATCCGGACATTAGGGGTATCTCAGTGCGGGGAAAGGAATTTAAGACATCCCTGTTCGCGGACGACATTATTCTCACCCTGACCCAACCCAGAATCTCCTTACCTAACCTTCATGTTGAATTAGATAAATACGGGACAATGTCGGGTTACAAAACGAATGCCTCAAAGTCAGCAGCCCTCCCGATAAACATCCCAGAGACTGAGGTCCATCACCTACAGTCGAACTTCCCCTATACTTGGGAGAGCTCATCCCTTAAATACCTCGGGGTCCATATTACGCCCTCCTTCAGCTCCCTATACCAGGCCAACTTCCCTCCCCTATATCGGACAGTTAGGGGCCTTCTTCAAAAATGTAGGCGCATCATATCTCACTCCTAGGCCGCGTGGCGGCTATAAAAATGGTCATCCTCCCCAAACTCCTTTACCTGTTTCAAACGTTACCCATCCCGATCCCGTACGCCCACCTCCGCAAACTCCAGAGTGATATGCTGAAGTTTGTCTGGAACTATAAGAAGCATAGGATCCCTGGGTCGGTCATGACAACCTCACGGGGGGATGGGGGCCTGGCCTTCCCCAACTTTGTTAAATATTACCAAGCTACCCAGCTGCGTGCAGTGGTCTCCTGGTTCCCCCAGAGGTCCTTCAATAAGTGGACGGAGATAGAAAAGATATAGTTAGCCCCGGTCCACCCAAATAGCCTCTTATGGGATGCTGATGTGAGGGTGGAGCCTGACCGTTTGTTAGGTTCGATGTCCCTACTTAGGGGTCTCTGGCGTAAGATGTCTCGAGAGGTGGCGCTTCAGTCCGAGTGCTCCCTGCTGAACTCTTTTGTCTGCAACCCCAAAATACCGGACAGCCTGACCCACCAGATGTCTTGGCCCTGGGCCTCTCGAGACCTATTTCATTTTGGACACTTAGTGGACCCCAGGTCCCGTAGGCTGCTGACATTCTCGGAGCTCCAGGTGAAACACGATCTGCCCAGACAGGTGTTTTATAGTTACCTACAAATAAGGCATTATGCCCAGACAATAGCCCCAAAGCTCCAATTCTCACAGCCATCCCCATTTGAACGTATAGTCCTGGAGGGGCGCCATAGAAGGGGGTTGATCACAGATATCTACCAGCTGCTGAATGCATATGATTGGCAGGGGCGGGGGAAGCATGTATATATGCTGAAGTGGGAGAGAGAACTAGGGGAGTCACTGCCGATGGAGGCCTGGCAGGCCGTCTGGAGGCAGGCTGCTAAATCGTCCCTGTGCACCTTGTATAAAGAAAACTCATATAAAATTTTGTGCTTCTGGTACCAAACCCCGGACATACTCCACAAAATATTTCCCTCCACCTCTGACCGATGCTGGCGATGCCATCAGGACAGAGGCTCTCTCTTCCACATCTACTGGACGTGCCCCCTTATCACCTCGTTTTGGCAGTCCACGCAACGGCTGCTTACCCATCTCTTTGAGACGCCAATCCCCCTAACCCCTAAACTATTTTTGCTAGGTATCTCCCAACCCCGTCTGGCCAAACCATATAAAAAACTACTTAGACACATACTAACGGCGGCTAGATGCCTGGTAGCCCTTAACTGGAAAAAATCCACACCCCCGTCCCAAGAGGCCCTTTACGCTAGGATCAAGGACGTAGAGCTGATGGAGCGGATGACAGCCAGGATACGTAATGGCATGGATGCCCACAACGAGGTCTGGAGCGAGTGGCACCGGCGGGAGGACCCGCCGGGGGCAGACGAGGTGACAGACGCGGTGACCTGATTCTCCCTTCCCCCTCTTCTCCTCTTTTCTTTTCTTGACCCTTCTCTCCTCTTATACAATCTACTGTTTCGGTGTCACCGTTGACACCAGAGTTTAGAAAACGGTTTGAAATGTATAATTTGTTGACACGACTGGCAGTAGAGCCAGCTTTTAGATCAGAGCCCAATGGGTCGGGAACTTAATCCCTTCTCTACCCATAACGGGCAAGAGTAATACTTGTATTCTTGGATAAGTCTTTGCTTTGGCTTTTTGTTATTACCTGCATTTATCTGTATCTTGCGAACTGTTTCATATAAATAAAAAAATGTTAATTGGTAAAAAAAAAAAAAGCCGACAAGGACAGTCAGCACTGCCAAGTGAGGGAGCCTGTCTGTAGAGACTGCCCCCTCACTGTGTATACTGCTCTTCTCCTCTCCTGCCATGCCCCGCCCCCCCAGTAACTGGTTATTAGGACTTCAGCTCCTAACAATCATTGCAAAACCGGAAGCAACAACGTACCGCTAGTCCATTTGCATACATTTATCCTCCTCTCCATTATTCTTAAAAATAGGGATTACGTCCATTCAAAAAAACAGATGTTTACAGAAGCAGATAAAAACGGATGTAAATGAATAAATCCATTTACATCCATCTTTCCATAGAGATGCATTGATGTCTGTTTTTTGCCCATCTAATAGATAGACGAAAAATGGACAATCGGGCTGCATGTGTGAAAGGGATCTTTAAGTGAAAGTCCAAGCTAAAACTATAATGCCCGCATCTAATGCCACCAACATTCTAACACTAACCTCTCTAGCCCTGAAAAGAAAAATCAGTATATATTCTTTTCTGAAGCTGATCTGACTCAATATCCAGAGGCGGAACCACTGCAGAGGACACGGCCTGCAAGGCTGAATGAAAAACTCAGGAGGAGCCACTGTACTAACTATCCAATGTTAGTACAGCGATCTCCTCTACTGTGCTATTGTGTTCTGACAGACGTGACACCGCCCCTGTAATGCTCCAGTTAGCGCTCTCCGCCAAAAGCTGAGACCGATGATCGGGAACCATTCAGCAGGCATTTTCCAATCATGCCCAATGGCTTCTGTTGGACCAGCTGAAGTGCACACAGGCCGAATGTTGATGCTGCCCAACATGCGCCCCGTGTGCACAAGCATTTAAGTGGTTGTAACCCTTTAAAGCATGATCTATACCACAGAGCTTGTGCAGTGTTAATTTGTCCAATTCTAAGATCTAAAATACCTGGGTAATCCTGCTTTTTCCTGTGTCCCCTATGTGTACTGACCACGGTAATCATGGATGCTGATCTATGATAACCGTGGTCAGTTTACATGCCTCCTTCATCCTGCTCTCTATTGTGAGTCCCTCCCTCTCTGCCTGTAAGTTCCTAGTCTGTGTACAAGAGCTGATCTCCTTTCCTCCTGCTGATATTCCCTGCGGCTATAAAGTCAGATTTCTAAATAACTGGCACTCTGCCCTGTTGTAGTAAGAAAAGTACTGTGTGTCAGTTTTTTTTAAATTATAATCCTACATACCTTCTTTCATAGCACCGCAGTACGGTCACATGATTTCCCTCTGCTGGCAGACTGATGTCAGGGGGGAATGTCAGCTCCTCCCACTGCTCTCCTTAGACCGAAAAAGAAGAGTGGGCGAAGGTCATGTGACCACACAGCGGCACTATGAATGAAGGTATTTAGGATTATAGTTAAAAAGAAAAAAAAAACTGACACAAAAGTATTTTAGATCTTGCTACAACAGAGGGGATGCCAGTTATTTAGAAATCTGACTTTACAACCATTTTTAAGTGGTTGTAAACCCTTACAGACCACTTTTCCCTACACTGGAAATATCTCCTAAACCTGCATGGTTTAGGAGATATTTACCATATACGCTTGCGCCAATTTCATTGGCGCATGTGTACTATAGAAAGAACACGGTCGTGCCATTTCTAAAGGGTCCATGTCGTGACCGTCAGCTCCGGCGCGCATCCTCAGGAGTAACGACACGCGACTCTGGCATGTCACAGAGCCGGAGTCCACAGCCTCAGAAGGAAAAGGGGTGAAAATGGACGCGGCGACCAGCAGGGACATCACAGGCTTTGTTTGCAGGTAAAAAAAATTGAAGTAGAGGTCTAGTAAGTATGAAATTTACTATTGGAGTGGCTTAAAGGGGTTGTAAAGACAAAAATATTTTCCTCTTAAATTAAAGTCTGACAGTAGCTGATAAAGTAAAAAGTAATGTTTTGCATTATAACTAGTTTGATACCTGTTGAAATCGAGCTGTTTTATTCACCTCCGTCACTCCTGAATCGTTATTCTCACTGACTTCCTGGTTTGTGGTGCGCATTCATTCTTGCTACATCACAGCCTAATGGGAACTACAGTTCCTATTGGGCTTAGCCTCCATGCCTGTGAGGGATAAGAGAGCATCTTCACGCAGGGCTGTAGTCATAGGGAGGGGGTGAGCACATTCTGCTTTCCACCATGCAAAACGGCTCTGATGCTGGTGGAAAGCAAGAAGAGGAGAGACAGAAAAATGGCATTTTCAAACCTGGATTAATGTATTTTGGAGGTCAAAAGGAAAAACAAGGTAAGTGATATTTAAAGTGGAGGTTCACCCTCCAAACAAATTTCAGGCATGAATCGGAGCCCACCCACCCGACCGGCAGTATGCCGGTGTTTTTTTTTTCTTTCCTATACTTACCTTTTTACGGGCTCTCGTCCCCTCCGGCGATCGCACGTGACTGGGCGTTTCCAATCACAAGCTGTGATTGACGTCCCTCAGCCCGGCGCATGACAACTCGTCACGAGATGCCGAAGGAACCCGAACTCCGGTGTGGCCCTATACGGCGCGCTGTCTGCGCCAGTCTGGGTGACGTCAATCACAGCCTGTGATTGTAAACGCTGAGTCCCGCTGGACCGCGGGAGGGGACGAGAGCTCGTAAAAAGGTAAGTATAGAAAAAAAAAACACCGGCATACTGTGTGGGCTCCAATTCATGCCTGAAATTTGTTTGGAGGGTGAACCTCACCTTTAAATGCTCTAGCTTACAGCAATCAATTAATCTAATAAAAAACAAACCTTTAGTGTTCCTTTAAGAAATGGGTACAAGTACACATCTTTTTCTAATCTGATGGTCTGTTTACTTCAGGGCTTGAGCAAGTTGTCCCATTTTTACATAATGTCAGCGTTACCTTTATCTTTTCTATTCTTACATCAAGGAAACATCACTGTTAATGATTCATGCAAATACAGAAGAATTGATTTTTTTAAATATTTGAATATCACTTAGATGTCAAAGCTAGTAAGGAAAAAGTATAATAAAAATCCCCCCCCCTCCCCTCCCTTCACAACAGTATATAATTTTAGATGCTGTAGGTTTGTAAAAGATTGGCAGGATTTAAAGATGTGCATCATGCAAATATTCAGTCATGAACAGAATCACAGGAAGAAAAAAAATGCATGTGCATAATTTTGCTTAATCAAGAATTATATGAAAAAAAGATCCAACATCCGAGGTCACTTTTTAAAAAAAAAAAAATATGAATGTTCTTTGCAAGGTAATCAATCAACAAGCAAAGTACATGCTGCTGAAGGTCTTTTTAAAGTAAGAATTCGCTTGGCAAATGAAAATTCCGCTCACACTTTCATGTTCATAAAATGCATGTGCTTAAAATGGATTGTTATAAAAGGTCAAAATTCAGGCTCTGTTCATATGTAGGCGTTTTTTCCGATGTTTTTGCAGAGTTTTGCAGCGTTTTTGTACAAGTGTTTTCAAGGTTTAAAGCAAAACTTGTGTAATCTGCCAAAAATAATCTGTACTATTTTCAGCGACGGGCATTTTGTTTCAGGCGACAGAACGCTCAGAAGTGAACAGGGGCCATTGAAATCAATAGGATTTGTCTTTTTGGGCGTTTTTAGAGCTGAGGCTAACAGCAGAAAAACACTTGAAAACACCTAGATGTAAACAGAGCCTCAAGGAAGACAATTCTACACAAACACATTATACCTAGACTGTACAATTTATTTTTGGTTATTCTACACCCTGTGATGTAGCAATGATATCTGTCTTTTTGCCCTTGTCATGCCCAGCTTCAAGGTAAACTCAAATCATTGCAGAAACATGGATGCTGCTAGTAGCTAGCTTAACCACTTCCAGACCGCCCACCGTCATTATACGTGATCTGTTTCAAGAGGAATACCGTTGTTATGGTAGCAGCTACCTACCATAACCCTGATATCCTCTTCTTCAGTGGGCGGTCCGCTACAAGATAAAAGTGGTCTCTGCGGCAGATACGCCACAAGATCACTTTTATAGGTGGCCGGAGAGGGGGCCCCCCCCTCCCACCACTCTCCGGTGCCCTCCGCCTCTTACCAGAGCCGTTGGCATCGGCGGAGGCATTCTGCTCCTGTGCCTGTGTTTTTTATTGCATTATTGCATTGAAGTTCAAATATGAGATCTGAGGTCTTTTTGACCCCAGATCTCATATTTAAGAGGACCTGTCATGCTTTTTTCTATTACAAGCGATATTTACATTCCTTGTAATAGGAATAAAAGTGACCCATTTTTTTATTTTTTTTATAAAACAGTGTTAAAATCAAAAAAATAAGATTTTTTTTTTTAAAGTGCTCTGTCCCGACGAGCTCACGCGCAGAAGCGAACGCATACGTGAGCAGCGCCCACATATGAAAATGGTGTTCAAACCACACGTGAAATATCGCCGCAATCATTAGAGCGAAAGCAATAATTCTATCCCTAGACCACCTCTGTAACTCAAAACATGCAAGCTGTAGAACGTTGCCTATGGAGATTTTTAAGGATAAAAAAAAATAAAATGGGCTAATTTTAGTGTTGTGTTATTTTTTAATAAAGACAGCTGCACAAATACGGTGTGACAAAAAGTATTGCAATGACCGCAATTTTATTCTCTAGGGTGTATAATGTTTGGGGGTTCCAAGTAATTTCCTAGCAAAAAATAAATAGTTTTCAACTTGTAAACACAGAGTCTGAAAAACAGACTCGGTCCTTAAGTGGTTACAGTAAGGTGACCAGATTTTTAAAGTGAAATTCGGGGACATTTTTTTACTAGTAATTGCGGCAATCAGTGACTCTCTGCCCGTCGCGGCCGCCGCCCACCTCACAGCCGGTCAACTCTTACTCTCGAAACCCGGCTACTACTGGGTGGGGAGCTGAGGAAGATAACTCCGCCAGGGAAGGCAAGGAGATGAGCAGGCAAGAGGCTGGTTGGGATTTGAGCCAAGACCGAAGAACATGCGAGCGGAGCTGAATGGGCATGAACCCGAAAATTAAGAAATATTCCCTCCACACCAACCAGCACATGATCATCAGAAAAGGGCACAGCTAATGGGAAAAAAATACACCCCCTAAGCTAGTAGGAGCGGGGGGTGTGTAATTTAGAATTTTATTTTTAATTCTGCACTGACTCTCTTTGAAATTGCCCCAGCCCCTGTTCAAATCCAATCTGGGGACAAAACCAGAGACAGACATGGTCTGGGGACAGTGTCCTCAATCTGGGGACTGTCCCCAGAAATCGGGGATGTCTGGTCACCCTAGGTATAGGATAGGTTCACCTTTAAAAAATAAATAAGGGCATTTCCTTTTTCCCATTTCTATGAAGCCTGCAGAGCATTGTACCTATCATTAGCAGACCAGAGGTGCAATGTCTGGCTCCAGCAGACTTTCAGCATAGCAGTCTGTCTGTCTGTACTTCGTACAGGCAGGCAGTTACCCAAGGGTAACTTTACGTTTTATGTACCGTATTTACAACACGCACCCTAACTTTAAGAGGGAAGTTTCAGGGAAAAAACATACCACAGCCCCCTGCGTATAACACACAGGCACAGTTTACCCTCTATTTTCAGGGTAAAAAAGTGAGTATTATACGCCAATAAATACAGAAATCAGTGGGCCCATGTGCAGGATCATAATTTGGGCCCTAGACAGAGAGAAGGGCACATACTGCGGAATAGTGGGTGCGGTTTAAATTGCACTAAATATTGTGCGTTACCCTATAGATCATCAGTTTACTATCAATCATCCAATGAAGAGCCCACAAGAGCTGGGGGAAAGCATCGCGCCCACCGAGATTCTGGGCTCAGATAAGTAAAACGGTGGCTCGGGGGGCCAGAGAGTGCAAGGTATTTTTTCACCTGAATGCAAAGGATGCATCCAGGTGAAAACACACCAAGCTTTACAACCCCTTTAATACTGCTTTAAGCAATCTGGCAATCCCAGTCAGACCAGTTTTTACCTCTCAAATTAAACATACAGCTGCTTCATCGATAGCAAGGATTTGGCCCCTTTTCATGGTTTTCCTTCCCCAATCCTTCCCCCTGCCAGCATGACCTGTGCCGGATGCACCCCCCCCCCCCCCCTTCTTGCCTCCCCTAAAGCAAATTCTCCCAACTGTTCATAATTTAAATGTTTTGCTACCTGTATTAACTACCTCTCATACTATCACCACTCAATGTTCCTTATAACCACAGCACCAGCCACATTGTCCCTAATCAATGCTACACCAGTTACAGCGCCCCTGATCACCATCACACAAGTCCCAGTGTCCCTAATCCCTGCCACACCAGTCTCCATGTCCCTGATCACTGCCAAATAGTCCTTGCATCCCTGATCACTGCCACACCAGTCCCAGTGTCCCTGATCACTTCAACACCAGTCTCAGTGTCTCTGATCACTGCCACACCAGTCCCAGTGTCTCTGATCACTGCCACACCAGTCCCAGTGTCCCTGATCACTGTCACACCAGTCCCAGTGTCCCTGATCACTGCCACACCAATCCCAGTGTCCCTGATCACTGTCACACCAGTCCCAGTGTCCCTGATTACTGCCACACCAGTCTCCATGTCCCTGATCACTGCCACACCAGTCCCAGTGTCCCTGATCACTGCCACACCAGTCCCAGTGTCCCTGATTACTGCCACACCAGTCTCCATGTCCCTGATCACTGCCACACCAGTCCTTGTGTCCCTGATCACTGCCAAATAGTCCTTGCATCCCTGATCACTGCCACACCAGTCCCAGTGTCCCTGATCACTTCCACACCAGTCTCAGTGTCTTTGATCACTGCCACACCAGTCCCAGTGTCCCTGATCACTTCCACACCAGTCTCAGTGTCTCTGATCACTGCCACACCAGTCCCAGTGTCTCTGATCACTGCCACACCAGTCCCAGTGTCTCTGATCACTGCCACACCAGTCCCAGTGTCTCTGATCACTGCCACACCAGTCCCAGTGTCCGTGATCACTGCCACACCAGTCACAGTGTCCCCGATCACTGCCACACCAGTCACAGTGTCCCTGATCACTGCCACACCAGTCACAGTGTCCCTGATCACTGTCACACCAGTCACAGTGTCATCATTGTTCACAAGTGCAATGCTCTCTGAAGAGCCATCTGTGTTCAGGGTGGGCAATCTGTGGCCCTACAGCTGTTATAAAAACTACATGTCCCATGAGGCATTGCAAAAGTAACAGTGACATCATGACTTCCCAAAGCAGAGGCATGATGGGACTTGTAGTTTTGCAACATATGGAGGGCTGCAGGTGGCACACCCTTGCTTTGTGGCTAAGAAGTCCTTCAGCAGAAGGTAGTTCAAGTACCCCGTTACATAAATGCCCTAGGACCACAGAAGAGCAAGAAGTGGGGTAAGCATCTTTGTGAAAATGCTTTGGGTGCAGAGGAGAAGCCTGAATGGCATTGCAAGAGATTGGAAATGTTGGTCTCCCACAGCAAAATGCAGAAAATGCTGACATGAAGGGAAGATGGCAATGTGTAGATAGGCACATCAGCAGCCAGCCCAGAAGGGGCGCAGGCTCGCCGCCCCCTAATCACTATGCGGGGTAGCGGACACATTGATTTCTACTAATTTTTATCTGTTTAAGCCCAAGCTCTAATTGGCTTAAAAAAGGATGGGCTTGGGGCATAAAACCCACCCACTTGTGTCATTAGAAAAACATTTGCTATTGTCTTCCTACTTCTCCTCCTGGCCAATCAGGTCCTAAGACCGGAATGGCAGGGAGGTGAAGCGATCGCATTTGTCAGGGAAGCCAGGGTGGCCGCCTGCCACCGGGATGGGGGTAAGTGCGGGGCTGGCTGGCGGTTTGTATGCCACCGCGCCCCCCCAAAATTGAACACCAGCCCCCACTGGATAGGTGTCTTGCATGTCTACTGATGCCAGAAATTTCCTGAGAGAAGCCATGACAGATCTTGCTGATTTTATAGGTCATTTGCTACACAAAGAAATCTGTCTAGAGATTTTTAGTCCAATAAGGGGTGGATGCCCCTGTTAAGTATAGAGACTGAAAAGGTCTAATTAAAAACCTTGGAATCATTCCCCTGAAGGAACTGGTACAACCACTCCCTGTGGCTGACATTGGTGCAAAGGTAGCCAGTAAGAATAAAAGAGGACCCCCCCCTCTTCATTGGGACCTTATAGGCAACAACCACACAAGAAAATTACGAGTAAATTAGAAAGTATATTTATTGTTATACATAAAATTATACAATCTGTATGGCTGAATTCAGTGCAAAACACATGCGATGCCTGACATCACTATAGTGTGAACCAAACCTTAAACCCTTCTATCCTTCACAACCAAGGAAGCTACAGTACTTCTGTTTAAACTGCAACTGCCATGGTGCTGCACATGGGATCGGTTATGACACCAGCAATTTGATGGTTTGACACTCAGTTTGGTTCAGACCCCCAACAAATGTGACAGTTTGCATTTCCAGCATTCCAGGAATGCAACTGTTTTCAGAAACTGGTAACTGGGTTTAGTTCTGCTTTATGATTTTCTGCTGGAGTGTCGGGCTTCAGCAAAATGGCAGCCTCCAGCAAGAAGAATTAAGAGCAATGCTGGAGGCAATTTACAGCACACACTCATTTTGGTAGCAATATTATTAATGTGGAATGTATGTTCTTTGTTAAAGAACATTATTCTTTATCAAGTTGTTATGGGTAAAGTCCTGCTTTAAAAAAAAAAAAAAAAGTTAAATTCAGCTTTATTGACATGTTTTCAAGAATAATCAGCAAGTCCAACTGTGTTTGATTTACAATCACTAGTTACACCGCAACACCTCAGACTCAGGTTTAGAATGTACATTCTCCCAGTAATAAAGATTATATGACCTAGGTGGTACAATCAACATACATTCAGGTTACACAAAATACAGAGCTGGATCTCTAAATAGAACAGCTATTTTTCCACCCACACGCATAAGAAAACTCGTGTTTAACTTAGTCTTTTAACAGCCCAGTAGCTATTTTCTTAAATGTATGATTTTCCTTTTTTCTTATATATCATTATCTCCTTACGGAATCAAGGATAAATGATTCTATCCAGAATCTGCTGTATAATTATTTCCTTAAAAAGCCCTTGCATTATATCAGTCTCCACAAGGAACACTTCTGTGTTAAAGTAGACCACTTCATCGTCTGAGAACATTTTCTTTAGAATTAAGAATTGAACAGCCCATGCAATGGAAATCTATCAAAGTTCAGTGAAGCTAACTTTTACTAAAGTGAATGAAAAAGAAACATTTATTACAGATCTGTAGCCACCCAGTACACGTGACCGTTTTTCAGGACGAGAAAAATGCAATTTTTTTAATTGGTCGTGAAAAACGGTTGTGTCGTGAGAAAAATTGCCAAATTTTTTTTAGAACGTGTTCTATTTTTTCTTGTCGTTTTTCACGTCATTCTTTTTCACTTCAAGAAAAACGGTTGTGTGTACACTTTTACAAGGGGGAAAAAAACGTGCATGCTCAGAAGCAAGCTATGAGACGGGAGCGCTGTTCTGGTAAAACTAGCGTTTGTAATAGAGATATCACATTCGTCACGCTGTAACAGACTGAAAAGCACAAAGACTGAAAAGCGCAAATCTCACCAAACATTTACTAACACGCGGTAACACGAAATTAGCATAAGCAGCCCAAAGGGTGGCGCCATTCAAATGGAACTCCCCCTTTATAGTGCCGTTGTGTATGTTGTACATCACCACGCTTTGCTTGAGCATTTGTTTTCACAAACGTCTGTATGCAAGGCAGGCTTGAGAGGAATCACGACAAATCACGTCGAGAAAAATTTCGTTTTTTTGCATGACGTGAATAACGGTCGTGTGTATGCAGCATTAGAATAATATTCTTTTGAAATGTATTTATCACTTGTGAATTCCAAGGTTTGGGAGTTATTGGTTGAGCAGCCTATTTTTATGAATCTAACCCAACCCTGCTTGTTTTATTAACTGTGAAGACGTACGGCTTCGTAGAAGCCAATTCTTAACAAAAAAACGAAACCAGTAGAAAAATTTCCAAATTGATGGAATTTTACTGGACATCTTCTGACCTATAGACCTATAACATCAAATTTGCAAGCTGTTTCTGGTATTATTATTTGCGGACCTGTTTAAAATACGGAGCAGAGTATCTCTGAAGAAAGTTTAGAGCACTTATACAGAATATGAGAATTTGGGGAACAAATATATACTGTACAAGCCAAGGTTTTTTTTTTAAATAACAAACGTCATACTTGTCTGCCCTATGCAAGGGTTTTGCACAGAGCGGCCCCGATCCTCCTTTTCTGGGACTTTACAACTCCTTTAACTGCTTTCCGTCCAACATCATATGACATTGTCGAGTTTGAGTGGTGATATCTGAAGAGTTAGGGGAAGTTTGCTTTGAATACTAAAAATTTATTAAATACCGTTTTTTGTTTGTGGTGCTTAGAAGCAATGTAGTTCCACTTTAACTACTTAAGACCCGGACCATTATGCAGGTAAAGGACCTTGCCCCTTTTTGCGATTCGGCACTGCGTCGCTTTAACTGACAATTGCGCAATTGTGCGACGTGGCTCCCAAACAAAATTGGCATCCTTTTTTTCCCACAAATAGAGCTTTCTTTTGGTGGTATTTGATCACCTCTGCGGTTTTTTTTTTTGCGCTATAAACAAAAATAGAGCGACAATTTTGAAAAAAATGACATTTTTTTACTTTATGCTATAATAAATATCCCCCAAAAATATATATAAAACTATTTTTTTCCTCAGTTTAGGCCAATACGTATTCTTCTACATATTTTTGGTAAAAAAAAAAAAAAAATCACAATAAGCATTTATCGATTGGTTTGTGCAAAATTTATAGCATTTACAAAAGGGGATAGGGGTTAGTTTTATTGCATTTTTATTAATAATTTTTTTTTTTTTACTACTAATGGCGGCGATCAGTGATTTTTTTCGTGACTGCGACATTATGGCGGTCACATCGGACAATTTTGACACATTTTTAGGACCATTGTCATTTTCCCAGCAAAAAGTGCTATAAAAATGCACGGTTTACTGTGAAAATGACAATTGCAGTTTAGGAGTTAACTACTAGGGGGCGCTGTAGGGGTTAAGTGTGACCTCATATGTGTTTCTAACTGTAGGGGGGCGGGGCTGGACGTGTAACGTCATTGATCGTCTTTCCCTATATCAGGGGAATGCCACAACGAAGAACAGGTAAAGTGTGTTTACACCTCTCCCCGTTCTTCACCTCCGGTGACCGATCGCGGGACACCGGCGGCGATCGGATCCGCGGAGTCCCGCGGGCGTGGAGCTTCGGACCAGGCGACCCCACGGCTGGGCTTAAAGAGACATGTACAGGTACGTGATTGTGCCCAGCCGTGCCATTCTGCCGACATATCGGTGTGAAGGGGTCCTTACGTGGTTAAAGTGCTTGTGACCCTAATAAATAAAAATTGATCCTGTTCGCTTAACCGCTTCTCGACCGCTGCATGATGATATACGTCAGCAGAATGGCATGGCAGCGCAAAGGGACGTACCTGTACGACCTCTTTATATCGTGGTATTGTGGGCGCACGTTCGGTGACCGTGCACGCAGGACCCGCAAACTCGATGTCCCGCAAACCGATGTCCCGCAAACACGATCGCGGGACATCGGTATGTCCCGCGATCGAGTCACAGGGCTGCAGAACAGGGAGATGCCTATGTAAACAAGGCATTTCCCTGTTCTGCCTAGTGACAGGACAGTGATCTACTGCTCCCTGTCATCGGGAGCAGTGATCACTGTCTTGTCAATTGTAGCCCAGCCCCCCTACAATCAGAATCATTCCTAGGGACCTGTGTGCTACGGACTCCTAGGCCCTTTATAAAGGTTACAGATTTACACTCACTACTGTTGTGCTGCTTGATTGTTATGTTCATTCTTTTTAGGTGTATGCCCATTCCCCCTCTTTTCTTCCCCCACTGTTTAATTTTGGGTTATAATGGATACAGCGCTCGTGGTGTTGTAGGTGTGAGAACGCAATTCTGTTTTGTTACAATGGTTAAAACGCACACAAGCCCCTCTATTGTCGGGGTATAACTTGATGAAGTCATATGAAGCTAGATACCGGTATCAAAGGTTTGTTTGCTTTTGTAACCCAATGCATCTCTTTGTTCCTCTCTGCGCCCCCTGGGCACTTATTGTTTTTGTCTATGTGTGTTATTTTGCAAATTTGCAAATTATAAAATAAACATTATACAAAAAAAAAACACTCCCTAGTACACACTTAATCTCTTCCTCGCCCTTAGTGGTTAACCCCTTCCCTGCCAGTGTCATTTACACAGTAATCAGTGCATTTTTATAGCACCGATCACTGTATAAATGATAATGGTCCCAAAATAGCATCAAAAGTGTCTGATGTGTCCGCCATAATGTCGCAGTCACAATAAAAATCGCAGATCGCTGCCATTACTAATAAAAAAATATAAAAAAATGCCATAAATCTATCCCCTATTTTGTAGACGATATAACTTTTGCGCAAACCAATTAGTATACACTTATTGTGATTTTTTTTTTTTACCAAAGATATGTAGAAGAATGCATATCGGCCTAAAATTAGGAAAAAATATTTTTTTTACATCTGGGGATATTTATTATATCAAAAAGTTAAAAATAGTTTTTTTTTTCAAAATTGTCGCTCTTTTGTTGTTTATAGCGCAAAAAATAAAAAAACTGTAGAGATGATCAAACACCACCAAAAGAAAGCTCTATTTGTGGCATAAAAGGACGTCAATTTTGTTTGGGTGCAACGTTGCACCACCACACAATTGTCAGTTAAAGCGCCGCAGTTCCGAATCACAAAAAACGGGCCGGACGTTGGGCAGCCAAATCTTCCGAGCTGAAGTGGTCAAAGCATGCATAACAGCACAGTGTTTGTGCTGTGTAATTTGGCCCCTTATATCAGGTGTTTGACAAATTTGCAAGGAATCTCGGAGCCAGCTAAAAAAAGTTAGGAGCCAGAAAACGTGCCCATCCCGACGAGCTTGCGTGCAGAAGCGAACACAAACGTGAGTAGCGCCCGCATATGTAAACGGTATTCAAACCACACGTGAGGTATCGTTGCGATTGTTAGAGCGAGAGCAATAATTCTAGCCCTAGACCTTCTCTGTAACTCAAAACATGCAACCTGTAGATTTTTTTAAACGTTGCCTATGGAAATTTTAAAGGGTAAAAGTTTGTCGGTATTCCACGAGCGGACGCAATTTTGAAGCGTGATCAATTTGCTCGGCGTAACATTATCTTTCACAATATAAAAAAAATTGGGATAACTTTACTGTTGTCTTATTTTTTAATTAAAAAAAAGTGTATTTTTTTCCCAAAAAAGTGTGCTTGTAAGACCGCTGCGCAAATACGGTGTGACAGAAAGTATTGCAACGATCGCCATTTTATTCTCTAGGGTGTTAGAATAAAAAATATATATAATGTTTGGGGGTTCTAATGTGAGGGAAGGAGATGGCAGTAAAAATAGTGAAAAATTACACAGAATTGCTGTTTAACGTGTAATGCCAACGGCCACCACCAGATGGCACCAGCTCACAGAAGGTAGAGCTTGAGACTTCACAAGACCGCAAAGCCACGGCCTCAATTACCGCGAGCACACGGCAGGGGAGGTGGCGGTGCACGGAGACACAGAATCCTGTGCCTCCATGCGCCCCCACCACCCCACCGCGCAATTGCGGAAGGCCCGCGGCGGCCGGTAATTGAGGCCGTGGCTGCGCAGCCTAATAGGCCACAAAGCCGCGGCCTAAATTACCGGCGGTCGCGGGTGCCAGGTCACAATTTCTTGTCGCAATTGCGACCTGGCGCCCGGATATTGTCGACCCCTGCCTTATATAATCTAAAATACCTGGCCTATCCTGCCTGGTTCTGCCCTGTCCCTGTAAACTGACCACGGTTTATCATAGTTACATAGTTAGTCAGGTTGAAAAAAGACACAAGTCCATAAAGTTCAACCATAAGAAATAAAATAATAATATCGTACAATCACATATACCCAATTCTATACCCACAGTTGATCCAGAGGAAGGCAAAAAAAACAGCAAAGCGTGATCCAAGTTGATACAGCAGGGGAAAAAATTCCTTCCTGATCCCCCATGAGGCAATCGGATATTCCCCGGATCAACTTTACCTATAATTGTAAGTACCCAGTTATATTATGTACATTTAGGAAAGTATACAGGCCTTTCTTAAAGCACTTTACTGAGCTGGCCAGAACCACCTCTGCAAGGAGTCTATTCCACATAGACTTTCCGTATTTGGAGGTGAAATCTCTTTTCCTCTAGACGTAAAGAGTGCCCCCTTGTCCTCAGTGTTGACCGTAAAGTGAATAACTCAACACCACGGCTGCTGAGCCCTGACACCGTGGTCAGTTTACATGCCTTCGTCATCTGCTGTCTCTCCTCTGTCCTCTTCCCTGACCCCTCCATGCTTGTCATCTTGTGTCAGTGCCGCTCTGCTCCTCTCCCCTTCCTGCTACTATAATAATATATTCATACAATCCCCTCTGTTAGATAACCATATGTACCCCACTGTATTTGCTGTATAAAAAAAAAGGGATTTTTAAATACAGCTTACCTGTAAAATCCTTTTCTTGGAGTACATCACGGGACACAGAGCGTCATATTCATTACTATATGGGTTATATGGAGTACCTTCAGGTGTGGACACTGGCAATCTCAAACAAACAGGAAGTCCCTCCCTATATAACCCCCTCCCCTAGAGGGAGTCCCTCAGTTTTGTAGCAAGCAGTATGCCTCCCAAAATGTTCCCAAAAAGAGGGGTGGGAGCTCTGTGTCCCGTGATGTACTCCAAGAAAAGGATTTTACAGGTAAGCTGTATTTAAAAATCCCTTTTTCTTTCTCGTACATCACGGGACACAGAGCGTCATATTTATTACTATATGGGATGTCCGAAAGCAATGCTTTAATGAGGGGAGGGAGACATCTTCCAAAGAAGGATTTAATTTAGAGGTATACTCAAATACTAGTAAATCCAACTTAAACGAGAAATGTAAATCTCAAATCAAATCAAGGGAGCCCCCTCAGATCCTGAGGAGCTTGAATCGCGGCCTGTAGTACTGACTGCCCAAAGGCTGTATCCGCATTCCTTCTTACGTCCATTTGATAAAATTTTGTAAACATGTGGACTGACGACCACGTTGCTGCCTTGCATATTCGAGCCATAGAGATCTGATGATGATGTGCTGCCCAGGAGGTGCCCATGGCCCTGGTAGAATGGGCCTTTGCCGACAAAGGAGGAGGCAACCTCTTCAAACCGCAGGCCTGAACGATTAATTGTTTAATCCATCTTGCGATGGTGGATCAAGCAGCTGCCTGACCCATCTTGGGCCCTTCCGGTAAAACGAACACCACATCTGTTTTCCGAACCTTCTCTGTAGCTTTAAGATAGGCCTTTATGGCCCTGCCAATATCCAACGTATGCAGCAACCCCTCCTTTCTAGAGGTGGGTTTTGGAAGAAGGATGGAAGTACCACATCCTGGTTCAGGTGGAAACTGGATATAACCTTTGGTAGAAAGGAAGAATGAGGACGGAACCCCGCCCTATCCTTATGTAAAATGAGATATGGTTCCTTACAAGATAAGGCTGCCAATTCCGATACTCTCCTGGCCGAAACTATGGTGATCAGAAATACCGACTTTCTAGTCAGTAAAACCAAGGTACCTCAGCCAACGGCTCAAGGGGTTGTTTCTGTAGAGTTGACAGAACAAGATTTAAGTCCCATGGACAAAGTGGTGATTTGACCGGAGGATTAACACGTAAGACTCCCTGTACGAAGATCTTAACCAGCGAGTGGGCGGCCAGCGGACTCTGAAATCACACTGATAAGGCTGAAATCTGTCCCTAGATCGTGCTTAATGCCAGGCCTTTATCCACTCCTAGCTGGAGGAAACGTAATACTCTATCAATGGTATACTTGCGGGAAACCCATCTCTTAGCTTCACACCAGCCTACGTAGGCCCTCTAAACCCTGTAACAAAATTACCCTGGAGGCCGGCTTTCTAGCCTCAATGAGGGTAGGGATTACCTGCCTAGACAGACCTCTACCCCTGAGAATCAGGGATTCAGCCGCCAGGCCGTCAAATTTAGACGCCGTAATGCAGGGTGGAGGATCGGGCCTTGTGAGAGTAGGTCTGGCCCTAGAGGAAGAGTCCAAGGGCCTCCCGCTGCCAATTTCAGGACTAGTGAGTACCATGCCCTTCGGTACCAAGCTGGGGCTACCAGGATAACCAGCCTGTGGTATGATCCTGCGCCGCAGGCGGGGTAGTAACTGCAGTGGGGGAAATGTATATAGAAGTTATGATTGATGCCAAGGGCAAACCAACACAACGGTTCCGCAGGCCATAGGGTCCCTCGTTCGAGACATGAACCTGTCTAGCTTCTTGTTGAATCCTGATGCCATGACCTCCACGTCTGGCACTCCCCACTTCTGGCAGATTGTCTGAAAAAACTTGTGGATGCAGAGACCACTCCCCCGGCGACAGGGTTTGGCGACTTAGGAAGTACGCCTGCAGGTTGTCCACCTCGGGAATGAATGTCGCCGATATGCAGGGTACATAAACCTCTGCCCACCGAAAAACCAAGCTCCTCTCACTCTGAGTGGCTTGACTCTTGGTTCCCCCTTGGTGGTTCACCTATATGCCACCGCTGTGGCCTTGTCTGAATGACTTCTCACCGAGGACCCCTGTAATCTGGATGTCTATGCCAGGAGGGCTAGCTGAGCCGCTCAGAACTCCCAGACCTTGATGGGCAGCTGCCTCTCCGCCTCTGCCCAAGTTCCTTGGTGAGTGAACTTGTTCAAGACCGCTCTCCAGCCTTCCAGACCACTGGGCAGAACCAAGCTGCTAGAATTGCTGCCTGTAGGACACGAGCGTGGAAGCGTGTGGTATTGCCTCGAACATGGCCATCGCATACATAGGCGAATAGTTGGCTCTTTAGAACCAACTGAATCAATCTCTTGATAGCCTCGACCTTTACCAGGGGCAGGAACATCCATCTTCTGTTCTGTGTCTAATCTCGTGCCGAGATATTCCAACTGCTTTGTAGGTTGAAATGCTGATCTTTCCCCGGTTTAGGACTCAGCCGAACCTCTCGAGGTACTGAACCATGAGGGCTACTACGCATTCCACCAAGGAAGCGAGTGATCTTATGATTAAGAGGTCGTCCAGGTATGCTAGGACCGAGATCCCTTGGATCCTTTGGACTGACTAGAATAGGAGCTAGGACCTTCGTGAATACCCGGGGGCCGTAGCCAGCCCGAAGGGGGGCGCCACAAATTGGAAGTGACGCTGTATCACTGCGAAGCGTAAAAACAAAAATATTTGATGTGGCTGAAAGACCTGGTACATGAAGGTAACCCTCCTTTATGTCTATAGAAGCCCGATCCTTCTGGAGTGTGGCGGCTGCTGGCCACACGGATTCTATCCGGAAAGAGCGAACCCTTAGGTAAGCATTTAAACCTTTTAGGTCCAAAATTGGTCTGACATTGCCGATGAGCCTTGGTATGACAAACAGATTGGAATAGAAACCTAGCCCCTGTTCTTGGGCTGGTACCTCTACCATTATGCCCTGGTAAAGCAGGTGATCCAATGCTGCCCGCATTGAGGCCTTCCTTGTGGAGGAAATTTTTGAAATTCTAATCTGTAGCCTGCGGCCACAGATGATCGGACCCCCTCTGTCGGGGACCGATCCCCAGAGGCCTGTCCTTGCGATCCATTGTTAAAAGTTTGATCGCGCAGGAGGACCGTACTGCCTGAAATTTGAGGGCCCTGGAACCGGGGGGAGCTGCCCTTTTAAACGCAGGACCCCGGAACTTCCTTTGACTGGTAAAAGGGTACTTTTGCCACTTGAAACAGTCTGAATGTATTTATCCAGATCTTTCCATGGAAGGGCAAACCTGCCAGCAGTCTTTTACATGGGGCTCGGCCGCCCAGTTCTTCAACCAAAAAAGCCTTCTCATATGCACTAAAAATAGTGGCAACGAGACGCCTGCTGGATGGAGTCTTTTTATAGCCTCTACCGCAAAGCACAGAGCTCTGGGAATATCCAATAACTCCTCTGCCTATCGGGCAGGGATGTCTAAGCATCTGTTTTGTCTGGTTCCTTAATGCCTGAAAAAAACTCCAATTGTAGCCACTGCTGGCTGTAGCCAGGGATGCTGGAAAAAGTGTCTCTAAACGTTTATCGACCGGGACTTTAAACATTTGTATGTTTCCCCTTAGGCCAGTTAATGATTTATTCACCCATGAGATGGCTGCGTCCACCGTTGGGAGCGCCCCCTTTCTTTAGAAAAAGTATTTTCCATAGGGTAAATAACAGAAAACCTTCCAGGTGGTCTCCCATCCAGGCACTAACCAGGCCCTACCCTGCTTAGCCTCCGAGATCAGACGAGATCGGGCACTTTCCGGGAGATGCGGCCTCAAGGACCTCACGGGTAGTTGAAAAGCAGTGCCCGAACTGGGACCTGAACCCTGGACCCTCAGATCAAAAGTCCGATGCTCTACCAACTGAGCCATCCGGGCCCCTTTTAAAGAGCACTTGGTCAGGGGAAAGAGTGCCTGCAAGCACAAATATTTCCTGGCAGACGTGCATAAAGACTACCCTCTCGTCAGCTTTAGGCGGCAGAAAAAATTCTGTCCGGTCGTCCCAATCCTGGAAAAACCAATTCCTCTAACAGAGGATGGGCCAGAAAAGCTGCGTTGCTTAAAGGCGCTTTTAAAAGAACCCAAAGAGGATACCGCAGGAACCTGAGGCTCTGGAAATGGCAAATTGAATGCCAAGCGGACCATGTCTGTCAAAGACTGGACCCACAGACTCTCCGCCTGGGAGGCTGAAAACGATTCTACAGTGGTAGATCCTCTAGGTTCTGTCCCTTTTGGCGATGGGGATCTAGTCCGCTTCTTGCCAGAAAAAGAGCCAGCGATCCTAGCTGTTAACCTCTTTTCTCTAGCCCCCCTAGGGTGACGGCTAGCATCTCCTCTGTGATAACACAGGGTTGGGCCGACCTGGGCCAGCCTCAGCACCAGACCCCCTTAATGGCTTATCCAGGGTGACCCCTATAGGAATAACCTGTGGGGAAAGTATTGGCATATTATCAGAACCAGAGGAGGAACCCCTTTGTCTTTGCCTTTTCTCTTTATTTTTTTTTTATTTTTTTTTTCGTTTTGAGCCTGAACCCTTGGAAGCCATAATACAAAACCGAAGGACTCCGCTTACAACAACAGACTGTTATAGCCAGGAGTACAAAAAAATAAGGTTTAGGGGACAATAGGATCACTAATGCCCCAAAACCGGTGGGGCTCAGTATGTTTTCTTTTATATATTATTCACCACATACAGCCCCACCCCCAACATGTTTGCCAGCATTCAACCTGTTGCCAAGGGGATTTTGGCTTAACAAAAGTATTGGAGCTGACTCCAGTATGTAGTACCCCTTCTCGCCACCGGGAGTCACTGTGCTGCCAGCTCTACGTCCTCTCTCTCTCCAGCTCAGCTCTGAACTGAGCTAAGAACGCGCCTGCTGTGTATAACAGCAATTAAAGGCACGCCCACTCTACACTGCAGTCACACTCCCCGCCCCCCCCCTCCCAAACGGCGCGAAAATTTTCTATATGCATGCGCGCGTGCACGCGCGCGACTGTCGGGGGAGGAGAGCCCAGGAGGAGACGCACTCTGGAGCCCAGGAATGCAGGTTGGAGGACGCATCAGGCGGCAGATTTGAATCCCGGCAAGGTAAGGCTAACACAGGCCCCTAAGGAGTCCCTTTAGCCTAGAGACAGATCTGTTGTTTTTTTTTTTTTTTTTTTAAAGATCTTCAACCAGCGAGCAGCAGGTAGCTAGCAAACATACATAGATAGGTAGGGGGATCAAGTTATGGGGGGAAACATTTCAGGGCATCCTGTCTATCAGACATAGTGACCATGGTGCCAATGCAGAGCATACTCAGGCTACCCCCCTTAAGATCTCCCCTGGAGAGCCTGCTGTCGAACCAAGTCCCGCAGGCTCCCCTCTTACCTGCTCCATGCCGCAGGACGTTTTGCAAAACGGTCCAATCTTCTCCCATCTCCGTGGGTAGCGTAGTAGACCTTCAGGCCCTGGGGTCCTATGAAGGTACCCACTGTCCTGGACCTATATAGCACCCTGGCAAACAGGAACTTATGGTCTTTACAAACTCCAAGTCCTGGGCCCAGGGTCCAGCCCTCCAAAGAGGAGCATTATAGGCAAAACCCCAGGGTTTGGGGCCCGGGTACTGTCCACTTTGGCACTGAGGCTCCTTGGACAGATCCGGTTAGCCCGCCCTTAATCCCAAGGATGTGGAGCAAAGCTATTCCGTGACCAACACCTAAGACACTGGCGAAAAAACTGAGGGACTCCCTCTAGGGGAGGGGGTTATATAGGGAGGGACTTCCTGTTTGTTTGAGATTGCCAGTGTCCACACCTGAAGGTACTCCATATAACCCATATAGTAATGAATATGACGCTCTGTGTCCCGTGATGTACGAGAAAGAAATTGCTGATTTCTACCTTATTTCACAGTGCCACTCAGTGCTCACGTGACCACCCGCCGCTCTCCTCCTCTTCTCCAGCTGAGTTCTCTGCCCCTCCCCCTGTAGCTCTCAGACTGGGAGTAGAGAGAGGTGAGCAGTCATGTGAGCGCCAGGAGGCACATTGAAATAAGGTAGAAATCAGCATTTTTTTTACAGGAATATATGATCATGACAAAGTGCCTTTACAACCACTTTAATAGCTGTTTTTTGTTCCCACTGTATGCTTTCTTTGTAGTGCATCCATTTATTTTACCACAATAAAGGGCTATTTTTGAATTTTACCTATTTTTGAGTGCGGCTGTCCAAACCTCTTCTTCTGATTGCCTAGTGCATTTCCGGCACCTGCCATGTGTAATGTGTGGGTTCTAAACGGACATTGATTGCCTGGAGCTCACCTGGAGCGGTTGTCTTTCCCATTTGTACAACCACTTTAATGCTACCAGAGGCAATAAGCTTCAGTGGGTTGCCATTAGACCAATCAGGACACAATTTAGATCTAATTTAGAACACCAGAATGGACTGGTTTGTTCTTTTGATTATTCTGTTCATCATAGGACACATTGAATCTTGGGATTATTTAGCTAGAGGCCGTTAGCTAGAGGCCATTTTCAGACCTAGTTGCATCCAACTGAGCTGCTAATGTACTGTGGCTGAATTCTGGGGGGAAGTGGGGTACTTTACCATGGTCTTCTCTGCGCTTAAATTCTGCGTCAACTGACGCCTGGACATTTTCTAACTGAAAATGTACTTTCTTCTGCCTAGATGTTAGAGAACGGCCAATAACGGCAAATAGACTGTGCACTTTGCAAGCACAGAGCTTAGTAGATGAGAAATTATGCTGACCTCCATCTTGCAATCACGTGCATCTTTCTCCTTGCACGCGACTGGGTATTCCTTGCAAAGTGAAGCAACTGCACTTGCAAAACCTTCAGTCAATCCACCCCATAATATGCAGCTGAACCTGTTAACTAGATCTTTCCTAGTATCATATTTTGTCCTCTGTTACATGCACTTTAAAATCAATGATAATCTATGCTGGCAAGCACTTTAAAAAAATAACCATAAGGCTGATTAAATAGTGATTACATAAGTATGCTTGACATGTACTGTAGTTATAGAAAATCTGCTTTGTTCATAATAGCTGACCTTTAGAGGAAACCTTTTATAAGAGAAACATGGGTGCATTCTGCAAATTCTAGTTTAGTGTGACTGTCACGCTAATCCTCTTGCTTCAAGACTTTGGGTCTTTGACTTGGAACAAGTATGCAGATCAGAAGTTTTGAATTACCATACTGTATTTATTGGCGTATAACACTCACTTTTTTACTCTGAAAATAGGAGGGCAAACTGTGCCTGCGTGTTATAAGCAGGGGGCTGTGGAAAGTTGTTTTCCTGAAATGTCCCTCTTAAAGTTAGGGTGCGTGTTATATGCCGGTAAATATGGTAATTCTGACTTTCCTAAATTGCATTCTTATTATAGGCTATTGACTCTAAGTATTAAAGCCAGCAATGGCAGTCCCAATTTTTTTTCTCCAGAAAAATGTCTTTGGGATTTCAGTTTGCTAATTTGTGCAGCAGTGAGAAATTGTTTACATCGGAGAGAGAAAGAGCAAGTGAGGGAGTTTGAGAAAAAGTTCCCTCCTGTGATGGTGGAGGGGAGCAGGAATGGCTAGGCTTCACTTAGCAACGTCATGGGAGAATTCTTCAGGAGGTTAATAAATGTCTTACACTTTCAGCAAGGGCATTATTCAACTTTAGACAGAGCTGCAGTTTGTTTTTATATACAAACCCCCCTTACCTGCATAGGCAGTTTTTTTGATAAAGGTGAACTAACCCGACCGCTCACAATAAATAAACTGTGAGCGTGTGGCAGGTACAAGCACAATTATGTACATTTACGGGACGGCCTTCTTCAAGTTTGGCAGCAAATTTCAGCAAATGGCTTTGGCTGAAACCTGCTGTTTGGCTGTGTCCAATCACATACAAAGTTCTGTGTTTACAAAAACAGGGATCAGAGATCTTGCCGTTTCTTCTCCCTGAAAAGCAGGGAGAAGAAACAGCCAGATCAGAAAGTAAAAGCAGCACAGTTAACAGTTAGGCATACAGTTAACCACTTGGTTGCTCTTAGTTCTCAGCCAGTGTCATTAGTACAGTGTCAGTTTACAATATCGTCACTAATCACTATATTGGTGTCACTAGTGACATCAGTGCCAGTTAGTGACTCTTCCAGACAAATGTAGCTGAATACATTTTGGTAAAAATGTATGAATAAATTCGATTTTTTCATTGGGTGTGTTTTATAACAGAATTAGAAAATATTGGGCTTGGTCATGAAGGGGGTAAAACCTTATGGTGGTCAAGTGGTTAATGAAAGTTTAAAAACTAACCAAGTCGGGGCGTGGCCTGGAGCGGCATGGGATAGGACGCTGGTGATCTGAGCTCCGCCGGCCGCATATCCTTTCCTGATATCCTGTGACCCTAATCGCAGCTTTTACCGAGGTACTGCTATCCCCCGGATCGGGCACCCGCCGTGCATATGTCCCCATCTAAGAAAACCACGTCTGCGGCTGCTAAACTGGCGCAATATCGCCATGATGACACGGACTCCCCTGACCAAGATGGCGCCGCAGCATCAGGGGAGGAGGTGTCCCGGGGCTCGAACACAGCTAAACTTCTTGAAGCCATCGCTGCATGTCGGGAGGCTGTCACTTCATGCCAGACCAGCCTCACAGCCCGCATAGAGGAAGTAAAGATCGATATCTCCCTAGTCAGGCAGGACTTTCAGAAGCTCAGGGAGCGGGTCACAGAAGCAGAGACACGCCTGGGCATGGTGGAGGACTCCATCCCCCCCCTCCAGAACTCCTCTGAAGCCATGCAGCTTCAGGTTAATCAACTCCTACAGAAGCAAGATGACATTGAAAACAGATTACGCAGGTGTAACTTGAGGTTCATAGGCCTGCCAGAGGGGGTGGAGGGAAGGGACCCCCCGACATTTCTTGAAGAGCTGCTGGTGGATACTTATGGCAGGGAGTCCTTCTCTCCTATGTTTGCTGTGGAACGAGCGCATCGCATGTCAGGCAAGCCACCACCCGTCGGGGCACCCCCCCGCACCTTCATAGCTAAGTTCCTTAACTTTAGGGACAGGGATGCCATCCTTCGCCTCAGCAGAGTGAAGGGAAATATCCCATTCGACAACAAAATGATCGCCGTCTTCCCGGATTTCTCAGCAGAGGTACAGAGGAAACGCAAGACCTTCACAGAAGTGAAGCGCCGCCTGCGAGTCAAGAACCTGAAGTACGCCATGCTGTTCCCCGCCCACCTGCGTGTGGAGGGAGACGATAGAGCTCATTTCTTTGAGGACCCAGAGGCAGCCTCAGCGTGGCTTGACCAACGTGAAGCACGCAGATAAGTACTCCTACTTCCTTGCAACTGCCATTGACACTGGCTCCTATGTGCTTCCCACCATCCCTCCCTGTCCCTTCCTGCTTTATCCTTCCCTCCCCCTCCATTTTCTCTCCCACGTTGTTCCCCTCCCTTCCCCCCCCCTTTTTTTTTTTGGTCATTCCGCATTATTGCTAATTGATGGCTTTTGCAGCCCCTGACCACAGGGGGTGCAATATAACTGCATTTTGACATTGCTCCCTGCTTTGGTACCCTCCTTGCAGTCCAGTTGGATGACACTCCCCTCCCTGGGCCCAGGACCCGCCCCGCCTCCTCTGGATCGCCCCCAGGCCATGTGTAATGTGGGGGGCACCTGTGACTGCATTATGACATTGCTCTCTGAAATTTGTAGCCCCCCTGGCCTGCAGGATCCCTGTACTTTTGCTGAGTTCTCTGGCCCACCTTGGTCTCTGCAGCAGGCTCGGATGTGACTCCTTTTCCCTGGGGGGGGGGGGGGTTTAGGTTTTACCACCTCGGTTATGAGGGAAGAGAAAAATTCCCCCTTTTTTTCTTTCTTTTTTTTCTCCTTCTCTTTCTTTTCTTTTGGATCCCTCTTTTTTATTTGATTTTTTCTTTTCTCCTTTTTATTAAGACTTTTATTTTTATTCTACCTTCTCTTGATCCTAATGGGGTCCTCCTTTGCTATGTTACCACGGTTTTCACTCAGGCTATAGTACGGTGCGACAGGCTCACTGCGCCGTGTACTATGATATTAGTATTAATAGCAGTACCATGCATGTTGTATTCACCTGTTTTAGGGTCATTGCTGTCTTCTTAGTCTTCTGACTAGGGTACGCATTGCCGCATAGGCCGGCGGAGTGGATAACCCCGCCTGTGAGCCCACGCCATACGGTGGGCAGTGTCCTGTAATGTGTTTCCAAGCACAGCGTAGTTTCGCCCCATGTGCTGGACTGTACAACCTGGGTTGGTGTATTAGGCACAATACTGCGCCTCTGACCATTGTGACATATATTTGTTTAATGCTAATCCTTGTTGTTTCCTTCCCAGGTTGGACATTATCTTTGCCCTGTTGGCAGTTAGGGATTAACGCCCGCACCAGTTGGGGTTCGTGCAGGGCAGGGAGGGGGGTGTTTAAGTTTATAATGTTTAGTGATAACCATTCTTGTTCAGTGCAAACTTATCATTATGTGTGCCAAGCTTATGTAACCGTGACTTTGATGATTGCCCCTGGCTGGGGGCGGTCGTATGCGATGGGGGCCTCCGGGGTCATCCCGGGTACTGGAGTTTTATTCTATTACTGCCACCACTCATGGCCACACTAAAATTCCTCACGTGGAATGTACGGGGGGTGAGGGATCCCATTAAAAGGGCAGCTGTGTTTGGGCAGCTTAAGCGTCAGCGTGCAGATGTTGTGGCCCTAGTGGAAACACACGCTGAGGGTTCTGTGTTAAGGTCCCTGAAACGTCCTTGGATAGGTTGGGCCTACCACTCTGTTCATACCACTCACTCCTGTGGAGTATCCCTATTGATCGCTAAAACACACTTTGAACTCCAGGACTCGGTAATAGACCCGTTGGGTAGATATGTATTCCTGAGGGCCAAGTTACATGGGGATATGATGCTGATACTGGCTTTTTATGTACCTCCACCATTCCAATTTGACGCCCTGACTGAGGGTCTTAACTTCCTGGCACTGCACCCTAATGTGCCAGCCATTTGGTTGGGCGACTTCAATAACGTGCTGGATACAGCCTTAGACAGATTGACAGGACCCCTGCCGTCTTTTACATCCGCCCATCAGACTAGGTTTGCGCGCCTTCTCGGTGACATCAACCTGATAGACACATGGAGGCACAGACACCCGTTGGAGAGAGCGTACTCCTGTTTCTCCACATCCCACCACTCCCTGTCACGCATAGACCTTATATTGTTGTCCAAGTCGCTCCTACCCAGACTGACTAACGCTGGATTCTCCCCGAGGTCCCTGTCCGACCACTGCCCATACTGGGCTGAACTCTCTCTACCCCACACCCGCCCACCTACGACGTGGCGCCTGAACCCCTTCTGGTTAACTTTACTGCCGGAAGATGATGACCTGGGGGCGGATTGGGAACAATTCTTTGTAAATAATGAGGACACTGCACAGCCACAGATAGTATGGGAAGCCTTCAAGCTCCATGCTCGCATGACTCTTACAGCTCGCATTAACAGACTAAAACAGGCCTCTGGGGTAGCATTAGATGCAGCAACAGAGACTTTAGTGACTGCAGAGAGGGAATTCATTGACAACCCCACAGCAGAGAGGGCCAACAACCTTAAACTGTGCTCGAGGACTCTGGATCAGTTAATATACGAAAAATCTAAGCGAAACTTATTTTTCCTTCGACAGAGATCATTTGAGCATGGTGAGAGGGCGGGAAAGCTGCTTGCCTACATGGTTCACAGCGAGGAGAGACCCCCAGTGGTGATATCTCTCCGCTCTCCGGATGACAGCCTCGTGACTGAACCAGCCCTGGTTGCGACGATGTTCCGAGATTTCTTTTCCTCCCTGTACACCTCTGCAGCATCAGATGATCCCTCTCTTATGGAAACCTTCTTTAGTGGACTCCAGATTCCTCAGTTGTCGGCTGAACAAATGCAGGAGTTGGAGGAACCATTGACACGGGAAGAGATATCCTCGGCTTTAGCTACATTTCCCACCTCTAAAGCTCCAGGCTCGGATGGTCTTCCTGTGGAGTTTTACTCCGCTTACTCTGACCTATTAGCTCCCAGACTACTCATGTTGTATAACTCTATCTTTGAACAATCTGCCCTCCCGACCTCTATGAGAGAGGCTACTATAGTGCTTCTCCCTAAGCCCGGAAAGGATCCCCACCTCCCAGAGTCTTATCGCCCCATCTCCTTGCTCCAGGTGGATGTCAAGATACTTGCAAAGGTGCTTGCCATTCGCCTGAATAAAGTCATCCTCTCCCTGATTCATGGGGATCAGGCGGGCTTCATGCCAGGCAGGAACACATCGTTTAATCTCCGCAGGCTGTTTATTAATCTCCAGACTGCCCATGATAATCTAGGATCCAGAAACATAGTCACCTTGGACACAGCCAAGGCGTTTGACTCTGTGGAGTGGAGCTACCTGTGGACATGTCTCGGTAAATTTGGACTGGGACCCAGATTCATAAAGTGGGTTCAACTTCTCTACCAGAATCCGGTGGCCAGAGTCCTGGCCAACGGATGGCCTTCAGATCGATTTTCCCTGTTCAGGGGTACTAGGCAGGGGTGCCCCCTGTCGCCTCTGCTGTATGCGCTGGCGGCAGAGCCCCTCGCTATAGCGATTCGAGCGCATAATGGGATTGTGGGATTACATAGAGCGGGGGTGGTAGAAAAAATAAGCACATACGCTGATGATACTATACTATACCTAGATGACTCGACTGACTCCCTACCTCAGGCCCTAGCCCTAATTGAATGTTTCGGCGCCTTCTCTGGATTGAAGATAAACTGGAATAAGTCCCAGATACTTCCTATAGACAGTTTCCCAACACCTGGCGATATGGCATTACTTCCCCTGCAAAGGGTTAGTTGTATTAAGTACCTTGGAATTTATGCCACTAGGGATCCAGCTGACTATATATCCCTAAATGTAACGCCACTATTTGGCATGCTTAAGCACAAGACACAGGTATGGGCACGTTTGCCTCTGGGTGTCATGGGCCGCATAAGCCTTATTAAAATGATTTTGTTGCCAAAAATTTTATACGTGCTCTGGCACTCTCCTGTGTATCTGGTGCTTAGGCTGTTCAAATCCATCGAGGCTCTTCTAAAACCATTTGTATGGGGCAATAATAGGCATAAACTCCCGTGGCATAGGCTTAAAAACCCAACTGACCTCGCAGGGATGGCCCTCCCTGACTTTAACCTGTACTACCTCGCTGCCCAACTCTCACAACTCTTTCACATAGACAAGACTGACAGGGACAGATTCCTGGGCTTCCTATGCCCAGACTGGTCTCGCCCAACATTGGACTCCATGGTGGCGGTGGCTGCGGGGACGGGGAGAGCGGGTGGACAGACAGACCGTACGACTCTCCTGTATCAGTATAGGAGGGTGTGGACCCTAGCGTCAACTAAGCTACACATACCCCCCTTGAACAGCTTCACCCCTCTTTGGCACAATGTAGCCCTTCCTGAATTTAAGGTACTTCCGGATAGCGGGCTGTGGAGCTCGAGAGGCATATTCTATGTATCTCATATCACCCTACATGGAAGATTAAAAACCTTTGAACGCCTAAAGTCAGAATTCTCACTCCCCGACCACATGTACTTTAGATACCTACAGCTTCGTCACGCATTTCGTGCACAATTCCCCCAAGCTAACCCTTCCATAGAAAACAACCCCTTGATGGAGGCAGTGAAATACCCTGACCCTAAGAAACTGATTTCCAACTTCTACAGCATGTTGTCACTCCCTACAGCGACCGTGGCGGCGTATTCCCTTAAAACTAGGTGGGAGGGAGACATTGGCCCAATCGCAGATGATGAATGGAGCGACGCCTTAGATACGTGTAAATTGGCCTCTCCTAAGTTGTCTGATCGACTGACCCAGATTTTTATAACGCACAGAGCTTATCTTACACCGTTACGGATCTCAAAATACCAAAATGACTCCTCGGCTGCCTGTCCAATGTGCAGTCACGGACTAGGCACCTTTTACCACCTTCTTTGGCAATGCCCTAAGAAACAATCCTTCTGGTCCTCAGTCGTAAGGTTCCTACACGATACAATGGGTTCTCCCATCACCCTTGAACCAAAAATGTGTCTCCTAGGAATCTTCCCTAACCCCGACATTAACAAGTTCTCTAAAATATTTATACATGAAACACTCTTCTCTGCGCGAAAGGTGGTGGCCAGGAGGTGGATGAGACCTACTCCTCCGGATATCTCGCAATGGATTGCGGAGGTCAACGCAGTCTTACCATACAAAAAATGTATGTACTCTCACAGGGGTTGTCCCACTAAATTCGAAAAAGTGTGGGATAGGTGGCTCAAGGCCGCGGATACATGTATATAGTCAAAAGAGCAGTGATCCATTTCTCTTGCTCTGTCCCCTGGGTGGGGGGAGTTGTGTGTAGCAGATAGAGGTGGGACCCCAAGAGTTATGTATTGTCGCTACCTCATGGTTACTGAATGTTTTTGGCACTGAACAGGCTGTCTTAAACTCCTATTTGTTCTGTTAAGATCTGTTATTATATATTGTCGTCTGGAAAATACTGTAAGATGCACTCATTGACTGTCTCAATTTTCTCCTGTATGTACTATTTCTTCTTTTTGATTAATAAACAGATCTCTTATAAAAATAAAAAAACTAACCAAGTCTGCATGATAAGGCTCATCTGATTGGACAAAATCCCCCCACCCCCCAAAAAAATACCTTCTGTTCACCAAAGGATGTATTTAACAGTTTTTGAAAGACATATCTTGCCAAGGTCAAGGAATTTCAGACAGTTAGTCCTGATGATGAACCGGCTGAAATTTGACTGTTGGATGGTTCTGTCAGTACCTTATGCCTGACAACTTTTGATCTGAAGAACCCAGAAACCAGTTGGAAAACTGCTGGCTGAACAGCAGCTGCAGCCAATCAGATGCTGCCACTGTTTAAATATTCTGATAGCTGCCGATGCCAGCTATCAGAATAAATAGCCAGCTCTCATAAATTTCACGGCGTATGGCAAGCTCTGGTCTGGCGTATAAGACTCAAAGTTTGGGTGCGTGTTATATGCCAATAAAAACGGTAGTTAAAATGTAAAATGTTTTCTTTGTAGACGTGACAGAGGTTTATTTTAAGGTGACAAAAGTAGTTTTCTGTATATGAACCCAAATTATTTTCCATATGGGCAGTACCTTTACTACCAGGGTGGCCAATCCTCCACAACTTTTTTTTACTGACAAAAAATAAACCGATAACAAAAATAATTGATATTTAACTACTTCCTGCCCACCATATAGCAAAACAATGGCCGGAAAGTGGTTTTGTTATCCTGACTGGGCGTCATATGAAGTCCAGCAGGATAACTTGTGGGGGCGCATAGCGCAGCGTTCGGTGGTGTGGTGACACCCTGCTGACACACTGCATCTCCGATCGAGGTAAAGAGCCTATAACGTAAGCTCTTTCCCACGTGATCAGCTGTGTCCAATCACAGCTGATCACAGTGTAAACAGGAAAAGCTGTGTATCGGTTTTTCCTCCACTCATGCTGACAGACGCTAGTAAAGGAGAGTAGAACGACTGCTCTCCTGAGAGGGGGGGGGGGGGTCTGCGCTGGTTATCAGGGGGAGAGGGGTGAGAGTTGGGGAGAGGGAAGTATGAGTAAGTCAGCCCCAAGATTGCATCTTCATAAACAATTCAGCAACGGCTGCCTCCATGATTCTAAGGTGACTACAATGTGGCTGAAAAAATAATCCAACTTTTAGGGCTATTCACACTAGCAGTTGGGGGTACTAAAATTTCACAGTTAGGCCGCACTTTTACAGCCCCCAACTGCTACCCCTTTTAGATGCAGAGGCAGCAGCCGGAGGTGTACAAAGGCCCTGATGCTTTGCTTCACGGCAAGAATTATATCCATAGTGCCTGCCGAACACGACGCGCTACATGCGTTTGTGATGTGTTAGTGAGGGTTCAAAGGGGGTCAGCATGCACAGCAAATACTACCCAACATGCTGCAATTGGCATTTGGCATGCCAGCTGAGCACGACTCATTCAAGCAACTGCAGATGCCCAGCAACCATATGCAATGCATGTGGTTGTCACATCACCTCTTCACTGCCTTTTTTGTTTTTAAACTTATTTTGCGACGATCCCAATACATTAACTTCCTTAAATTGTATGACATATATTTACTATACATTGTGAATATGCACTGCAGTGTCACACTGTCATAGAATGCTGAGATCCTGCCTTTTGAACTGCAAAGGTGCTGAGAAGAGGAGTTTCAGGAGGCACAGTAAGTACAGGAAACCCAGCTTGCAGGCAGCAAGATGCTATGGGATAGGAAGTCTTTAGAGATCAAATAGTAAACAGCAGAGGAGAAGTTGCAATGTTCGAACACAGCCAGACAAGGGAGAGGGAAAGCATTTGCTCAGCCACAGGTTGCCTGGCCAATCCCAACCCTCAACACAACACGGGGGTCGTGTAGGCAAAGTAGTGATGGGAGATGCTATTCTTTTGTGCATATGGGCAATTTCAATGGAAATGCACTTGACAGATGTGCGATTCTCCTGCAGATACAGCCTGATGACAGCAGTGTTTTTTGTATGCTGAAGGTCCAGGTAGGACTTTTTAATTCTATCCAAGTACATCAGTGAATAAATACAGGGGGTCTCAAGTGTGGCCCCTGACAGGTCAAGAAGTCAGTAGAGTTTTTGGGGGTCTATACAAACTCATGTATGTAACACGCAGTAAAAAGTATATGTGCCATTACTAGAACACTATATTACAAAACACACTAGGAAAACATGTTTAATACAGTAGTGCAATGATAACATCAAGTTGGGTTTGTGTAGACAGGAATTAGCACTAAGGTGACATTTTCACAGGTTTGCAGTTGTTAAATTTCTAAATGACAGCATGCTCTCTCTTCTCTTCAGGCTTAATGCACACACGCAGAAAAAGCAAGTGAGTGGAAGTGACACAGGAGTCTGTCCGTCCTTGCAAGCCTTTGTATATCCCTGTTTGGTGTTTTTATAAAGTAAGCAAATTTATTTTTATTAAATATCAAGTTTTTGCTTACTTCACATGGGAGTCTTTTCTTCTTTTGGCCATTTGAATATCTGTCCCCATTGAGAGCCTCCATTTTTCTGAAGACCTCCGGATTATTGATTTATATCTGGAGTTTCGTATGGATGTCACTGTCTGCTCAGGAAGCTGCTGTATCAACATTTAAAGCTACAATACTTATGTATTGAGGTAAGTTCTCTGTGAGCCCACATAGCAGGAAGATCTACAGTTGAAGCACTGAGGTTTATGGATTGGAGCAATAGAAGAGTCCTATTGATTTTTTCACTAGCTTTGGACTGTGCACAGTTTTCATATTTTATTTTATTTTATTTTCATTGGTCTCCTTTGCTATTCGGTATTATTTATTTTTTGAAGCATTTGTTTTGGCTCTTATCTTGCATCTGCACTTTAAGGCTTCATTTCCACTGGCGTTTTTACAGCCATGTTTTTTACAGCTTAGAAACGCCTGTCCATGTTTATTTTAGAAACAAAATAAAACATTTTTTTTTGGAGCTTTAAAAACGCTGCGGCCGCGTTTTTGAAAGTTTTTGCGCGTTTATGCGTGTTTTTGAGCGTTTTTTATGTCTGGCGTTTTTACAGCTCTCTTGCTGGAGCTTCAGAACGCACTGGCCCCGCGTTTTTTTTGCAGCTTAGCTATCTACAGCTCAAAAACATCATGGTGGGCATGATGCCATAGACTAACATGGACAGGCGTTTTTAAGCTGCAAAAAACGCTCAGAAAAGTGTCTGTAAAAACGCCAGTGGAAATGAGCCCTAATTGTTTTGGAGCAGTCGTGTTTACACATATTTTGCACTTTTATTGTGATTCACATGTCATTAGGTATGTCGCCTGTGTAGCGGTCTTCACTTATGCGCAGTAGGTGGTTCTGATACTGCGCTCATCATTTTATTTTTTTTTTTACTTTATAGTGATTTGTACACTTGTAGATTGAGCAGCAATTTCACAAATTTAACCACTTCCTCCCCTATTGTGGACTTCCTTTGAATTCATTTGGCTAGCGCAGAAGAGAAAAAAATGGAAATACTGCGCTGTCAAGAAGAACCTCTATACTATCCCTATGTACAGCCTTGTGTAGGAGCCCTAAAAAGGTAAAGCGTATCTATATGCAAAACTATTTTTGTTTTTATATAGCATTTGGAAAAGTTAGAACCCCTGTCAAGTTGTTCTGCTATTTGGAGCTCTGATAGAGAGATTTACCCACACTTTCTGTTCTAGGGACAATCTTTTACCACATAAAAAGTGGTGTAATGCACGATTTAGCGCACTACTAAAACAATTTATTTGTACATTCCAAACATACACTTCATACACTGCAATGTTGGGCAATGCGCTGCCTGACATTGCTGTGCGATTCAGGCCAGTGTGAGGTCCGAGGACATCATATGACATCCACCCAGGGAGGGGCTGCCAAAAGGCGAAATGACGTATCGCCTTAGCAGCCCCTCGGCGGAAGGAGGAAGTGGGACAGGAAGTCCCACTCCCCCTGAAGCCCCCACTCCCCCCCCCAAAAAAATGACATGCCCAAAGTGGCATGTAAAGGGGCGAGGAGTCGATTAAGCGGAAGTTCCACTTTTGGGTGGAACTCCGCTTTAATATTTATTTTAATAAAAACTACCCTTTACAATCACTTTTGCTTGCTTTGTAAATAGACCAGAATCTTCCTTTAACCCCCTTTCCGCCCAGACCAATTTTCAGCTTTCAGCACTGTCACGCTTTAAATGACAATTGCGCGGTCGTGCGACGTGGCTTCCAAACAAAATGTATGTCCTTTTTCTTTCCCCACAAATAGAGCTTTATTTTGGTGGTATTTGATCATCTCTGCGGTTTTTATTTTTTGCGCTATAAACAAAAAATAAAATAAAAAATGTTTTACTTTTTGCTATATTAAATATCCAATTTTGTCTTCTCAGTTTAGGCCGACATGTATTCTACATATTTTTGGTAATGCCGATTGCGGGTACCTGGTGGACATTGCGGCCGCGGAGCACGTGCATCGGCACCAGTGTGACGTGACGAGCGTGCACCCCATAGCGGCCGGGAGGTCCGAGGACGTCATATGACGTCCACCCAGGATGGCAGAGCCACCTTGTGGATGTCATTTGACATTAGGCGAGATGGGAAGTGGTTAAATACCAACTCCTCCTAAAATTGATATTTCAGTTCAGTGTGGTTGCTGGCAAGAGGAATCATATGCTGGCTTCTACTGTAATGTATATTGGAGAATACTGGGATGAGATATTCCCTCTAGAAGTTAACAATTGTCCAAAGCTACTGCTTTTTACATGGCCTATTACTTGATTAATTATTTTAGTCTTTTTCAACCAGGGTGCCTTCAGGTATGCCTTGGCCAAATGCTTAATAATTAGGCATCAGCCAGGAAAATGTCAGGAGGATCTGGTGGCAATCTTCTGCTGAGACACACCTTGTATAAGTATAGCCACGCTGTCAAACAAAGTCCCACCTCCTAGACCGGCATTGGACCAGTGTGTTGTGTATTAGAGTGGCTGGACTTATTTTGACAGCACGGCTATTCATATACAAGATGTGTCTCAGCGGGCGATCCCTACTCTGCGCGATCCAGCATCCAGATGCTCCCGATTCCTCTCTGCTGCACGTTTGGGCAATGGTAGGCTACACTGGCGGGCAAAGGTAGGCTGCATTGATGGGCAATAATATACTGCATTTTTGGGCAATGGTGGGCTGCACTGATAGGCAAAGGTAGGCTGCAATGATGGGCAATAATATACTTCACTGATGGGCAATGGTAGGTTATATGAATGGGCAATGGTAGGCTGCATTGATGGGCAATAATATACTGATGGGCACTGATAAGGCTGCACTGATGGACATTGATGAGGCTGCACTGGTGGCCACTGATGAGGCGGCACTCTTAAGCTGCACTGATGTGGCTGCACTAATGGACGCTAATATGCTGCACTGATATGCTGTACTGATGGGGCTGCACTCTTAAAGTATTTGTCAACCCAAAAAAGGGGATTTTTAATAAACAGCTTACCTGTAAAATCCTTTTCTTGAAGTACATCACGGGACACAGAGCGCATAGCCATTACACTTGGGTTATATGGGTACCTTCAGGTGTGGACACTGGTGTAATCAATTTCACAGGAAGTTTCCTCCCTATATAACCCCCTCCCACTGGGAGTGCTTCAGTTTTGTAGCAAGCAATTCTCCCGAGGTTACACAATGTTCCCCAAAAGAGGGGTGGGAGCTCTGTGTCCCGTGATGTACTTCAAGAAAAGGATTTTACAGGTAAGCTGTTTATTAAAAATCCCTTTTTCTTTATCGTACATCACGGGACACAGAGCGCATAGCCATTACACTTGGGATGTCCTAAAGCAGTGCTCTATGAAGGGAGGGAGACCGTAAGGCCAAGAATAGCCAAATAAAAACATTGTCAGGAGAAAACATGGCTCCACCAACAGAAAAACAAGGGGGCGTGAGCCGGGCCAGAGGATTCTATACTGCTGCCCGTAGGACCGCCTGCCCAAAAGCTGCGTCCGTACCCTTTGCAACGTCCAACTTATAAAATTTAGTAAACGTATGTACGGAAGACCAGGTTGCCGCCTTGCAAACCTGTGCCATAGAGATCTGATGGTGTGCCGCCCAGGAGGCACTCATGGCCCTCGTAGAATGGGCTTTAACTGATAAGGGAGGTGGAACGCGCTTCAGACCATATGCCTGAAAAATCAGCTGCTTAATCCACCTAGCCAAGGAAGACTTGGCAGCCGGCTGACCCTTCTTGGGGCCATCCGGAAGAACAAAAAGCACATCTGTTTTCCGAATCTTCTCTGTAGCCTTGAGATAAGCCATGAAATGCTGTTTTGCTTTATCTGAGACCTGACGCTGCTGGCCCGCCCCCCCACGCACGCTGTAAAAGGCGGCGCGCACGCGCGCGCGCGCCCCCCCCACGCTGAAACCAACATGGAGGAAGCAGAGAGCAGAGGAGAAGCCTGGACCAGCGCTAGTAACACAGACACCGGGTAAGCCACTAATCTTTGTAGTGCACACATAGAGGAAGCTGTCCCCCTAGGCTTCCTAGGAAACAGGAGTTTTGTCAGCACTTCCTCTCTATACACGTGGGGCTGCAGTATCATGCTAACAGGCAAATCTGGGGGGAGTAGCAAAATACATATCTTTAAAAGCATATATATATCTACATGTTATCTGGGTAAACATTAGTACATCCCATCCTGCCTCAAAAGACATAGTGGAGATAGTGGCTGATGCACAAGCATACCATTAGCCAACCCAGAACCCCCAGGGGGATACCTACTGTCGAACCAAGTCCCGCAGGTTCCCTCTTACCTGCTCCACGCCGCAGGGTATTGCAAAATGCAAGAGGCCCAGCCTTCCCCCATCTCCGTGGGTATTGTCTTGGACCTTCAGGGACCGGGGTCCTGTGTTAAGGAACCCACACCCCTGGACCTATATAGCATCCTGGCATCAGTAGCGTTTAGTTCTTGGAAGAGACTAAGGCACTGGAGCCCAGAATCCAGCCCTCCAAGGAGAGGCATTATAGGCAAAACCCCACTCCAGCAGGGCCCGGGTACCGTACACCTTGGCTTTGAAGCACTTCGGACGGATCCGGCTAGCTATCCTGGGTCCCGAGACCTCCGAGGGACAGCTAGACGTGACCAACACCTAAGACACTGGCGAAAAAACTGAAGCACTCCCAGTGGGAGGGGGTTATATAGGGAGGAAACTTCCTGTGAAATTGATTACACCAGTGTCCACACCTGAAGGTACCCATATAACCCAAGTGTAATGGCTATGCGCTCTGTGTCCCGTGATGTACGATAAAGAAATAAATAATAGACTTCCTGGTTCCTTAAAGAGGAAGTAAACCCTAATGGGGTTTACCTTCTCTTTATTTCCCTGCAAAGGTAAAGAATAATGGGCTACTATGCATGACATAGTAACCCATTATGTGTCAATTACCTGAAACCGAAGCCTTAGATGTTACCGATGTCCCCTCTGACACGAAGCATCCATCTCCATCCCTCTTCCTTCTGGGGCCATGAACTCTGGCTCTGTGACCGGCCGGAGTCACTGGAGCCGCCAGTCGAGGCATGATTCCTTTAGAAAAGGCACGATCGTGCCCTATTCCATAGTGCGCATGCACCGATTAGATCGGCACACTCATACATTGTAAATATCTCCTAAACCGTGCAGGTTTAGGAGATATTTCCAGCACCTACAGGTAAGCCTTAATATAAGCTCACAACCACTTTGATTAAACAGCAGAGTGCTTGTGCGGTGTAATCTGCCGCCCTCTAAACTGCAGAAAAATAAAGCCCTGAACCCTCCACTTCCTGTATTCCCCATCTCTACACTGACCACGAAAATCATGACTATCGTGGTCAAAGTGCGTCCCTCCGTCATACGCTGCCCTGCTCTCTAGTCTTCCCCTCACCCCCCCTCCTTCCTGCCTATCAGCTAGTGTCTGTCAACGCCTTCCCCCCCTATTAGCAAAAAAATTAATTGTAAATGCCCACTGCCAGTAATAAAAGCGAGTGTTGTAAATAAGGATTCAGCACTGTCTTCAGGCCGGTTACATGACTCTTGGCTGGTTTCCGGGGTTACTGCAGGAGAAGCTGAGTGGCCGTATGATCTGCCCGGCTGACATCAGAGGGAGATCATGGCCCCTCCTGCAGTATCCATCCATCGAAGCTATACAGCAGCCGCGAGTCATCTGACCAGCCTGTAGACAGCTCAAAATAGGTATTTACAGTGCTCGTTTTTACAAAATACTAATGCAGTGTGCTCTGCCAGGCTCTAATAGCCAGAGTTTGCCTTATATGGGTTAATAAACACGTTAAACTGCACTGATGGGGCTGCACTGTTAAGGCAGAACTAATGTGCTGTACTGATTGGTACTGATAAGCAGTACTGGTGACCCAGATGAGGGGGCATTGATGAAGCTGCACTGATATGGCAGCATTGGTATGCTGTACTGATGGGCACGGATAGGCTGCACTGATGAATGCTAATGAGGCTGCACTGATGGGTACTAATATGCTTTATGTTAATAGTGCTAAAGTTGTTGTTAATATTTATTTTTGGAACTAAATTCTGTATAAAACATTTAACCGTGTAATTTCATGAGATCATTTACAAGGGCGTGTTTAGGGTAGACTTAGGGGTGGAACAGGGTAGGGATTGGGTGGGGTAACTGGTGGCGAGTAACTTAAAGGGTCACTAAAGGAAAACATTTTTTTTTGCTGAAATGACTGTTTACAGGGTATAGAGACATACAAGTTAACTGATTCCTTTTCAAAATGATTAAAAATAGATAAAAATCAATCATATAATGTGCCTGCGGGTTAGTTTCATTTTTTCATTTTTGAACTGGCTTCATGTTTCTGTGAAGTAGAAATAGACACACAGAACAAAAACAAACAAATCCAGGGCAGTGTTTTGTTTTTAAAATGAATCTGAGCTCCCAGTATGGTGGTTATAAGGAAACCGACAAGCAGGAAGTGTGGAGAACAGAGCAGGATTACAACAACTTCAAAGCAAAAATGAACAATAAGGACATGAAACCAGTACTGCAGTAAGGTAAAGGAAGCTATTTAGCTAAAAAAAAAATCCTTTAGTGATCCTTTAAGGCCTGGCTAGTGGTTCAGGACTTGAAAATGTTGAGCCCTGAGGTAGATGATTAACCAAGTCTGAAATGTCACGTAAAGTAAAAATAAAACATCTGACCTTTGCCAAAAGTCCCTTAGAATCTTTATTGTATCCCCGGAGTTCTTCATGAAGACTTTGCAAATTCTGCATTACCCTTCGTTGATGATCATCCTTCCTTAGAACACAATTCTTCACTAAAATGTCATAGTGCTGAAGAGGCCCACTGCAGTCTTTAAGTTCTTTAGAATATGTACTTGATTCAAAACTTGGAAGTGAACTCTCAGCTAACTGGCTTACAAATGCTGGAAGACAAAAATCATATTATTATTAATAGGATGTTTTTAAATAAAAGTTTTTTACTTGTTACACTATTCATTGACATTTCTGGAAGAATTAGGGAGTGTGCAATTAAATATGTGGTGCAAGTAGAAGAAAAAATTGTCTGCTTCTACATACTTTTTGACTTAAGATCAAGTAAATTTATGTATTTTTGAAGGAACAGCTATGACCCACCTCCCCTGCCTCTAAGGATTACTACTCACTAAATTAAATGCTGCTTCATCAACAAATTGTGAGGTGGGTGAGGAGCCAGATATCCAAGCTGTAATGAAATTTTGCAACTGAGTACACCCAAATGTGAAGAAAATGTAACAATTAGTAGGTTTGAGTGAATACTAATACAATCCAGTAGTTAAAGTAGGCATGGGCGACAGTTAAGGCTCAGTTTATACAACTTTCAACACATAAGGCCGCATTACAAGTCACAGCCCATTGATTTAAATGGAACCCGTTCAAATCTATGCACTTAAAAAGTTCCTGCACTACTCTGATGTGACTTGAGGGTCAGTGTGTAAAAGTCACATCAAAGCTGCACTCAAGAGTCGCACATAGGTGTAAAGGAAGCCTTAACAGTGGCTCTGCTATGCTGGAATCAGGTCATATATAAATAAATCAGCCTTGGCTTTCCCACCGTTTTTAATATCTTTCTTGTCAAACGTATTACCTTCACAACCTATTCTATACAATGTCAGTAGTTAACTGTCTTGTTGTCCTTAGGTTGTTTTAACCACTTAAGGACCGGGCCTATTTTTCAGATTCAATGTTTACAAGTTAAATAACGCCCAAACATTATATATATAAATTATATACATTTTTTTCAGACACCCTAGAGCAGGGATCCTCCAAACTACAGCCCTCCAGCTGTTGCAGAACTACACTTCCCATGAGGCATTGTAAAACTCTGACATTCACAGACATGACTAGGCATGATGGGAATTGTAGTTCCTGAACAACTGGAGGGTCATAGTTTAAAGACCCCTGCCCTAGAGCAGGAGTGTCAAACTCAATTTTATTGTGGGCCGCATCAGCATTAAGATTGCCCTCAAAAGGGCCGGCTGTTTCTGTAAGGTTAGATGATCCCCTCCCCTTACATTAGATGTCAAGAGCCATCCCACCATCAGAAGTTGAGTCCCCCACTCTCCCTTACATCACAGTGCACCCCCTTTCCTCATGCTGCTGCTGGGAAGAAGCTGGATGCATTGCTTGAAAGCAGAAAGTGAGGGTCTGGAGTAGGGCCAGAGGAGGGATAGAGCTCTCCTGCAGCTGCAGGAGAGGTGCGAGGGCCACATGAAATGGCCTGAAGGGCTGGATTTGGCCCGCGGGCCTTGTGTTTGACACCTGTGCCCTAGAGAATAAAATGGCGGTCGTTGCAATAATTTATGTCACAACGTATTTGCGCAGCGGTCTTACAAGCGCATTTTTGGGGAAAAAATACACTTTTTGAATAAAAAAATAAGACAACAGCAAAGTTAGCCCAATTGTTTTCTAAATTGTGAAATATAATGTTACACCAAATAAACGGATACCCAACATGCCACGCTTCAAAATTGTGCCCGCTCGTGGAATGGCAACCAACTTTTACCCTTAAAAATCTCCATAGGCAAGGTTTAAACATTTCTACAGGTTACCAGTTTTGAGCTACAAAGGTGGTCTAGGTCTAGAAAAATTGCTCTCGCTCTAACGATCATGGTGATACCTCACATGTGTGGTTCAAACACCATTTTCACATGCTGGCACGACTTACGTATGCGTTCAGTTCTGCCTGCAAGCTCCACGGGACGGTGCACTTTAATTTATTTATTTTTCTTATTTATTTTACGTCAAAAAAAGTTGGACACTCTAAAAAAAAGGTTTGGCTCACTTTTATTCCTATTACAAGGAATGTAAACTTCCCTTGTAATAGAAAAAGAAAGCATGACAGGACCTCCTAATTAAGAGCTCTGGGGTCAAAAAGACCTCAGACCTCATATTTACACTAAAATGCAATAAAAAAAATATATAATAATTTCCCCTTTAAGAGCATTGGGCGGAAGCGACGTTTGAAGTCGCATCCGCCCTCCAATGCTATGGAGCTGAGCAGGGGACATCTTCCCCTCAATCCAGGCAGTGAGGGGAGAGGAACCAAATCGGCTCCGCCACTACCGACGGCTCAGGAGACGGCTGGAGCACGGCGGGAGGGCCTCTCCCACCCCCGATAAAAGTGATATTGCGATGAAACTTCTTCTGAGACCACTTTTAACTGAAAGAGGACAGTCCGCCGTTTTTAGAAAATACCATGGTTAAAGGGGTTGTAAAGTTACAAGTTTTTTTACCTTAATGCATCCTATGCATTAAGGTAAAAAAACATCTAGCAGCCCCCCCCGAGCCCCCATTGTACTTACCTGACCGTTCGAATCTCCCGGGCGCATCCACGTCATCCTTTTTTCGGTTCCCAGCCTGCCCGTTGATTGGCTAGGCTGGGCGGATTGATAGCAGCGCAGCCATTGGCTAGCGCTGCTGTCAATCAGAGCGGGTGACGCGGCGCGCTGGGGGGCGGAGCCGAGTGATACAGTCGGCGGCTATGGCTATGCCCAGCGGTGATCGTGCCCGCAACTCGGGGGAGAGCGCCCCCTAGTGGCCGCTGAAGAGCCGACGTAGAGCTACGGGCTCTCGCCCAGGAGAGCCAACCTGCCGCAGTAAAATGACGGCGGCAGGTCGGCAAGCAGTTAAAGTAGAAAACATGTTGCATGTTCCACCCGTACTATCTGTCACTTTTTGAAATGAGTGCGGCTATGCGGGGCTCTGCCCACATGGCTGCATCATTCATTCACAGAGTACTGTAAATGAATGAATGAACTACAACTACTGACAGCCTTTTCGACTGTCAGCTTGTAGTTCTCAATGAACTACCACTTGCGCTGTTGAGTGCTGTGGTAATTCATTAAGGCAGGGTTCACACCGCAGCCCAAATCGTCTCACAGTGGGGGCTCGGTGCGTCCCTGTTCACCATTTTAAGGTCCGACTTCAGCCTGAATTTTGGGCTGAATTCGGACCTGAAATGGACCAGAAGAAGCACAAGACTCCTGTGCAATTCGCAGTAGAGCTGCTGTGGAGATATGTGAACTGGCTCCATAGAGAGTCAGCCACAATCTCCTGACATGCACATTGGATGCGCAGAACCTGCATCCAAATCACAATAGTGCGAACCCAGCCTGAGTCTTCCTGCCAGTGTCAAACTGGCCGTACGATTAACGGGCAGACAGCTCATGCTGACAAACTGTAGGAGATCTGCTAATCGCTGGTGCAATGCTTTCCAAGCTCCTAAAAAAAAAAAAAAAATAGTAAATGCATATTTTTTTGCCTGCAATTTTATTTTTTAAAGGTGAATTTCTCCTTTAAAAGTGATCTAGACAGCTCTACAATTCAGATGTGGGTGACTCTGTACAGCCATCGCATCTCAACTGATACAACACACAACCCTTTATATGTTATACAGCCCTATACACCTGTGTAGCCCTTCGATGTATTAAAAGAAGAAAAAAAAAAAAACGGTGTATTTACTTAAATATGAGTTGGCAGCAACCTCTTGCAGTCCCTGTACAGCTCAGACGGGTAGAGGGAGATGCAGAACAAGGAAACGATCACTGTAGCTTTAAAGGGTTACTATAGGAAAAAAAAAATCTTTAAAATAACAAACATGTCATACTTACCTCCACTGTGCAGTTCGTTTTGCACAGTGGCCCCCGATCCACGTCTTCTGGGGTCCCTCGGCAGCTGTCTCTGGTCCTCCCCGCAATAACTCACCACAATTAATGCGAGAGAGCTTGCATGGTGGGGAGTCCTTGCGGGCGCGCTCCTGTGATACAGCGAGTGGCCAGAGCCACTCACTATATCACTCGGCCCTGCCCCTCGGTGCGCCGCGTCACTGGATGTGATTGACAGCAGATCCATCCGATCTACCCAATCAGCGGCCAGGCTGAGCGGCGAAGAGGATCTCGGGACCGAGCGCCGGACTTTTGAGGGGTCAGGTAAGTATAGTGGGGTCTCAGGAGTGGGGTCGGCAGCATCAGAAGGAACATGCTGATGTACAATCAACAGCTGGGGATAGTAAGGGATCCTGAAAGTGTTAAGGCCTAAAGTGTTTGGTGTTCCAGCATTTTCTTTATTTGTGTGAAATCCCTGGTGTTCTTCCCAGTCCCTCTGCTTTTCTGTTAAGAAACTGACCACACTAGGCAGGAGAGCACATTGTGGTTAGTTCCGTAGCTCTGCTGGGAACTCAGGCTGCTCTCCTCCAATGATCAATGTGCTGCTGCTTCTACTCCTGTCCTAGCTCTTATGTAGCCTGAGAACAGAGGGGATGTGATCACATATAAAAAATAAAATATTTATAATGTTTTTTTATATCTATAAATAAATGTTCGCCTTTCATTTCAATTTTAAACTGAATGGGTTGTTTTACAAGGTGATCGTTTCCAGTCACTATAATTAACAATTTCGGGTGGAGGGGTGCAGAAAAAATAGGGCACTTAGCTGCATTTTTACTACTCCCTGAAGCTGCAAAGGGGTTGTACATTCAATCCCCAAAATGCTTTGCGGCATTACAAAATGTATCCCCCCCATTAAGGATGAGCTCCGGCGTGTTCGCAAACCCCATGTGCAGAGCCCGCCAGGAAGTCGGTACTGCGCTGCGCTAATCACAGGCAGTGAGACATTTCCCAATCTCTGCAGCCGAGCATCGGGACAATGTCTCACTACCTGTTATTAGTGCAGCGCCGTGCCGACTTCTTGGCTGGCTCTGCACATTGAGTGTGCGAACACGCCGGAGCTCATCCTTACCCCCCATGATGGTCTAGGCCAGGGATGGCGAACCTTGGCACCCCAGATGTTTTGGAACTTAATTTCCCATGATGCTCACCTAGACGGCAGAGTGCATGAGCATCATGGGAAATGTAGTTCCAAAACATCTGTGGTGCCAAGGTTCGACATCACTGGTCTAGGCAGGAGCATTGTGTCTGCACCACAACCCTGTGTCAAATGCTAGGCTCATGATTGTGACGCGCTATTCTTATTCAAAAAGCCGATCTGGATGAACAAATAAAAACAAGGCATTCAGGAGGCGCAGCAAGCCTGTCAGCCACTTCTGGGCCGATCTCTAAAAAGCAATTCACCAGGGATCGCTCTTTAATGAGCAATGTATGTGTTAACAAGCCTAGAGCATTGCAGCAGATAGAAATACAATATCGGTAGCTGGTCTTTTTAAAGAATTTGTAGCCATAGGTCACTAGGGGCTCTGTGTGCTTTCCAACAATGAAACCTTTAATGAGGGAAATAATAGAATGTAAACGGTGTAGTAATATAGACTATGACTGAGCCATGCATGCAGGATTTGCCAGGGTTTCTCATTTCATTCATACTAGCAGCCGGCAGCTCTTCGTTTAGGAACTGAATACACACTCTGCACGTCACTAACCTGCCGCCGGATTCCGCAGACAGGGGACTGAGAACCCTGGCAGCCTCCTTAGGTGGGCACCGTACCGTAGCCTTTGGCAGCCCCGGTAAGTTGCCCATAAACAGCGCCGGGAAATCAAGGGCGCAATGGGGGCCGCCATGTTTGAAGAGGCAGCTTTCAATAACTTTATTCAGCGTGCAAAGGCGAACAGCGCGTGACAAACTTTGACAAGGTGGAACGGGGTGAGGCTTGTTATCGGGCAGCAGCGTAGAGAAGCACTGATTTGTACATGAAGCTGTGATGTAATAACAACAATGCAGCAATGGTGCTGCAGCAAGGCACGGGCTATATTTTGACATGTGAGAAACTTTTTTTTTTTTTTCGGGAATGGTGTCCCATGCTGCCCTCTTTGCAGCATAATCAACCTACTTTATCCGAAACTAAGAAAACCTTTAACCACTTGACCCCTGGAAAATTTACCCCCTAGGGTTGCCAACTGTCCAGGATTCACCCAGATAGTCCATGTTTTGAATCATGTGCCCAGGTTTCAGTCCACCTGAAACCCGGACACAACATTTAGGAATGTGCCTCAGGACAGAACGTGACAGGAGGGTGAGGGGGCACTATGTGCGCCACAATACTATTCTCTTTGGAGTTCCCAAAGGTGTCCCAGGTCTGTTACAATCCTATAGTGTATACTAAAATATATATATACTGTGCGCCTCTAAATCGTTCGGGTTTGGCATAAAGAAAAAGTGGCAACCCTATTACCCCCCCTCCCCCATGACCAGGTCATTTTTTGCTATACAGCACTGCGTTACTTTACCACTTGCCGATCGCCTCATAGCACATTTGCTGCTACAGGGCAGTCACGCTGTGCAGGATCACGTATATATATATATATATATATATATATATATATATATATATATTATAAATATATATATATTAGGGGTGTTACTGTTTAAAAAAAATTGTGTTCGATTAATCGTTTATTTTTTTAATCGATTAATCGACTAATTTCGATTAATTATAACGTACAAACAGATCCAACTACTTTTAGCCGATCTCCTTGCAGGCTGATTCCCAGTGCAGCTCCCAACCACTGGAAAAATGGATAGCAAGATACAAAAAACACACAAAGGCAGCGCTCAATGGGAATAGCATTAAAACTTTTATAGTCTTCAAATAGGTAACCAAATAAATATTGCACTGGAGATAAAATCGATATAGCTACATAAACTGTAAAAATGGTGCGAGTAATACCAAACGGTAGCAAAAGCAGTCATAAAAACCATGTCGAATAAATTGTGTATATGCGCATATACTACCGCGCTAATTGCATAAACCCAATTATCAAGAACATATAGAATATACAGTATAAATTAACAATACATCCATAAACACGCATCACAGGTGCAATAGCATGCACTAAAGGACTATATTTATTCATCCATTTATTTTGTGTTAAAAATTATTTTGGAGCTAGCACTAGTGTTTATAGGTGCACCAGTATGCACAGAAGGACTACACATTTATTTATTTTGAGTTAAAAAAATTTGAGCTAGCACTGGTGTTTATGGATGTATTGTTAATTTATATATTCTATATGTTCTTGATAATTGGGTTTATGCAATTAGCGCGGTAGTATATGTCACATATACACAATTTATTCTTCATATATCACTTGTCACAGGTGTCTACAGCAACTGCAGCAGATTGCAAGCATAGGTATCATAAATTAGTTGCGCCGGTGTCACAACACACACATAAAAACCATGTAGCCAAGTATGATACTGGTATAAAAATGTGTACAACGATACCACTGCTGAATCCAGATGAGGAGAGGTTAACATCAGTCCGTCAGCATGTAAATGTCCCAAAAAGGGAACTATCACAACTCCCAGTGGATGGTTGTAGAATCCCAGGTTGATAGAGGGAAGTGTAACAGCCCTTGCGTGTGGCAGATAGTAATGTCCCGCCGGCATGCAGATATGAAGGTACAGCAAAGGAGCTTGTCAGAAGGACACTGCAAGGCCTGCCGGTGTCCGTGACATCACCGGATCTCCAACAGAACTCCCTGAAGGCCCAGAAGCCGGCAGAGAGGTGAGTACCAATCAAAAGAATTTTAATCAATCAAAAAGATTTTGATCGATCAAAAAAATTAAAGATTAATCGATTAATTAAAAGTTAATTTGCACAGCCCTAATATATATATATATATATATATATATATATATATATGCAAACCCGCAGCTTCCAGGTATTGGGCACGAGTCGTAATGCACACCGATAGAGACTTGCTGCTGCTGCGATTCTACACAGTGGGAGCTGATCACTAGTAAAAGGATCTCTGTGACTGTCGACTCCTGCGCACATGCATTGAAGTGACATGCGGCATCGCAGGCTTCGTTTGCAGGTACGTGGCACATGCACAGACAAAATGCAAAAAAATAATTTCAGGGAGGTTTCAAACTCATTTCAAGAAGGTGACACTTTGCGGGCCAGCTCCGACACAGCCGATAGGGCTGCTGGGTTCTAGGGTCTGGCTGCTGGGTGCTAAAGCTGGGCTGCTGGGTCCTGGAGTCTGGCTGCTGGGTCCTGGAGAATGGGTGCTGGAGCTTGGCTGCTGGGTCCTGGAGTCTGGCTGCTGGGTCACGGAGAATGGGTGCTGGGGCTGGGCTGCTGGGTCCAGGAGTCTGACTGCTGAAGCTGGGATGCTGGGTCCAGGTGTCTGGGTGCTGGAGCTGGGCTGCTGGGTCCAGGAGTCTGGGTGCTGGGTCCTGGAGAATGGGAGCTGGGCTGCTGGATCCGGGAGTCTGGCTGCTGAAAATTGGGGTTCTGGGTCCAGGAATCTGGCAGTTGAGTCCTGGAGAATGGGTACTGGAGCTGGGCTGCTGGGTCCAGGAGTCTGGCTGCTGGGTCCTGGAGAATGGGAGCTGGGCTGCTTGGTTCAGGAGTCTGGCTGCTGGGTCCAGGGGTCTGACTTCTGAAGCTGGGCTGCTGGGTCCGGGAGTCTGGCTGCTGGGTCCGGGAGTCTGGCTGCTGAAGCTGGGCTGCTGGGTCCGGGAGAATGGGTGCTGGAGCTGGGCTGCTGGGTCCAGGAGTCTGGCTACTGGGTCCTGGAGAATGGGAGCTGGGCTGCTGGGTCCAGGGGTCTGACTTCTGAAGCTGGGCTGCGTTGGTCCGGGAGTCTGGCTGCTGCTGCGTTGGTCCGGGAGTCTGGCTGCTGCTGCTGCTGCGTTGGTCCGGGAGTCTGGCTGCTGCTGCGTTGGTCCGGGAGTCTGGCTGCTGCTGCGTTGGTCCGGGAGTCTGGCTGCTGCTGCGTTGGTCCGGGAGTCTGGCTGCTGCTGCTGCTGCGTTGGTCCGGGAGTCTGGCTGCTGCTGCTGCTGCGTTGGTCCGGGAGTCTGGCTGCTGCTGCGTTGGTCCGGGAGTCTGGCTGCTGCTGCTGCTGCGTTGGTCCGGGAGTCTGGCTGCTGCTGCTGCTGCGTTGGTCCGGGAGTCTGGCTGCTGCTGCTGCTGCGTTGGTCCGGGAGTCTGGCTGCTGCTGCGTTGGTCCGGGAGTCTGGCTGCTGCTGCTGCGTTGGTCCGGGAGTCTGGCTGCTGCTGCTGCTGCGTTGGTCCGGGAGTCTGGCTGCTGCTGCGTTGGTCCGGGAGTCTGGCTGCTGCTGCTGCTGCTGCGTTGGTCCGGGAGTCTGGCTGCTGCTGCTGCTGCATTGGTCCGGGAGTCTGGCTGCTGCTGCTGCGTTGGTCTGGGAGTCTGGCTGCTGCTGCGTTGGTCCGGGAGTCTGGCTGCTGCTGCTGCTGCGTTGGTCCGGGAGTCTGGCTGCTGCTGCGTTGGTCCGGGAGTCTGGCTGCTGCTGCGTTGGTCCGGGAGTCTGGCTGCTGCTGCTGCTGCGTTGGTCCGGGAGTCTGGCTGCTGCTGCTGCTGCGTTGGTCCGGGAGTCTGGCTGCTGCTGCTGCTGCGTTGGTCCGGGAGTCTGGCTGCTGCTGCTGCTGCGTTGGTCCGGGAGTCTGGCTGCTGCTGCTGCTGCGTTGGTCCGGGAGTCTGGCTGCTGCTGCTGCTGCGTTGGTCCGGGAGTCTGGCTGCTGCTGCTGCTGCGTTGGTCCGGGAGTCTGGCTGCTGCTGCTGCTGCGTTGGTCCGGGAGTCTGGCTGCTGCTGCTGCGTTGGTCCGGGAGTCTGGCTGCTGCTGCTGCTTGGTCCGGGAGTCTGGCTGCTGCTGCTGCTGCGTTGGTCCGGGAGTCTGGCTGCTGCTGCTGTTGGTCCGGGAGTCTGGCTGCTGCTGCTGCTGCTGCTGCGTTGGTCCGGGAGTCTGGCTGCTGCTGCTGCTGCGTTGGTCCGGGAGTCTGGCTGCTGCTGCTGCGTTGGTCTGGGAGTCTGGCTGCTGCTGCGTTGGTCCGGGAGTCTGGCTGCTGCTGCTGCTGCGTTGGTCCGGGAGTCTGGCTGCTGCTGCATTGGTCCGGGAGTCTGGCTGCTGCTGCGTTGGTCCGGGAGTCTGGCTGCTGCTGCGTTGGTAAATGTTTGAGTAAATAGATACCAAACATTCCAGGTCTTAAAATTGCATGCACCCATGATATCGGAAAAAAAATACGGTTTAAACACTTTATAGCTCATCAGTTTATAATTACTATTGTGCTAGAATTATTGTTCTCATGCTGACGTTTGCGTAAATTTGTCACACGTGTGTTGCAACCATGGTTTACACACATGTGCATGCCCTGGGCTTGGGTTTGCGTATGCGCAAATGTGCAAGGCATTGGGGGTTATAGATATTTTTTTCAATTGTATTATATTTTATTATAATTTTATTTAAAACACAGTTAAAGGTAAAGTTGTTGTAAACCCACTTTGAAAAATAAATAAAAAAAACTAACACCTGCAAGACAAAGGCATAATGAGCTAGTATGTATTTTATTATGAAATACTCACCTGTGATCAAAGCCCTCGCTGCGGTGCCCATACACAGCACCGGCTGGCGACATCACTCCCGGGGGTTACTTCCGGGTATCGCAGCTCCAGCGCTGTGATTGGCAGGAGCCGCGATGATGTCACTGCGCGGTAATGGCATGTTCACTGAAGCAAGAGCACGTATGTGCCCTTGCTTCAGTGTGCATGTGCCGATTATGTTGACACATGTAAATACAGGGATATCTCCTAAACCGTTCAGGTTTAGGAGATATCCAGGGTAGCTAAAGGTAAGCCTTATTATAGGCTTACCTGTAGCAAAAATTGTGTTTAAGGGCTTACAACCACTTTAATAAACCCCTATGTAATAGCATTGGGCAGGGGACAGGTACTCTTTATGGAAACATTAGGGGTCCAATAGACCCCAATGTCTCCCCTGCCCTTTACACCATCTAATCAAGCACAGATCGGCTTGGTTAGATGTGTCTCCTGGCTGCACTGGCCAGGAAAGGGTGCACCTGAAACCAGAAGTCACATCACTTGTAGTTTTATTATTTACATTTGAGATCGAGGCATGGATTTGCCTTTTTTTTTTTAAGATTATCCGATTAGTCGATTAATCGAAACAATAAATCGGCCAACTAATCGATTATGAAAATAATTGTTAGTTGCAGCCCTATAATTAAATGTTCACTCTTTGAAAATAAATTGCGCTAACAAAAACAAGTTGGGGGATCATTTTGTTCTAGTGAATTAATGTCCATTTTCAGGAATTCTAGAGTGAGAGGTAGCAGAAGAATTGGCTTGATTAAAGCTTAATAAAACAAAGGGCCCTAATGATATTCATCCCAGAGTTCTAAGAGAATTCTATGAGGTATAGTGGTTGTACCATTAAAGTGATTGTAAAGTCTCGTTTAAAAAAAGAAAAAATAACAAACATGTTATACTTACCGCCTCTGTGTAGTTGGTTTTGCACAGAGCATCCCAGATCCTCCTCTTATGGGGTCCTTTTTGGTGCTCCTGGCCCCTCCCTCTTATCAAGTGCCCCCACAGTCTGCAGCTCCCTATGGGAGCACCCAAGCCGAGTCACAGCTCTGTGTGTCCATTCAGACATGGAGCCCCGTCCCCTCTCTCCCCTGATTGGCTGACTGACTTTGATTCACAGCCACGGAAACCAATGGCGTCGCTGCTGTGTCTCAGCCAATCAGGAGGAGTGTCCCGGGTGACTTAGACATTCGTGAACATTGCCAGAGAGAGATGGGGCTCAAGTAATTAGGGGTGCTGGGAGTGCTGCTACACACAAAAGGTTTTTTATCTTAACCACTGCCGCACGCTGTTTGTAGAGGGATATCTCTGTTATGGCAGCAGCTAGCTAGGTATCCTCTTCTTCAGCTATCGGTCCAGTTTTCGATAATGGTGGTCTCTGCGGCGGATTAGCAGTGAGGGGGTTCTACAAAATTTTCTTTCAATAGATTTTTATTGAATATAATATGCACGTACAAACAATACATTTGCAACAGGTAATACATCAAACGGGGGGAGCATTCCCGTCACATCTATAAACAATGCATTCAAGAAAACGTAACCATAATATCCGCTAAGGATGTGATACCCGTAAGAACTAAAATTCAAATAACCAGGTCAAGAGGAATATACTGAGGAATCCACTGATGTGAGGATTTGTTCCTGTGAAGACCAGGCCTGATCCACAGAGCAACAAGGGTCCCCCCACCTTCAGAACCCCGCTAGGGATCATGCTGTGCCGAAGGCGAGGCCCCCCCGCAGTCCCCAGGTCCCAACCTGGATATAGACAGGCCCAGTGGATAAGGGTAATTGAACTATAGTGTTGTTCAGGCAATAGAAGGAATTCCCCTCAACATCATGGAAGCTGTATCGCCTCAAAAATCACTTATGTAGATTACTAAAAAACATACACAAAACAGGGATAGTTAGAGAGGATAGAAAGTAGAAAAAGAGAGGGAAAAGTTGGGAGAGATAGGGGTGAGGGAGCAAGGGGAAGCAGAGTGCCTAGTTATGTGTTAATTTTTATTTAGCCCATGTGCTAAATAAGGGAAATATCGACATATTCAGCCCAGGAATTCAAAATCTTGTGGAATATCACAGAGGTATCGGCCAGGATGCTGGATATCTTTTCTTGTGTCATAATCCACAACATTTTTCTCTTAACACTAGTCAAGGACGGTTTGGGCTGCTTCCAAGGTTTGGCGATTAGAAATTTTGGTGCCCAGAAAAATAAAGTGGATTAGCCTTTGTGTGGATCTAGGAAGCTGCGGAATATGAGCATTCAATATGGCAACTTCGGGAGACCTTGAAATCTGGCTTCCGGTCACCCTGTGGATCATGTTAAAAATGTCTCCCCTAAGCTGACAGCCTCTAAAGCAAAAAGGATCTACATTAGGGAACATGGCTGCCAGCCTGGAGGGGGTGAGGTACCATCTGGTGATAATCTTCACACTAGCCTCCATCAAGGCAACATTTTGGATTCCCTTAAATCATTTAGTGAAAGCCGTATGCCAGATCTCCAAGCTCGAGCTGCGTTGGAAGTCAGCCTCCCAAGCCTTCATATAAGGTGTTTTATCCGTGGGCTGAGTAAACCACCGATATGCCACCCCTCTGCTTCATGGCTTGTCCGCACCATATCTCGTATGAAGAGAATTTGGGAGGTAGGGGTTTGTTCTTCCAAATGCTGTGTAGAAAATGTGAGATTTGTCCAAAACAGAACTTCTCGGTGTCTGGAAGTTCCAAAGTGTTAATACAGTAGTTAAGGGAGATGGGTCCACAGGAGGTAAAATACTGACCTATTCGGAAAAGTCCCTTATCCAGCCACCACTTAAATTTCGTAATACGTAAGCCCGGTGGAAAATCAAGGTTGTGGAAAATGTGTGCAAGAGGGCGAACATCAGATACTAGAGATGGGTTGCATTTGAGGTTGTCCCACATAGCAAATGAGTGAGACAACACCGGTGAGAGAATGGATGGGCGGGATTTGGGAGGGGATCAGAGGAGATAAGTGTTGGTAGGGGGAATGGCGCTGCTGAAAGGGTCACTAGGGCGTGACCGGTGGGTGATTAATGTGATATAATTTGTGAAAAAATAAACAAGTGTTGGGTAACTATTAGACAGGGGTTAATCCATGTATAGGGATTCCCTGAACCCACGTGATGTGAGAGCAAATATGGTTACCACAATAATGATAAAGGATGTGTTGCTATAAACATTCCCCTTCACCTTCTATTTAGCAATGACATGGGTTAATGGAGGGGAGGTAGTTTCTGGAACACAAGTAAGCCCACAGCCAATCACGGTTTTTAATGGGAGGAGGAACGCATCTGCCGCTGCATACAAAATAGAGGATCGCGCGTACACAGCTTACGTCACCTTTGAGAAAGTCACATGACGAAACGCGTCAGGTGACCAATACGCAAGCTCGTACGCACGTTCAGTCCAACAGCTGATCCAAACACCTCCGTATGGGACGGCGAGCTGCTCAACACGGAGACGAATGCTCCTGAATCTTCATACAGACGGAGCTGGCAGCCTCGCTTTCATACAGGGACAGGTGGACAGCGCGCAATACTTGTTTGAACTTTATTTTTTATTTTAATTTACTTTTCAATTTTACGCACCAGCCCAGGTGCCTCTAGGCTTTTATGGTGGAAATGTCCACTTTTTTCTTTTTACTATAATAAAAGCTCTGCGAGTTTTATACATATCACGCTATGTGGATACTTCGTTTTTTTGAGTGACACCGTGAGCACCGCATCGGAATTCCTCCAGACCCATTTCGTACACCTGGGAGCAACTGCTGGGACAACATTGACAGCAACGCATCAGGAATATCAAAGGTACCACCACCTCCCGCCTATTGCCCCTGGAGGGTGACAACATTTGGTGAGTGGGGTCCTAAGAGGGGGAGCACAAAAGTCACGGAGCAGCACCCTATAAGAGGAAACAGCACCAATAGACGTTTTTTGCAGCATTACCCAATTATCTTCTGAATCGCAACATAATTATTGCATATTAGAACTACCTGCATTTTTTATCAATATCACTTTACTATTTTATTATATTATTATTTTTTTCCTTTTGTAATTCATATTAACACAGCCTCCACAGGGGGGTGTTAACCCAACTGGGGTGACTCACTACTGGAATAAGAGTGAATACCTACAGGTTTTGCTTTCTGAGTGGTATGGGGACATATTAACACCCATAGAGTTGCAAGCAGCTTAGAGATTGGATTTCTCACACTTGGCCTGCACAGTATCCTGACGATACTTCTCAGTTTGGCCAATTGGCTCAGTTTTTTTCTATATTATCATCTTTTGTTCACAACATTGGTGGTTCACATTGACACTCAGATTGATGATTGTTTGTTTTTTTTGTTTTTCTTGTGTTTACACACTTGTGTGTTTGCTTTGGTCACACATTTTGGATTGATGCCATAGGATAATAGGCAGGCTGGTCTATACATTAACCCTTTCTTGACTCAAAAGGGTCACAACAGCATTCACCTCTTTCACACCTGGAGCTAATAAGGAGTAGTTTGCTCCGATAGCCTGAGCTTATTTTTAGTGCACAGGGTCTAGACCCAATTCGAATACAGCACCAACATCCAGCCTCGATTTTTCACTATCACTTACTCCTAGTGGACACCATCTGATGGTGGAGGTCCACTAATGCTTTCACACATATGGTTTATAGCAACACATCCTTTATCATTATTGTGGTAACCATATTTGCTCTCACATCACGTGTGTTCAGGGAATCCCTATACATGGATTAACCCCTGTCTAATAGTTACCCAACACTTGTTTATTTTTTCACAAATTATATCACATTAATCACCCACCGGTCACGCCCTAGTGACCCTTTCAGCAGCGCCATTCCCCCTACCAACACTTAACATTTTTCTGGTCTCCTTGGAGATCCCTAGGGAGGCAGCAGCTAGACCACAGGTCCTAAGCGCGGATTTTTTGTTTTCAATCTAGATCAGAGGAGATAGTCTAGAGTAAAGGTGGGGACAGCTTGTCTTTCAGTGCTGACCCAGTCCGAATTTTCATATCTGTTGGGCCAGTCTAGCTGAAAGATAGTATTTGTGAAGGTTGGGCAAGCCCAGACCCCCTTTGCTTCTGTGGAGAAAAAGTGTGCTCTGCGAGATTCGGCACCCCGATGTACCCCAGGTGAACTTTAATATTTTACTCTGTAAAGATCTTAGATGGGGACAGGAAGGGAGCAAAAGAAATATAGAATTCTCGGGTGCAAGGTCATTTTAATTGAGTTAATCCTCCCTAGCCATGAGAGACCATGTTTGGACCATAGACAAAGATCAGCCTCCAGTTTTTTATAGAGTGGGGGGTAGTTAAGGTCGTATTGAGTCTCTGTTTTAGCCGTCAGGGTAATGGATAGATGTGTCATTCCAGTCAAACTTAAAGGACTGTTTCAGGACCGCGACTGTCTGAGGGGGGAGAGAAACGTTGAGGGCTTGACATTTGGAGGAGAAGTTGACTGACAGACCTGATATTTTAGTGAAGTCATCGCGCTACAGCATAGGTTGGGAAGAGTTGTGATGGGGGAGGTCAAGAACAATAGTATGTTGTCAGCAAAGAGGGCGCATTTGTGGGTCTGTTCCCCACAAGTGACTCCCAGTATGTCAGGGTTCTGGCGTATAGCAATTGCCAGGGTCTCAATTGCAATTGTGAAAATTAGAGGAGATAATGGGAACCCCTGTCTAGTGCCCCGTTTGATTTCAATAGGTTTGGAGTAATCTCCTCTGATCTTATTGAGTGCTTTTGGGTTCGAGTAAAGAGCCTGTATAAGTCCTAAGAATCGGGTCCCAAAACCCCAGCGCTCCAATATAGAAAAGATGTAGGGCCAATAAACGGAGTCAAAGGCCTTCTGCAGGTCCAGTGACAATAAGAATCCTTTTTGAGTAGCCCCTCCCATCCAATTAATTTGTAGGATCGATATCAGGTCTATTGCACGTCAAATTTGCTCTGGGCCTTGTCTGCCGGGTATAAAACCTACTTGGTCTTTATTTACATATTGACCAATGAACCCGCCATTCTATTAGCTAGGATTTTAGTGAAAATCTTTAGATTATTGTTAAAAAGGGAGATCGGGCGATAGTTGCTGACATCTTCACGATTTTTGTCTGGTTTGGGAATCACCGCAATAAAAGCCGAATTGATATGGGAATCAAAGGGTTCGCCTTTGGCTTTAGAGTTGAAGAACCTGGTCAGATATGGCGTCAGGATGTCTGAAAAGGATTTGTAATAAGGTATGAATAGGCCGTTAGGCCCCCGGGGCCGACCCCTTACGTAGTCCTTTGACTACGTCCATCACCTCGTCCCCTGTGATTGGGGAATCCATTCTGTCTCTGTGGGCCGTTGACAGAGAAGGAATGGGAAGTCCATCTAAAAACCATGAGGTTAAGTCAGTGTTGGTTTGGTCGGTGGAATCATACAGTCCTGAGTAGAATCCCTGGAAAGCATCCAGTATCTTGACTGGGTTGGTCGTAGGAGGTTGTCCATCAATCTTAATTTTGGGCATATTGAAGAGTCTGGACTTAGGGGTGAGTCGAGACGCCAGGAGGGGACCGAATTTGTCCGCCTGGGCATAGAATTTGTGCCTACCCCATCTGATTGATTTCTCCGCCTGGGTCGTGAGTGCAAGGTTGAGGGCTAATCTGGCTGAATCAAGTTGGCTTATGGGGATTTTAGACGGGTCCTTTTTTATGCAATGCCTTAAGTTCAGTATAGTCGGTATCAAGTCAGTCTATTTCGACCCTTCTCTCCCGTTTTATTTGCGTTGAGATTTGAATGAGTTTTTCCCTGATGAAGGCCTTGTGAGCAGCCCAAAGCGTCTCAGCGGAGACCTCCTCAGTGTTATTAAGCGTAAAATATTCTTTCAGGGCTTTTCCAATTTCAGTAACTCTGACCGAAACAGAGAACAAAGACTCATTCAGTCTCCAGTGTTTTTGTGTCCCTCCCGAATACCCTGAGAGTAGAGTAATGACCACCAATGAATGATCAGATAGTGCCGTGTCCTTAATAGAGGCATTAAGGACTGCTGGGAGGAGGGTTGAAGGAGTGAGGATATGATCAATGCATACGTAAGTATTGTGAGTATGCAAATAATGAGTATAATCTTTCTTAGAGGGCTTAAGTTCTCTCCATGCATCAGTAAGGCCATACCCATGTAGAATCTTCGCAATTTTAGGGCTCTCTTTGGTAGGGCGTGTGAGTCGAGACCTTAAAGGTTTTGTCTTGTCTAATCCCTGATCGAAAGCTCCCCCGAATACGATGGTGCCCTCCAACGCAGGAGAAAGGGTGTTCAGCACGGTGTGAAAAAATGAAGATTGTCCCCTGTTAGGTGTATAATATGACACCAGTGAGTATAATTGGTCCCCCAACATGCCTTTTATCAGGATGAACCTCACGTCAGGATCAATAATATCAGAGATTTTAACCAAATTACAGGTCATGGAGAGCAGGATAGCCACCCCTTTGGTTTTGTTTTCAGCACTGGCTAAATAGAATTGCAGGAAATGTGAGTGGAGGAATTTGGGGCAAAAGCGAACAGGGAAGTGTGTCTCTTGCAGCATGATTATGTCAAGTTGAAGAGATTTATAATGGTCCATTACCTTTCTCCTTTTGATTGGGGAGTTGAGGCCTTGGACATTATGAGATGCTATGCAGAGTTTGGTGTCAAGCGTGTCAGCCATGGAACAAAGTGAACGCACCGCAGATCAAACCACCCCCACTCACCCGTCAAAGTCTTGGGGCCTAGAAGGTTCTGGAGGCATAAGCAGCAGTGATGGTAAAGGCTTTAACACTCGGGTCAAGGTGAAGGCTCAGGAGATCTGAAAGAAAAACTGGTGTTAGCCACATTTGTGAAGTTGGAGAAAAGTCAGGGACGGGGAGGGGAAGACAGGAAAGTAAAGAAGCAAAAAGCTCTCCCTGAAGTGAGAATTGGAGAGCAGGGGGGGGGGGAGACACCCCATGCACTCTAAACACAAGAACCAAAGTCAGTTCCTCCCAACAGGGTCAGTTGATCTTCCGTTTTCCAACATGCTTGTTGTTTCTCGAAAAGGGAATAAACAAAGAATGAAAAATTGCGATTCTTTCCTCAGGACATATATAAAGCACCCCCAAGGAGGATTGTGGAAAGATGTGTAGGAAGAGCAGGTATAACCGAAGTAGTCCAGGAAATGTCCGTAGGTCTTCTAGGATAGTCCTCTAAGGAAAAGCAAAGAGCAACCGGCTGAGGTAGAGTCTCAATGCGGGGAATGGGGGGTTGTCGCCAGAGTTTCGCAATCCGAGCATGGGAAAGGCCAAAGTGGTAGGGTCAGGCTGTCCAGGACCGAACTCAAGGTCAAAAGAGATACGTGAGTGTATGTGCCTGTAGTTCTGGGACGTTGCAGTGATCATTTCCTTCATTTTGTTTTCGAAAGCTTCTATCCTATTGCCCAAGGAGTGAAAGTCAGCCTTCAAGTCCCCTGTGATTTTTGCTGCAGTTTGAGTCAGGCCTCTGTCCAGCAGGGTTGAAAATTTAAGGAACAAATCCTCCATTAGGAAAGCAGGGTCTTGTGGCTGAGCAGCTGATGGAAGCTGCCTGGCTGCATTATTGTATTAAGTCCCAATGGTTAGGGGAGAAGTCAGTCGCGGTCCTTTTGATCAAAGACTCAGTGGAGGCTGGGGATGGGGAGTAAATCTGTAAAAAAGGGTTTCCTTGTTTCTCTGGGGTGAAGTGCTGTGGGATGTGGGGTTGCTCTGACCTGTAGTCCGTTCGTCCCTCCGGACCAGGATCTGGCATCTGAGGTATTGGCGTGGCGGCCATCTTAGGTATTTCCCCCGCTCCAACCGTCTCCAATTGCGGCCGCAGATCCCGTCGGACCGTGGATCGGAGCATACAGTGATGTGCCCGGTATTGTGGGGAGCAATCCTGCGACCGTGTGAGCCTCCGGGGATGCCGTGCACTGTGCTGTAGGTGCCGCAGTAACAGTCTGGAGCGGAGCTCCTTCTACATCATTTTCTAGCAAAAAACAACAAATCTCAGGAAGAGGCTCGGTCCTTAAAGCAGAAGTAAACCCATCGATTTAACAGTTTAAAAAAGCAGTTAAATTTCCGGCATGTCGGGATTGCCAACTGTCACATTGGTTGTGCTCTCAACCAAACTGTCAAACCATCCAATGGCTGGTGTCATAACTGATCACGTGTGCAGCACCACTGCAGTTAAAGATTAAACAGAGGCCAAGATGGCAGCTTCCTTGGCTGAAAATAATAGAAGGGTTTACTTCCACTTTAAGTGGTTAATGCATAGAATGCATTACCACTTCCAGATCGCCTGCTGTCGATATACATCAGTCCTTTGAAGTTAAATCCCAGGGTTGTAGCAGCAGATAGCTGCCATAAGCCCAGTATTTTCTGAAACGGCGGGAGGTCCGCTTTATGATAAAAGGGGTCTCTGTGGGAGATTCATTGCAAGATCACTTTTATCGGTGGCGGAAGAGATGTCCACCCACCTCCTACCGCGTCCTGGTCATCAGAGCCGTCGGTAGCAGCGGAGGCGATCTGATCCCTACCCCTGCTTGCCAAGTTGAGTGAGAGAATGATGGCACCCACCAGACTCTGTGCCATTGGATGATAGCAGCAACATAAAACATCGCTTCTGCCCAACGGCCTTAAAGAGACAATTATATATTTTTTTTTAAATGTACATTTTTTTTATCACTTTTAAGTGTAAAAGTAAAATAAATAAGAAAAAAAAACATAAGTTGTGCCCACATATGAAAATGGTGTTTAAACCACACATGTGAGGTATCGCCTTAATCGTTGAAACAAGAGAAATAATTCTAGCAAAGGACCTCCTCTGTAACTCAAGACTGGTAACCAATAGAAATTTTTAAATGGCGCCTGGTGATTTTTAGGCCCCATGCACACGAGACGCTGGTAAACTCGAGTTCAGAGGCATTTGGGCATTTTTTTCAACTGCCCCTGAACACATTTAATGTTATCCTATGTGTCCATGCACACATTCAAGTTTTTTTGCGTTTTAAAGCAGTTGGGTTTAGGCTCGTTTTTCAGAAGCAAAAAAGTGGGTTCAGACGCAAAGTTTTTGCGTTTCAGATGCAAATCGCGGCAAAACACTGCTAATCGCGGCAAAACGCGGTACCGGCGTTTTGCCGCGATTTCGTTTATAGGCGTTTTTAAAGGTGACCTATTTTTTTACATTAGAAATCTCAAAAATGATGGCAAATTATGAAAAACCATTAAAACAACTTAAACAGCTGTAATTGATTGCATTGCATTGTGGACAATCCACAACTTGTGGCAGGTGACGTGGCCAGGTGACGTCGCCAGGTGACATGGCAAGTGGACAATCCACAACTTGTGGCAGGTGACGTGGTGAGGTGACGTGTCCAGATGACATGGCAGCTGACGTGGCTAGGTGACGTGGCAGCTGACGTGGCCAGGTGACGTGGCCAGTGGACAATCTACAACTTGTGGCAGGTGACGTGGCCAGGTGACGTGGCAGCTGACGTGGCTAGGTGACGTGGCCAGGTGATGTGGCAGCTGACGTGGCAAGTGGACAATCCACAACTTGTGGCAGGTGACGTGGTCAGGTGACGTGGCAAGTGGACAATCCACAACTTGTGGCAGGTGAAGTGGCCAGTTGACGTGACAGGTGACATGGCCAGTGGACAATCCACAACTTGTGGCAGGTGACGTGGCCAGGTGACATGGCATGTGGACAATCCAGAACTTGTGGCAGGTGACGTGGTAAGTGGACAATCCACAACTTGTGGCAGGTGAAGTGGCCAGGTGACGTGGCAGGTGACATGGCAAGTGGAAAATCCACAACGTGTGGCAGGTGACGTGGCAGCTGACGTGGCCAGGTGACGTGGCCAGTGGACAATCCGCAACTTGTGGCAGGTGACGTGGCAAGTGGACAATCCACAACTTGTGACAGGTGAGGTGGCCAGGTGACGTGGCCAAGTGATGTGGCAGGTGACATGGCCAGGTGACATGGCAAGTGGAAAATCCACAACTTGTGGCAGGTGACATGGCAGCTAACGTGGCCAGGTGACGTGGCCAGTGGACAATCCACAACTTGTGGCAGGTGACGTGGCCAGGTGACATGGCAAGTGGGCAATCCAAAACTTGTGGCAGGTGACATGGTCAGGTGACGTGGCAAGTGGACAATCCACAACTTGTGGCAGGTGAAGTGGCCAGTTGACGTGACAAGTTATATGGCAGGTGGACAATCCACAACTTGTGGCAGGTGACGTGGCCAGGTGATGTGGCAAGTGGACAATCCACAACTTGTGGCAGGTGACGTGGCCAGGTGACATGGCAGGTGACGTGGCCAGGTGATGTGGCCAGTGGACAATCCACAACTTGTGGCAGGTGGTATGGCTAGGTGATGTGGCAGATGATGTGGCAAGTGGACAATTCACAACTTGTGGCAGGTGACATGGCAAGTGGACAATCCACAGCTTGTGGCGAGTGACACGCTAAATACAAGTACACTGCTGCTCTTTCAGCTGCTACTCACTTTGGTCTCACAAAATGGCTGAAATGGTTAAATAATATTGTTTTTTGAGCTTAGGGAGGGTCTTATGATGTTTCTTAACTAAACGCTTATAAACGCAAACGCCGTGAAAAATCGCAGCAAAAACGGGCGTTTTAAACACCGGTTTTTGCCTTTGAAAACGTGTGTTTAGATGAGTTTGCATTTGCGTCTCGTGTGCATGGGGCCTTAAGTGCCAAAAGTTGTCGCCATTCCACAAGCGGGGCGCAATTTTGAAGCATGACATGTTGAATATCAATTTACTTACTTTACATTATCTCTAACAATATAGAATAAAAATTGGCTAACTTTACTGTGTTCTTATTTTTAACCACTTAGGCTGCATTCACACCTGAGCGACGGTCGTTTGGTCGTTTTTTTCCAGCGTTTTGTCGCGCGTATTCATGCTTATTTGCGCGTTTGCATACAGCGTCGTCCGACGTTTTTGTACTTTGACGTTTTTTATTTTAGCCAATAGGAAAAATTATCATCTTTTCATCACTTGTTGCTATGTTGGTAGATTTGTTAATCTTCTGCCTGGGTGAAAAGTTCTATTGATTAAAGCGACAAAACGCCTGTAGCAAACGCTCGTTGTCGCGCTAGTCGCTTGTATCGAGCGTTTCCATTACTTTCTATGGGAAATGGAAACGCTCAAATACGCCCAAACCGCCCGATACGCGCGACAAAAAAGGGTCCGGAACTTTTTTTAACTACAGGCGATGGGCGTCAGGCGCATCAGCGTTCAGATGTGAACCATCTTCATAGGCTTTCATGTATTTTTCTCCCTCTGGCGTTTGTGAGCGTGGCGCTACAGGCGACAAAACGCCTAGGTGTGAATGGAGCCTTAAGGCTAGAAAATTACTTAGAACCCCCAAACATTATAAATTTTTGTTCTAACAACCTAGAGAATAAAATGGCAGTCAATGCAATACTTTGGCACACCGTATTTGCGCAGCGGTCTTGCAAGTGCACACTTTTTAGAAAAAAATAACTTTAATAAAAAATAAGACAACAGTAAAGTTTGCGCAATTTTTTTTATATTGTGAAATATAATGTTACGCAGAGTATATTGATACCCAGCATGTCCCGATAAAAAAATGCGCCCGCTCGTAGAATGGCGTCAAACTTTTACCCTTAAAATCCTTATAAGCGACGTTTAAAAAATCCTACAGGTTGTATGTTTTGACTTACAGAGGAGCCTGAGGGCTGCATGAAAATAGAGGTTGATCGGTGGTTATGCCCACCATTAGAATACCACCCTTCTTCTACCCACTTCTAATGATGGGCATACATGCACAATTTTTGTTTTAACTGTGGTGGTGAAATCACCTCCTACACTGCTGGAGTCACTGATTTTCCTATCGTGCAAGCAAACACCATTGCTGTCAAGATAAATAAATCAGTGCTGCAGCTGAATTGCGTAGATGGAAAGCAAACACTGGTAACAATAAAACATTAACTCAATAAAATAACAACAATCTGCCAAAAAAAAAAAAAAAGAGTAAAAAATATATGCCTGAAGCATGGGGTCAATCCGCCCCCTAATGTTAGGGGAAAACTGCCCCTCCACCCCTGCCCTCATGCTTCTGCATAAATGCTCTTTTTTTAAACTGTAGTGAAATCACCTCCTACAGTGCTGGAGTCGCTGATATATGTATCGTGAGAGCAACTGCACTCACACCTGCCTGCTGCCATTCCTGAGCAAGCTCTGCATTGGTGGTGCCCTGACCCCGCAGCTGAATCGCAGTGGAGATGGTCCTGGCACTTGCTGGACTTTCTTGGGCGCCCTGAATCCTTCTTCACAAATGCAGTGGAAATGTTTTTTCATGGGATTAAGTTCATTTTAATGGCAAAGAGGGACTTTTCAATTAATTGCAATTCATCTGATCACTCTTCATAATATTCTGGAGTATATGCAAATTGCCATCATAAACACTGAAGCAGCGGACTTTGTGAAAATTTAAATTTGTGTCATTCTCAAAACATTTGGCCACGACTGTAGTTGATCCTTGAAATAGACTTCAAGCGAGAAAATTAATCAATCAACAGTATGTAAATTCAGACATGCTTGGGACAAACATAGATCTATACTCAGATTTAATAAATGACTTGGTCTTTTTAAGCTATCATTCTATGTTGTTATGCTAACTGTCAGAAACCACGAATCAGACCGAGACAGAAGTACAGTTAAATCACATTTGTTTAATAATAAAAATAAAAAGGTAAACAGAGTAAGCATAGTCAAAACATAGCCAGAGTTCAGTAACCTGATCAGGTAGTAGGCCAAGCCAATGTCCAAGAGCCAGCAATAAAGGTAGACATACAGAAAGCACGATCTGTAGCAGTGGGATCATCAGTCAAGCAGGTCTTCAACAGGAATGCAGGAGAAAGTCTCTTGTGATGTTAATACAGGCGAAGGCAAAGAGCAAATGAACTGGAAGGCTTTAAGTAGGCAGAGCTGACGAGCAGGATCATCAACAGGTGGATCACTGTGGAGAGATGGGAGCTGGCAATTAGCTGACAGCTGAGCTGCCAGCACAGAGAAGGAAGGGCTGAGCCCAGCCCTGACATTAACATGATATCAGACATATTGAAAAATAGATTTTGGGTTTATGTACGCAGATGAAAGATCAAGATGAAGACAATGGAGAAGACCGGGTCACCGCTAGCAAAAGAAGATAGCAGAGAAGCCCGGCAGAAGACACCAGAGAGCGGGAGAAGAGGCCGGAGAGATCAGAGAAGTCCAAAAAGACCCTTGAAGTTGGAAGAGACCCCCGGAGCTGCCTAATAAATTACTTTAAAAACCTATCTAGTGTGTTTTATTTATTGATACTTTTTTTTTACCCCAGATGAATGGGTAGTGGTACAATGTACCCCATACTCATTTACATAGGGATCACATGGGGGATCTGGCAGCTCCCTTATTAAAGGGGGCTCCTGGATCCCGATAAGCCCCCCGCAGACCCCGACAACCAATGCCCAGGGTTGTCGGGAAGAGGCCCTTCTCCCCATGAACACAGGGACAAGGTGCTTTGGGGTGGGGGGGCACAGTGCGCCCCCTGCCCCAAAGCACCCACCCTCCATGTTTAGGGCATGCGGCCTAGTACGGTTAAGGAGGCGAGTGCTCACTCGTCCCCACCCCCTTTCCTAACCGGCCGGGCTGCGTGCTCAGATAAGGTTCTGAAGGGCCTGGTATGCTCTTGGAGGGGGAACCCATGCCGGTTTTAGTTAAAATTTGGCGTGGAGTTTCCTCTCAAGATTCATACTAAACACAGTGCCTGGTATTTATAAATTAAAACAATCAGTGCCAAAAATTTCTCTAAATATCGTGCTACTAAATCCTAGTGTTAATAATCTATAATAAACATGCACAGCAGCTAAACATTCTAAGTGATACACCACACTGTTTGCAAAAATTTAAGTGAATAAATGTAGCGCTTTGTGTATAAACCTATTAATATCTAATAAAATAAAAGTGCATATAATCATGAATCATAACATGAGTGATAAATAGTCCATAAATTAAATTGAATAAATAAAGGCTCATATGATCAGTGTTTCAACGCTAATCCACCACTGTAATTGTTCGTCCTCAAAAGAGTGCACACCACCACCGATAAAATTGTGCGCTCACCTCCCAGATGAGTTAAAACTCATGAACAGATCTCTCCTCGAGTTCACACGATCTCCTCCTTTAAACAATCAATGGCAGGTAATCCAGCTGTTTCTTATTGGCAACTCAGCACACTTGCTTCCAGGAAAACAAACAACCTCTCAGCTTTTTCTCAAGATTCCAGGGATTTTAGGGCATGTAAATGATAAATAGAGAGACCATAGTTTTCTCTGTATACAAAATTTAGTTAAAGCAGGGGTTCACCTGCAATTTTTTTTAAAAAGCCATCAGCTACAAATACAGTAGCTGCTGGCTTTTAAAACATGGACACTTACACTTAGCTCGGCTTCCCCCGCTGCCATCCTCGGTGAGGGAATCGGGAAGTGAAGTGATGCGGCTTCACTGCCCGGTTCCCTACTGCACATGCGCGAGTTGCGCTGCGGCGTTCCACTGGTCCCTGTTGTGTTCTAGGAGCCGAGTGTTTCCCAGAACACAACGAGGGGGTGGGGAATGAAGGGGCCGGACTCCCGTGGGATTCTATACCCAGAAGTGATGCAAATACCTGTTTTATACAGGTATCTGTACTCCCTCCCCCCTGAAAGGTGTCAAATGTTCCGAAAAGCGGAGGTTCACTTTTGGGTGAACCTCCACTTCAAAGCCCCCAAAAACAAATCATACTTACAGGATAAAAACTTTAAAACCAAATGTAAAAAATCCACAGTAGCGCTCCCGCCTTACACACACGGTGCCTGGCTAGACATCATGTTATCAGCTCCTTCCCTCTAGACACGTATCGGCAAATCACAGGCCTTCCTCAGTAGAACTCTACTGATTACCTGCCATTGATTGTTTAAATGAGGAGATTGTTTGAACTCGAGGGGAGATCTGTTCATGAGTTCTGGGCGGTAAGCACGGAATTTTATTGGTGGTGGTGTGCGCTCATTTTAAGTACGAACGATCACAGTGGTGGATTAGCGTTGAAACACTGATCATAAGAGCCTTTATTTATTTATTCAATTTAATTCATGGACTATTTATCACTCATGTTATGATTCATGATTATATGCACTTTTATTTTATTAGATATTAATAGGTTTATACACAAAGCACTACATTTATTCACTCCCATTTTTTTCGCCACCAGTGCCTGGTATTAGCGGGGATCCAAGTCGGAACCTTATGGGTTAAAAAGCTATTTTTCATATTGCCCATGTGCATAAGGAATAATAGGGTACATTTATTTATTATTACAAGTACCTCTTTCTACATGCATGGTCAGGTAATCTGCAGGATTTCATTCTTTGTATTAAATATATTGAGTTTGGTAACTTGTGCCATTTTGATGAATGGAAAATAATGAATGGCACAATAACCAGTATTGCAGTATAGTCTTGAAACAATATGACCTGCATTAAAAAAGGAGCTTTGTTTTTCTCTATGCAGTGGTAGTTAATTTATCTTGTAATATCATCCCTAATGGCATCTCTGATTAATTTTCAGAACATAAGACAGAAAGATGGATTTGCTTCTACTTCTGTGTTTTCTCATTGCCAATTGTTGTAAAATGTTTATTAAATAATTCAGTTTAATTATTGTGGCATAGAAAAGTCATGCACAGACATTTAGGAAATCAGCTGAAAATACAATATGGAATTGATTAAAATTAAGCCCTATTTTCTAAACACTCTGTCTGTGAAAAAAAAGTTGATTCTTTTATTGTAGGATCTTGGAAAACTAGCAATTAGTTATGTTGTTCTATTTTCTCCTTTTCTTTATAATGATATTTATGTTTATATTAGTTTTTCGAATGTGCCTGTTGTTCGCTTATTTTATAATGCAGAACTGAAACTCATACATTTACGCACTGTCCTTTGCTATAAACTGTATACGTTGACCTTTTTTTTTTCTTAAAGACATTTTTGAAATATAAGGCTCATTTTACAAAAGCAAATAACACAAGGTATTTTCATTCCGGTGTATTAGTTGCTTATTTTTAAAGAGATCTATAGACAGAGCATTCACTTTAATTTTTATAACATCAGCATAGTAGTAACAATACAAACAATAGTTATGTTTAAAAATCCAGTTATGTTTTGCAGCTTCTCCCGTGCTTATTTCTTTGGTTTATCCCCAATTTCTAAGGACTACATATCCCACGTTACCTTGCTGCCTGCAGGCAGCTATGATTTGGTATGTTTTTTGTACTGACTATGCCTCCTGTTTTTTTGACAGCAGGCTTTGTGACATTTGTCACATAGCAATGTGTCTTCACAGGGCGTAGTGAAAATGTGTCTCAAAATACAAGGGATTCTTCACAAAGTTTACACGCTTCTCGATTGTTCAGAATAACAAAAGTAGGCTAGGAATAAATAAAATTCAATGTGAAAATGATTATATGATTTAAAAATTCGACCAATGACAAGCTTTAACATAGTTTTTTTTCCATTCACTAAAGGCATTACTGAACATTTTAATCATGTGGCAGGGATTTTTGCTGTATATGTTAATTCACAAAGAACATATTTCAGGTGTTTATAATACAGCATGGCTTGTGTGTGATTCTTATGTGCCCTTGATATCCACACAAACAAACTAAGGAAGGATGGTGGATACTTAATTGGTACTCTTGTAGCTTAGGTCTTAGGTTTGAACTAGGGTTGTCCCGATACCACTTTTTTAGGACCGAGTACAAGTACCGATACTTTTTTTCATGTACTCGCCAATACCGAATACCGATATTTTTTTTTAAATGTGTCCCCGAATGCAGCCATGTCCCCCACATATGCAGCCATGTCCCCCACATATTGCAGCCATGTCCCCCACATATTGCAGCCATGTCCCCCACATATTGCAGCCATGTCCCCCACATATGCAGCCATGTCCCCCACATATTGCAGCCATGTCCTCCACATATTGCAGCCATGTCCTCCACATATTGCAGCCATGTCCCCCCACATATTGCAGCCATGCCCCCCACATATTGCAGCCATGTCCCCCATTTATTGCAGCCATGTCCCCTTATACAGCCATGTCCCCCACATATGCAGCCATGTCCCCCATATACACAGCCATGTACCCCACATATGCAGCAATGTCCCCCACATATTGCAGCCATGTCCCCCACATATTGCAGCCATGTCCCCCACATATTGCAGCCATGTCCCCCACATATTGCAGCCATGTCCCCCACATATTGCAGCCATGTCCCCCATATACGCAGCCATGTCCCCCATATACGCAGCCATGTCCCCCACATATTGCAGCCATGTCCCCCATATACGCAGCCATGTCCCCCGATCCTGATGATGCCGCCTCCGTATATACAAAGCCGACCCCGCCGCCGTATATACAAAGCCGCCGCCGCAAACATTACAGGCACCTTTAGTTTCAATAGCTGTTTTCCCTGCCGCGCGCCCTGTGTAAAGGACACTCCCTCTTGCTCGGGATTGGACAGATCCGTCCAATCCCGAGCAAGGGGGAGTGTCTATACACGCGTGGCGGGAAAAAAAGCTATTCAAACTAAAGGTGCCTGTAATGTTCGCGGCGGCTTTGTATATAAGGCGGCGGGGTCGGCTTTGCATATACGGCGGCGGGTTTGCATATGCGGGGGCGGCAGGAAGTATTATTTAGGTATCGGGGGTATTAGCGGGAGTACAAGTACTCCCGCTAATACTCGGTATGGGTCCCGATACCGATACTGGTATCGGTACAACCCTAGTTTGAACCAACCTTTAGGACTATCAGCAGGTTCTCATGTTCTTCTTTGTGGAAGGTTCTTCTGGTTACTTTATTTTTTCTCATTATAGAATGTTTTCTAATTAGAAGATATCAGAACCTAAAAATGTTCCCCAGCCTTGTAAGCCAACAAAAGAAGCCGAACATTTGTATGAAAATTCTCATCAGTATATTTGATGACTCGATAATTGTCATCCACAAGTACTTAAAGTTGTTTTCCAGGCAGATGTTTTTTTACCTTAATCATTTATTATTCTGTGCTTTAGGGTAGAAAAAACCTTCATATGTCTTACACCCCCCCCCCCTGCTTTTCTCTTTTCCTGGATTAACAGGCTTGACTGCAAGCACTTGGAGTCATTGACTGCTGCTGCTGTCAGTCAAATGGTTAAATCCAGTGAGTAGAGAGCTGGGGCAAATCCAAGCTGTGTGTGTGTCTATGGAGTAGGAGTGCCCCCATAAGGAAGATGAGAAGCCTAGAGCACTGGTTGGAACTCCCCGAAGAGGAGGTCCTGGACTGCTTTGTGCAATACTATTGCACAGAGCAGGTGAGTATAACATGTTTGTTAGTTTATTAAACAGTCACTTTAAAGCAGATCTTCGCCGACCGACTGAAGTTCCCTCCTCCCCACTGCTACCTACGCAAATTGGGATTTTTTTGGTTTATTTGCTAAAATACTTTTGGTCTGCGCTCCCCCCCCCCCTTATGTACATCACTCGCCTAGGCGAAGGATGTGCACTATGCTCTTTTATGCAAGGAGGCATATTCATTAAAAAGGAAGAGGAGGGAGGGGAGCCTAGTGGAGGGTCATCGGGAGGCCCACCGGCTTAACCTGAAGGAGCTAGCAGCCTCCCGATGATATCACACAAGACCACGAACTCAAACAGGGGCAAAAGGGAAGTGGATTCTATAGGACAACACTGGATCGGCTGGGCATGCGAGTATCTTAATTGTGCAGGCCCAGCAACCCAGTAAGCAAGGATTACAACAAAAACGAATAGGGGAGGGGGAAGATCTGCTTTTAAAAAAAAAAAATTTGGCAGTCAATTTTAAAATGAATGGACATTCCAAAAATGAAAACCACATTCACTGATAAGAATGTGTTTGTTCAAAGAAAAATTTCCATCCTGCTTCAAATTTTCTCGTCACTATGGACAAAAATTAAGGTCTATTGGACTGAACTAACAATTAGTAAATTGAACAAATGTTCCTAGAAATAATATTTTCTAACTAAATTCTTCTAATGTATGGCCAGCTTTACATATAACTTCTTAAACTGTCCATAGTTGGATTAAAACTCAGCTGGTTCAGCAGGGTCTGGACAAATTTCGATCTGTATGTGGCCGCTCCCACACGACAGCAATCGTTCTAACAATTGGCTACTGTCAACATTTTTTTTTTAGATCAGCGGCTGCAGCTACTGGGCTAAAACCACTAATCAGTGACAGCTGAGAGTCCCAACTTGTAGAATACAATGTCTAAGCCAGGGATCCTCAAACTATGGCCCTCCAGCTGTTGCGGAACTACACATCCCATGAGGCATTGTAAAACTCTGACATTCACAGACATGACTGAGCATGATGGTAATTTGTAGTACCTAAACAACTGGAGGGCCATAGTTTGAAGACCCATGGTCTAAGCAGGAAGGATTCCTCTATCCACCTTGTGGATGGAAGAATCTGTTACGCTCAACCCGCTGACTAAACAAAAAAACAATCGATCTATGGCAACCTTATGTCAAAAGGTGACTAATTGTTTTGAAAAGCATCAGTTATTAAAGTATAAGTTCACTTTTTAGCAAAAAAAAAAATAATAAATGCAATTTTTTTTGCAGGTACAGTAAAAACATTTGCATTTATTAATATTCTATATATATTTTTTAGAGCCTGTAAAGCATTGCACCAGCGATCAGCAGATTGCTTGTGCCATGCAGGTCTCCAGCAGATCTACCAGTGTATCTGTGTGCCCATACATCCCATACGGGCAAGTAGATGCCACCTGACAGGAAGAGAGAATGAACTACTGGCGTCACAGCATCGTTTTATTTCATTAAAAACTACAAGCCGACAGCCACAAAGGCTGCCGGACCTTGTAGTTTTTCATTCATAGGACACTGTAAATGAGTGATGTGGCCAGGGTAGAGGGAGCGTTTTTTTTTTTATTCTAACAGCTAGTGGGGGGAGATTATCCCCAGTAGCTGTCAGATCGGGGAATATGGGAGGTGCCGGGGCCGGTCCGTTCGTAACATTTTACATATCACAATATGTAGCATGGAAGGCCGCGTACACACGATCGGACATGTCCGATGAAACTGGTCTGCAGACCGGTTTCATCAGACCAGTTCGATGGTGTGTATGGCCTATCGGACCGTTTTTCATCGGACCAAAGTTTTAAAGCATGCTTTAAAACCTGAAAATGTGGATTGTGTATATGTGACATATACTCCTGCGCTGATTGTCTAAATCTAAATTGTCAAATATTCAAAAAATCCATAAATATATATTATTTATATATATATACACACAAATATCCATGAACACCAGTGTTAATTTAAACCATATAAATATTGTACAAAGTTCGGATCCTGTTGGTGCGTGCTATTGCACCTAAAAACAGTCCTTAATCCTTTAATTTTCTTATTCCAAGTGAAAAACGTGCTCTATACTGTGGAATCATATATGTTCTCCGTGACTTGGCACCCTTAATTAGTGTCACCACCACCTCTAGTAAAGATTGCGCTCACCAGATCACATAAGGGAAACAGCATGTAATATCCTTTAGGTAGCGGTTCCGCACGATCCTTTATCTTGTATGTCAGACCCGAATGGCTCTCCACCTCTTGTGGCTCCCCCAAAAAGGGGAGGTGGAGAGCCATTCGGGTCTGACATACAAGATAAAGGATCGTGCGGAACCGCTACCTAAAGGATATTACATGCTGTTTCCCTTATGTGATCTGGTGAGCGCAATCTTTACTAGAGGTATTGGTGACACTAATTAAGGGTGCCAAGTCACGGAGAACATATATGATTCCACAGTATAGAGCACGTTTTTCACTTGGAATAAGAAAATTAAAGGATTAAGGACTGTTTTTAGGTGCAATAGCACGCACCAACAGGATCCGAACTTTGTACAATATTTATTTAGTTTATATGGTTTAAATTAACACTGGTGTTCATGGATATTTGTGTATATATATATATATATATATATATATATATATATATATATATATATATATATATATATATATATATATATATATATTTATGGATTTTTTGAATATTTGACAATTTAGACAATCAGCGCAGGAGTATATGTCACATATACACAATCCACATTTTCATTTTTTCACTTGTCACAGGTGTTTACAATAACTGCAGCAGATTGATATATATTTAAATTACACACTTAGTTGCGCCGGTGTCACAATACACATATGCTTTAAAACCTGTCTGATGGAACATGTCCGTCAGACAGGTTTGATGGTTAGTACACAAAAGCATCGGACCAAAAACCCGCGCATGCTCAGAATCAAGTCGACGCATGCTTGGAAGCATTGAACTTTGTTTTTTCATCACGTCGTTCGTTGTGTTCTACGTCACCGCGTTCTGGTCTGATCGGATTTTGGTCCGATGGTGTGTACGCATATCAGACCATCAGACAAGTTTAGAGTTGTCTGATGAAAACGGTACGTCAGACAAGTCTCATCAGACATGTCTGATCGTGTGTACAGGGCCTAACATGTTACAAAAGGTGAACTTATCCTTTAAGCTGTATGTGAAGGATCTGGTAAGTCTGATCCTACGCCACAACATGGCTTGAGTGTTAAATAAACTTTTAGTGCCTCTTACATTGTGTTTTTTTTTATTTAACAATTTACCATATATGATGTATTGCAAGGGGGGAAATTATGTATTACCAGGATTATTAAAAGCACAAAGAAACAGGACCAATGGGTTTTTACCAGAGGTCAGTAATAGCTTCCAATGTTGGTATTTTTTGCATAACATATCCTCTTATTTCTCATATTTGCATATCAACAAGATATTATACAGTAGCGCATTTGGGATAGTTTTTGTGAAGAAGCCAGTTAACCCATGCAAAAACAGGGAGAACATATCTGTATGTGTACAGTTTCAGAGGTGATTTTAACCCAGAACTGTAGAAGACATCTCTGAGTATGAGCTTTTCATTCCCAAAAGCTGTGTTATTGGGACACCCTAAAACAGGCTGCCAGCTAAAAAGGATCACGTGGTATCACAGGACTCAGGCTATGTCACCTGAACAGTGGATCGCAGTGGGACTTTGCTCTGCATTAGTGACAGTACTAATTCATGTAATATATATACCAGGGAGGCCAATAAGCCCAAGATAAGGTGTAAGTATCTAATCGCAGTAATATTTTTCCCCAATTTCTTTATTTTATTATTATTTAAGCCCTGTATCATGTAGGATAGCAAACAATATTTAATTTGTTTTGTACCTTAACATTTTGCTTTTGACTTGTGCTATTTTGGGCATAACTGATTTCCAGGCTTTACAAACCTTAATTTGGCTACAGTAAAAATAAATGTGAGCAGTTTGAATTTGGTTTCATCATATCCTTACAGTTTAAGGTTTAGGAAAGTCTCAAAAGGTATAATTCTTAATTTATTTTTCCTAGAAACATATAGAGGAGTTGATAGACATTAACCCCAAGCCATTTGGGTTTGGTGCAGTCTTACCAGACTTGTTTAAGTATGGCTATCCTATTGCATCCACAAAAGACAATGTATGCATCCTTTGGGGTAACATATAACAACAGAGGGACAATAGCTTCCACTGCTGAGGCGTTTATGGGGCAATAGGTGGTCATGTCCAATATTTGTTTCTGCTCACTTGTATCTGCTCTAGTTGTATATTACATCTCTGTTCTACTGACTAATATATGAAAGTGGTATGGGCCAATGGCCTGTTAGCAGAGATGAGTATATGGTAGATATGACACCTTTAGCTTAAGAATTAAAAACCTCAGATGCTGAAACTCAGTATGAGTTTTAAGTGAACATCCATCTCTAGTTTGAGAAAATAATCTCTAGTTTGAGAAAACTATAAAGTATTTCATGTGGAAATACTTCAACATTTCTGAAGTGTCAGTTTATCTCAATTGAGGAGTATCAAAACGTACAATTCCACTTGGGGAGATGAGGTCAAAGATGTGTCAGAATGATGCTTATTGTCCATGATTTGAATCTGTGTGGTTCCTCCAGCCTAGCAGGAAAGAGGCAATATGTAATATTCTGCCTTGTGAGGTGGATAGCAGTTTAGTAGTGTACTTGATATTGCTCCATATTTTTTTTAGAGAATGTTTTTGTATAGGATTGTCAAAATGCCTGCATTTTGATAAGGGGGCATTAGAAGGGTGTCAGTCCTATGGGTGATGTTCCTAGGACCTCTAAACTTACCCTATAAAATGTTCCTGGGGGTTAAGGACATTAGATAATAGGGCTGCAGAGTAGTAGTTTGCAACATCCAGAACTAATAGGCCCCCTTTGAATTTAGGTTCTAATGCAAGTTCTATTTTAATATCAATATAATTGTTAAAGGTAGAGGAGACATGACAAGGACTATGGAAACAGTCAGAAATGTCCTGTTACAAGGAAATGGAATTTGTAAGGTTAAACCTGACAAATTCATTCTAGCAAGATACAGTTAAATACGTGAAATTATAGGCATGCATAATAAAGAATATGTATAGATAAAGCGAAAAGGACATTTTTACAAGATGCAAAAATGAATGACCACTATGACAAATGTGCCACATATTATCCAATTCAATAACAGGATATATAAAAACTTGTATATAAAAGAAAAGAGAAGTCTGCAGGTGCAACGTCTCCTAACAACCAAATAGTTATTATTGTTCTGATGCAAATCAAACTGAATACTTTGGGATATAGCACACTTTGCATATAACCCTTGCTTTTTTTTAGCTATTTTTTAAATAAACTTTTTAGTGTTTAATTCTTGTTATTGGATATTAAAACTTTCCTGTCAGAAATGCAATTTTAACTATAACTATCATTCTGTATGCATTGAATAGCTCCCTTTATTACTGCATTGCTTATATCAACACCTGTGCCTATTTAGTCATGAATTTTAATATAGATTGCAGTGATCTGAGAAAAAAAGTCTCCTAAATGTCTTACAATTGTTGGTATATTTTTAGAAACATAAATAGGGAAATAAACAACTTCAGTAAAATGATTTAAATAACAAATAACTTTTCTTTATAAAGAGCTTGTCTCCTTGAGAACAATGAGCTTGCAAGGAGACAGATTTTTTTCTACTTCTACTATTAAAGCAGTTTACAATATGGAAGGGTGAGATGTCATGAATAATTAAAGCAAATCACAGAGTAATCTTCTACGGAAACATCTGATTTCTGAAACTGTCTTCATTTTCCTTCTGCCTAACAATGCAAACTCTAAAGTGACATTCAAGATTGTAGCCAAATATGTGCACTCTATCTTCCTTTTCAGGCTTTATATAAAACATTTTGAACATTTCCCATACTGGTTGTTCATTATTTTGCGGTGAAAAGCATGGATGATGACGTAGCCTCTGTCTTAATAAATTATTTTTTATTTTTTGTTTGTACAAAAGAAATTGAAATGTGTTTTTTCCAGTGGATATTCTTTTTTAATTGCGCAGATATACAATTTGTAGCTAAATAGGCATGTTTTCATGTGAAATTAACATATTGCTAACCTGATCATCTCAAACCAGATGTTGAAAAATGCAAAAGCAAAGGTTACATTTTGTGAAAGCTGCATGTTCAAATAACAGCTCAGTTTATATGCAAAACTTGAGTTTTTCTCTAAAATATAAGCTAGATTCTACCATTCATGTCTTCTGAGCTGTGCAAGTGGTCATTGAGGCAGTCCTAGTAGGGAGGCTGAACAGATAAGAGAGGACAAACTAATATTAAAGCGGATGTTCACCTTAAAAACATGTATATAACATTACATGTTTTTTTGCTGTACATACTGTATTATTGCTATTTTCCACCCGGCTTCCGGGTGCTCACTCCCACGGGAGTAGGCGTTCCTATGCAGAGGCGCAGTGTCATGTGGGACTTCGCCCAGATGATTGATGTCTTGAGAAAACCCCCCCCCCCGCTCCCCAGCGGATGAGGCGCGTCACAAGTTTCCGAAAGTAGCTGAACTGCCAGTCGACTCTATACGGTGCCTGCGCAATCAGCTCTACACGGCTCCTAGTCGGTGTGCAGGCACCGTATAGAGCCGACTTGCAGTTCGGCTACTTTCGGAAACTCGTGGCGTGCGTTATCAGCCGGGATGGAAGTTTTTCTTAAGACATCAATCATCTGGGCGTAGTCCCACATGACACTGCGCCTCTGCATAGGAACGCCTACTCCCGTGGGAGTGAGCACCCGGAAGCCGGGTGGAAAATAGAAATAATACGGTATGTACAGCAAAAAAACTAAAACAAACAGCATACTGTAAATGTTGGAAGTATGCAGAATGTAATGTTATATACATGTTTTTAGGGTGAACCTCCGCTTTAACTTTTACAGGAAGATTGAGGATTGCGTTTAAAACAGAACTTCCACTAACACTTGTAGTATTTTTTTTCTAGGAGCAGGTACCTAATTTTGACAGGTACTCTTATACTTGGACCACCTAGGTATGTGGAGTTGAAGTTGTCTTCCTGCCCACAACTTCCTGGGACACATCACAGGTCCCGGGAGGTTGCAGGTCCATTTACATGCTGGGTGTAAAGCCACAGCAACCATCCCACATACAAGAAGGAGGCACCGGTCACCCGTAGACCTGGGTGAGGACAGCACTTCATCTCTAGACAGGAATGTTTATTAAAAGTCAGCAGCTACAGGACAGTAAAACTTTGTTTTGAGAGTGTTTTGCAAGACAAGCAACATTTTTAAATACATTTTGACTTGATATACAAGCGGTGTGTTGATTTACAAGTAGCGTCAAGTCACAACTGGGTATAAAAGACAAGAGAGGCACCTCTTATTGTAGCAATACAGTTACATTTATTGAAGCTACAACATTTAGAAACTCAAATGGTTGATGATTAAAACAGGCACATCTAAGTATGCAGGAATCCAGGGTAAAGCTGTCCACATAGACCATCCTCCTCACCGCCATTGACGTTGTCCCTTCCACGCTGTGCTCCACGAGTGGTTCAATCCTAGCTTAAGGATCGCTCTACTGCAGGGTAGTCTTCCTGGCCACGATTGCAGATTGACAGCGGTGAGAATCGGCGGTGAGGGGAATGGTCTATGTGGACCGCTTTACCCTGAATGCCTGCATACTTAGATGTGCCTCTTTTAATCATCAACCATGTGAGTTGCTAAATGTTGTACCGTCATTAAATGTAACAATATTGCTACACTTAGAGGTGCCTCTCTTCTCTTTTATACTCTCTAGCTCCTGCTGGATTTTGCTTCTAATCCCCTTGTGGAGGCTTCCATTTGTGGATGAACATTTTATGATTACACAACCTATCACATTGCTATAATCTTTTTATATGGACTATAAACTGAAGGACTTGTGGAATATACTGTATCATTTAAGTTTCCAACATTTCTTATGGGGAAATTTGCTTTGATTTACAAGTGCTTTTTGATTTCATGCTTGCTTCCGGAACAAATTATGCTTGCAATCCAAGGTTTTACCTTACTTATACTGACTTTCATTTTTTTTTCCTGACTCAAGATTCTCTTTAAGCTCCTCTGCCTTTGAATCTAGTGATTATTTTAACATGTGTTTTTATTTAAAGTGTTACCAAACCCAGGGCCATGCACTTACTGTATGTGGTCTCCCACAGTACACAGAACATTAAAATGCAATAGTTTTAGTAAATTTCTAAAATACTTTTTTCATAAGCAGTTAGAGCAGTCTTGTGACTTCTATCAGTGTCTGGTGAAAGCTTGTAGGAGGAGTTTTCATTCTCCATGATTGTCCTATGAGGATGCAGGACCCTGGCCTTCTGTCTGGGCAGTGCTGATTGGCCCTGTGCTGATCACATGCACCCTCCCTGGAAAAAAAACTATCTAGCAATACACACCAAACTGAGCATGCGTAGCTTGCTGCCTAGCCTCTGTACTATCCGGAGATGCTTTGGTGAGTCTGGAAAAAGGGGAGGATCACAGGAGACAGGATCAAACAGCCTTTACACAATTCAGAGGAATTATCCCATAGGTTTCACAGTGAGTATAACTAGCATGCTTTACTGCAAATACAGACTGATTTTACTGTTGTAGGTTTAGTAACACTTTATGTTAAACTATGCATATTTAAAATATATATCATATTCTCTCCTGAAATGCCTAGGTTTTTCACTGATAAATGCTTAGTTCCTAACACATTTAACACATTTTCATTCCTTGTGGGGTTTCAACAAAATGTTGTAATATATTTAGTCATGCCTTGGTTGAAGTGGAAGGTTTGAGTGATTTGGGTCTCCTTGTTAAAATGCTGGCTGCATCCATATGTACAGCATACATTTTTAATTGCAGTAGCCGACTGTCAAGAGGCAGTTCGGTTAGCACTGAGCAGGCCCTACTCAAGAGCTAGATGTTCTCAGATCTTTACCGGCAGCACTGTATACCGAGATTAGAGACCAGTTATTGCATTTGATCATCTCTATTTTGAATGTTAAGTGAAGAAACAAAACAAAATGAAAAAAGAAAAAAAAAACACAATACATTGGCCTTTATGTGCTGTATTGATAGTAAGTGTTCCTATACACTAAAGAAAGGATGAGTATTAGGCACACTGCCAGCTTAGGATAACTGGCAGTATGCCTAGCACTCATTTTTTGTCCATTAATTGTATATATAATATAATGTGAGTTGGCAAGCACAATGTATCTAGTGTGAGATCTACTATCCCTTTTAATTCTCATGCTGCCTTCATTTAAATTATTGTATAATAAGTGTTCTCAATCCTCACCCCCTGCATGACAGCTAAAGAGTGTCAAGAAGACAGAAAATAACTGCAACTGAAAAAATTGGAGAAACCAGGTGTGAGCTAGGTCATAATAGAAATACATTCAGAGCAAGCAGTGCGCAATTCTACTAGAAGGGTGTATGCTAAATTGATTCTTTTAATTTCCACTCTGGTCCAAAGAATTGACAGCTGGTAGCTGATTGACTGCTTTAGGAAAAATTGTTTTTCACTAATAAAAATCAATTAAACATGTAATGTTATCAGGTATGGGCAAACAAATACTTATTAGGATTCATGCACACTGGATGGTTTTTATAGCTGCTGTTTTTGGCTTCTGGCGTTTTTTTTCTGCAGCCAATAAACTCCCCAGCATGAAAAACACTAGTTCAAAAATGCGGAAAAAAAAATCACTCTACGGCTACAGCTTTCTACAGCTAACACTACTGGCATTTTTTTTTTATATCGTCCAGTGTGCATGAGGCCTTGCTGTAAGTTCTATAGTTTCTCCACTGGCACTCTATTTCCACTAGGCTACACTGGACAGGCATTTTATTCAATTTAGTATTTTCTATTAGGCCCCTTTCACATTGCCGCGGCTGGCGGTATAGCACCGCTAAAAATAACTCGCCGGAATTGCCGCGAGTTGCGGCCGCTAGCACAGCACCTTGCACCTCTGAACCCTTTTACATTACACAGCACCATGCACCTCTGGACCCCTTTACTTTACAAAGCACTGCACCTCTTGACCCCTTTACATTACACAGCCCCCCACAATTTGTTACACAGACACCCCCTAACAGTTCTGGACCCCCTGCATGTTACACTGGGGGGGAGACGTGACATTGGGCCAGCGAGGGCCACCGGGCATATGCCCTATTGCCAGTTCGGGCCTGGTTAGAGATAAGGTGCTACTGTATATATGTTTTATATCACTGTCATACCATGAGCAGATGTAGTTTCAGTGACTTTAGATTAAAAAAAAATCTCTGCAGAATTTTACTAGTGGGACAAAGTGACAGTGTCTGGGTAAAGACTCACTGATAACCTGTCAGGTCTACCCCCAACTCCCATTCCTCCATATATATACATACATAAGTAAAAAGCAACCTAAAGCTCCATTTTCTGGTTCAAAAACAGAAAGCAGGATATTAATATGTAATTAAAATAATGCAAACATATGAACAGGTGTTATTTTTTACAATAATATCTGAACAAATTAACGAAAATAAATTATGTACAAAACCACAACACTTACTAAAGAAAGAAAAATACAACACATTGATTAGTGCATCTTACATAGGTCATTTTCACCAAAATGTGCCCATATCTTATATTAATGATGGCTCTCTAAAAAAACTACAATTAGACAATTAGTATACTCAACCTACAAATTGTTCATGTACTTTTTTTTTTAATACCTGACCAGGAGTTGCTCACTTAAGTTGGCTGGCAGGCTTATGTTTCTCACCCTGTAGCTCTTGTTTAGAAGCACTGTTACATTATATGGCCTCATGCACACTTTAGCTCAAAAGTGCTGCAATGTCCAATGACATAAACGCCCAAATGCTTCATGCATCTAAGCGTGTTTGAAAAAAGGCGCGTTTTTGAAGCTGCTTTTCTCCTAGCAGGAGAAATGTTTTTTTTAAAGACCCATGAAGCCTAATGCCGCGTACACACGGTCGTTTTTTGCGATAAAAAAAAACGAAGTTTTCTGTGAAGTAAAAAACTACGTTTTTGAAACGTCACTTTTCAAAGACAATTTTGCATACACACCATCGTTTTTTCACAAAAAGCGAGGTTACGTTCACCACTCTTTTCCATTGAAGCTCGCTTCATAACTAGCTTCTGGGCATGCGCGGGTTAAAAAACGACGTTTTTGCTACACACGGTGACTTTTTGTGAAACAAAAAACGACGTTTTGAAAAACGACACAAAAAATTCAAGCATGTTGGAATTTTTTTTTGGTCGTTTTTTTTAAGACAAAAAACGACGTTTTGCCCACACACGATCAATTTAAATGCCGTTTTTAAAAACGTCGTTTTTTTTCATCGCAAAAAACGACCGTGTGTACGCGGCATTAGCAACTCAAGTACAACCCCAATTCCAAAAAAGTTGGGACGCTGTGTAAAATATACATAAAAAACAGAATTCAATGATTTGCAAATCTCATAAACCCATATTTTTTCACACACAAAAAAATAGAAAACATATCAAATGTGTAAACTGAAAAAAATTAAAATTTTAAGAAAAAAATAAGGTAGTTTTGAAATTGATGGCAGCAACACGTCTCAAAAACTTTGGGACAGGGAAACAAAAAGCTGATAAAGTATAACCCCAATTTTTTTTTTTTTTTAGGACAGAGCCATGTTTACTATGTTGTGACATCCGCTCTTCTTTTAACAACACTCTAAGGGCCAGATCCGTATCAGTAGATACGCCGGCGTACTTTCAAATTACCCGCGTCGTATCTTTAGTTTGAATCCTCAAACCAAGATATGACGGCGCCTTCGGATCGTAGATGCAATACTTCGGCGTCCGCTGGGTGGAGTTCTCGTTGTTTTCCACGTCGAGTATGCAAATTAGCCATTTCCGACGATCCACGTACGCGCGGCCGTCGCATTCTCTTACGTCGTCTCTAGTCGGCTTTTTCCGGGCGTATAGTTACAGCTGGTATTTTGCGGCGTATAGTTAGACTTGCCATGTTAAGTATGGCCGTCGTTCCCGCGTTAAAATTTGAATTTTTCTTTTTTTTGCGTAAGTCGTCCGTGAATAGCAATGGACGTTATTCACGTCTACGTTAAAAAAAAAATGATGGGAAATTTGGCAACGGAGCATGCGCAGTTCGATCGTTTTCATTTAAATGAAACCAGCCCCCTACTCGCCGATTTGAATTACGCGCCGAGAGATACACTACGCTGCCTTAACTTACGGCGCAAATTCTTTGAGGATTGACAGATTTAAAAAGTAAGTTACAGCGGCGTAGCGTATCTCACATACGCTGCGCCCATCTATTTCTATGTGGATCTGGCCCTAAATATCTGGGAACAGACCTGTTGTTGGAGTTTTGGGAGAGGAATGTTGTCCCATTCTAGTCAGAGCATATGCTGCTCTAAAACCTGAATATACTGCATCTTTCAGCATTGATGGTGCCTTTTCAGATGTGCAAGCTGCCCATTCCAAACACACAATTGCACTCTCATATGATCAGAAATGTAGTCTTGTGAACTGAGCACTAATAACAATCCAGAGGCTCCCTCTCCCCTGTAGCCTGGAGGACACGGAACTCATGGTTGCCAAAAAGAATGTCAGATTCGATTTTTCTGACCACAGAACAGTTTTCTACTTTGCAAGAGACCATTTTAAATTACCTTTGGTCCAGAGAAGATGGCAGCATTTCTGGATCATGTTTAGATATTGCTTCTTCTTTGCATGATAGAGCTTTGCCTTGCATTATTGGATATTGGATAGCACTGCGAACTGTGTTTTTTCAAAGAATCATGTCTGTTTCTAATAATGCAGTGCCGTCTGAGGGCCCTAAGATTATGGGCATCCAATATTGCATTTCGACCTTGTGCCTTGCCTTGATTTCTCCAGCTTCTCTGAAGATTTTGATGAAATGATGTACTGTAGATGATGATATATTTAAAGTCCTTGGAATTTTAAGTTGAGGAACCTTTTTCTGAAATTGTTTGAAAAATTTTAGATGCATCTTTTCACGGATTGGTGAACCTCTGCGCAGCTTTACTTCAGATGCACTCTGATTCTCATGTTAATAACCTGTTGCCAATTAATCTAACATACATTTTCTTCCAGTTCTCTTTTGAAGTACCACTTACTTTGCCAGATTTTTGTTGCCCTGTCCCACCTCTATTCAGTTGTGTTGTTGCCATCAATTCCCCCCAATTTTTTTTTAAGGTACATTTTTTCAGTTTAAAAATTTGTTATGTTTTCTATTGTGAATGAAATACTGATTATGAGATTTTCAAGTCATTGCATTCTTTTTTTTTATGTCAATTTCACACAGAGTCCTAACTTTTTTAGGAATTGGGATTGTATCTTCTAAACCCAGTGGGCCAGATTCACGTACATCGGCGCATTTTTTGACCGGCGTAGCGCACCTCCTTTACATTAGACCGGCGCAATGTAGCCGGGCAATCACCGTATTCTCGTTTGATTTGCGCAGAAATTCGCGCCGGTGCAACGTAATTTCAGAGGCGTAAGGCGGAGTAATTCAAATTGGGAAGGACGTGGGCGTGTTACATTGAAATGAGCCGTGACCCCATGCAAATGAAGGGCCGGCCGGCTCACGCATGCGCACATGAAGCAGACCATGGTCAGCACCTCTGTGCGCATACTCACAACTCGGGAACGGCGCAATCAGTGAAATTGGAAGTGGACCCGAGCAACTTTGTGAACTACGCAGACAGCATAAATAGACAGAGACAAACTTCCTTTGCAAAAGTACATCCCTTTGTGTCCCTTCCTATACAGCAAGGTGCTTTTGTTCTGTTGTTTATTAGCGTTTGTTTGTTTGTGATGTGTCTTTGAGATATTTGGTGACTGTTTTGCAGAGTGATTTTTGTCTTTTCTGTGTTTTCTTTGTTGTGTTTTTTTAAAATTATATTTTTGCTGGGCATTTTTTTTTTTTTTGCTGGGCATATTTTTTTGGTTTTGTTTGTGAATGATTTTGGAATGTGGGGGTGACATTCCTGCTGGAAAAGGGGTGTCATCCTCATTTGTGGTGGAGAAGTGATCCCCAGGTCCGTGTGAATGCTGTATGAATGTACAGTGACATAATTGGAGCCGTGGCGTGGTGTTGCTGCTCACAAGTCCTGCATGGTGGGCTTGTGCCAATCCAATGTGATGAGGGTGTGGGGTGTGTGTGATCTAGGGACCACAGTGGTGTGCATGCATGCATTCTCATTGTGCCATGATTAATGTGTGTGTTTAACGTGCAAAGATGCCTAATGTGAGCTGTCTCCTGGCTGCTCTTCCTTCAGAAGACGGGGTAGCCTCGGTTAGGGGGGGGATTGTCTGGTTCGGGGGTCAGGTCATTAGGTATGTCAATCTCCAGGCCCTTTCTCACTGCGAAGTTGTGCAGCATGCAACATGCACCGATGATCTGGCATACAAAGTTGGGGGAATACAACAGGGTACCATGGGGGGTTCTGGATAGGAGTCATGAGATGGGGTCCCAGTGCATATGCAGAGTCACCTGTAAGGGAAAAGACAGGAGGATGTTAGTCATGCATGTGTCCCTTGTGATGTGTGCATCATGGGGGGGACAGTCATGCCTGCCACCCATGTCACTCACCAACCAGCCAGCTGTCCCCATACATGTTCCGTTCGAAATCTGTGGGGATGGGGCTAGGATTGTATATGTAGCTGTTATGGGTGGTGTCATGTGTTGGGCTGGTGATGTCCTCCTGCAGGGTTGTGATTAATTCCAGGATGGCATGAGGGGTGAATCTGAAGATGCGAGACACCTCAGAATCACTCATGCCAAAGATGTCTATGTGTGTGTGATATATCAAGTGAAGATTGAGGGGCTTGTATCAGATTAGATTATTATATCCATCAAGGTTTTAAAGGGCTATTGAAAGATAGTGAGACCGTGTTTGTAATTTGTATGTATGTTATGTATTGATGTATATATGTATGTATATTTTTATAAAAATGTTTAAAAAAGCAAATAAAAGGTTTTAGGAAAAAAAAATCCTCTCCCGTGCCCCCTTCTTTGCTCATCTAAAGTCATTAGTATAGCTATGAGCATGGATGCCACTGGCATGTTGGCATACAGTTTGTTGTGCAGCAAGTGTGACTGCTCAGCTCCTCACTAACAGTGTTGCTTTAGCTGACATGTAGACGGATTGTCTAATTTTATACCACCTTTTATATGGTCTAATTTTAGACAGGACGTGCAGCTGTTGCGCACAGCGCGTAGCCTGCGCTGCACCAATGTTCTTTTCTGGTTCCCCGTAACTCCCTCATTTGCATATTTGAATAGCAAATCAATGGTGTGTCTAGCGCAGTTTTGCACGGACGGATACGCCGGTCTATCGAAATTACGCCGGTCAAAAAAAAGTAGATTTCTTGCGTATCTCGTTTTGGGGATGCGGCACATCGAAACGCATGCGCAAATTTAGACTTACGCTGCGCATCTCCTGTAACGCCGGCGTAATCGCTCTGTGAATCTAGCCCAGTGCTTCCAAACTCTAGAAACAAAGAGCTTACTGATCCTCATATATTAGGTGGGTCAGTCTCGACTGAGGGAGTAGAAAATGTTCCAGCTTCAGGGGGACTAAATAATCCCCTCAGTTTGGTGATCAATAGGGGGGGGGGGTAATTAAAATTAAATGGCTCCCGTAGTCAGTAGGAGGGGGAATAATTCCTTATCATTGGTATAAGTGGGAGTAATAGTGTTCATTTATTGGTGTCGGCAGGGGAGGAATATTACCTCATATCAGTCGGAAGAATAGTCAAGTTCCTGATAAAAGAGAATTAAAGGCTGCATCTGGTCTATGGGCTGCAGTTTGGAGGCCTCTCTTCTAAAGGGTGCAAACCGTGCTGTCCTTGTAGTAACAGTATTTCCTATGGTCCTCAGCACTATTTAGTGGACATAATGTGGTATCTTCGTGATTCGCTTTATTCTTTATAAATTAGTAACATATGACCTAAAAGGAAAATAGCTTAACATTTGAAATAACCCCTACATAGCAAATCTACATGCAGTTTCAGAGGATATATTAACTCTTCATTTTTTTATATAAATACAACTCCAAGTCTAATTTCAGTCCACAAAAAGGGATGTGTTATTCCACAAGAGGATATAGGAGCAGAGTACATTTCTGCCAAAATAATGGGCATTTAATAAGTATTTTCCTATTCTTGCAGGATCTTTAAAGGATTATTATACAGGATTTATACTGTATAGCGCCAACAGTTTACGCAGAGCTTTACAATATAAAAGGGAGGCAATACAGCTATAATACAATAAAATACAAGAGGATTAAGAGGGCCCTGCTCAGAAGAGCTTACAATCTAATAGTGTGGGATGTAGAATTGTGCATGTATTGCAGAGACATATTGCATGTTCATAGTAATTCTCACCTTTAAGAAATTCAACAGAGTTTGAAACAAATTAAAAAAAAATGTTTTATTTATTCTTTATTTAAGAAGGAAGAACATGTGGAAATACAGAGACACCTCTGAAGTACATTACAGTGAGTTAGATGTTCCCCACAATTCCATACATATATCACACTGCATATAAGAGAAATCTGCTAACCGAGGGGACTCACAGTGCTTTTCCAGGAAACATGAGTCCTCCGTATCCCGCATGGCCATTTTTACAGCTTCCGCCTTTAAAAAAAAAAAAAATAGAATTCAAGCCCAGTGGTGACTGGCTCTAAAATCACAGCATTGTGCTGACAAAAATTGAAAAAAAGAAGAAAGGAGAGCAAAGTAAGGAACAAAAGGTAGAGGGAGAAGAGAGAAGGGGGAGAGAAAAACGAAAAAAAAGGGGGGAACAAGGGAAGAGGTTAATACCACCATCCAGTCGCATTCACCCCAACTGGGGAGCTTTTCGAGTCAACCCCCTTCAGGGAGACCGGGCCACTAACTTTCTGTACTCCTCGGAGTAAATTCATTTGTGCCAGTAGCACCATGTTTTCGAAAAATGTTCATTTAGGCCTTTTTCCGTGGCTACCAAGTCCTCCATTGCCTGGATATCCACCACTCTTTTTAACCAACTGGCCACAGACGGAGACTGGGTCTCCTTCCAATTTAGGGGAATGCAGCCTTTTGCCGTCGTGATCACAAGGGATAAACAATATATCTTGTGATGTCATGGGCAGTGAAAGGTTTTCTTTACTGTGACATCTGGGACCTATCATCTATTAGACCCCAGATCTCTCCTCTGCCCCTAAAAGCAGCTGTTTAAACCAAGATCAGTTTGATCAGCTGTTTTTACCAGCCAGTAACGGCTTGTTTTTTCCAATCTTTCCAACGTACAAGTGGAGTTGTGGCGGGGATGTCACAATCCACCATGAGCAGATGTGTGCACCAGGTTGTCCCCACAATCCTCACACGCATGTCCCACCACATCATCAAACCCACCCATGAGCATCTGCGGCAGAAGGCAATGCAGGATTTCTACAGAATTGCCGGATTCCCAATGCACCATCGGGGCCATTGATTGCACACATGTGGCACTACATTTCAGCAAAACCAGAAGTGACAAAATGCTTGTTGCATTCGGTTTATTAGACCATAGAGATGATCGGCGTAAGCCAGTGGAACCACCGGGTTCAGTTACGGGCTCCCAACCCAAGATGGCCACATTTAAAAGCGACCCAGGGGCTTTTTATAAAGACGAGAAGAGGAACAATCCGCTGTCCCAACACATTCCTGTGCCTCCATAAATATAGTATGGAGTCCCTGCCAACATGCCAGGGGCATCCTTGCTCATAGCTATACTACTGACTTTAGATGAGCACAGAAGGGAGGAGGGCACGGAGGAGGGCACGGGAGAGGATATACCGCACACGCATAGACATATTTGGCATGAGTGATTCTGAGGTGTATCGCATCTTCAGATTCACCCCTCATGCCATCCTGGAATTAACCACAACCCTGCAGGAGGACATCACCAGCCCAACACACCGCTCACATGCAGTGCAGCCACTGGGCAAGGTCCTGGCAACACTCCATTTCCTTGCCAGTGGCTCTTTTCAGCGTACAAGTGGAGTGGTGGCAGGAATGTCACCCCCACATTCAAAAATCATTCACAAACAGAAAAAAATATTAAAAAAAAATGCCCAGCAAAAAAAAAAAAATAACTCATCAAAAAACACTCTCCAAATCACTCTCCAAAAATCTCAAAGACACGTAACAAACCAACAAACACTAACAAACAACGGAACAAAAGCACCTTGCTGTAGGAAGGGAAAAAAATTGGATGTACTTTTGCAATGGAAGGGCATTTCTCTCGGTCTATTTAAGCACTGTGCATAGCTCACTAAGTCTGACGGGCCTAGTTCCTATCTACCTGATTGCGCCGTGCCGAGTTCTGAGCATGCTCAGAGAGGTGCTGACCATAGTCTGCTTCATGTGCACATGCCCAGTCTGGCCGGCCCTTCATTTGCATGGGGTCACGGCTCATTTCAATGGAACACGCCCACGTCCTTCCCACTTTGAATTACACCGCCTTAAGCCTCGGAATTTACATTGCACCGGTGCAAATTTGGACGAAAATACTATGAGGATACGGCACTTGCGCCTCGAAATTAAGCCGGTCTAACTTAAAGGAGTTGCACTACGGCGGTCCAAAAATGAGCCGATGTACGTGAATCTGGCCCATAAAGGCTATAAAAAAAAGGAAAACTAATGCAACCACTATGAATAAGGACTAGTAAGCTGCAGTATGTTACATGTTACAGCTTACAAACCATACAAACAGTAATTGGATATATTAACTTTTTTGGTGTTTTGGTTTTGGCAGTTTTTCTTGCACAGTACATATGTTATTTCTGATAATGTGACTGTACACCACTAATTAAATGGAGCAGGTGCAATTAGAGAAATTACCCATTTAGTAATCATTTTAATAAAACAGAGCTCTTAGGTTCTTTTTGAAAACACCTGAGACATTTCTACCAAAAGACTTAAAGGTACTCAAATACCACATGTTATATACAAATTATATTAAATGTTTTATAAAACAGTTGTAACTGAATAATGAATTTAACTTGTAATATTATATGATGGCAGTACTAAACTGAGAATATGTAAGAAAATTGTGTGCTTTTTCCCTATCTTAATGTATTTTAGTGAACTCTAAACAGAATGAACATTTTCAGTGAATGTTCTCACGGTTGCCCTGCAGTGTTGGGGCGAATGGTTCGGCCTGAGCATGAGTTTGGGCTCAACATTGGCTGTTTGCCCTGTTAGGGGAAAACCCGAATTTGCAGGGTGTTCGGCAGCTGTTCACTCCGCCGAGTAAATTGAGAACAGGTCACAGTCTCCTGACATGAAAATTGGATGCGGGGAAAACCACATCCAATTTGCACCAGCCTTATTCCTTTCAACAGCCTAATTTGTCTTAGCAGTTATGCACTTTTATGTTTTGTTTGTAGCACATCGTTCTCCTTACTTCTGGGACACATGGCATCATGTCAGCTTTATGCTTTGCTTGTGGAACATGTTTCTTCTGTATTGTGGGACACATAACATCGTGTTGGCTTCATTATTTGCTTGTGGCATTCTTTGTTCTGTATTCTGGGACACATGGCATAATTTCAGGTTCATGCTTTGCTTGTGGCATATGTTTTTTCTGTATTCTGGGACATATATGGCTCATTTTTGCGTGTTAACACACGTTATTAGCTGTACACTTCTTCTGTCTCCCTCACTACTTGCTGCACACACTTTTCATGCTTGTTTGCCCAAAAATGCCCACTTTGTTCAGCCTTTCTTCCCACTTTGTTTGGACTTGTGAAACATGCCCCAAAATGTTTGCTATGCAGTTGTTTGATATAGTTTAGAATATGAAAAGTAGACAAGCACAAACTACATGTAATCTTTAGACATGTGCAATTCATTTCGATCTGAATATAAATTCAGATAAATAATTGGTTATTCGGAGATTCGGATGTTTCCGAATCTCTGAATGAAATAGTAACGAATTTCATTGAAATTTGTTACATCTTGTTTTGTTTTTCTAAATCAATTCCAAATGTTCAGAATCATTATAATTCGGATCGGTCGAAAAATGATCAACCGATTCAAATTCTGTGTGAACAATAGCTGGTTATATAAAAAGTATAAAAATATCGAATCCTGACCTCCCTTTGGGGCGACACTCAGGAGATGTCCATCAAGGCAACACCCCCAAAACATTGTTCTTGGCTCTTGACAGAATTCACCCCAACCCGAGAGGGGGAGACTGGGACAAACTACTACTCCAACGAGAGACCCGCTGGATAGTAGCTCTTCAGGCCACCTTGCCCCCAGGTCTAAACGGCAAAGTCAGCTACCGACCCTTCTTGGAAGGTTATAAGTCTGGTGCCTGGGAAGGTGAGGGTTAACTACCCAGACAAAATTAACACAAAACTACAGAACAATAAATAACTAAGCAATAATTGAAAATAATCTGAATCACTAGTGCCCAACACCTGGGCTTCCCCATTGGGTGTGTTCCAGGTACCCCAAAAAACAATATAACCCCTGTGGCAAATGCAGCAGTCAACAACATACATACTTACTATCCCATGAGACTTCCCCATTGGTCTCAACATATATGTTTGATTGTTTATTTATTGTTCTGTACTGCTGGTTTAAACAACAATACTTCACCTCATGACAGACTTGTTAAATTTCTCATAGGTCGCTATGCCCTTTCCTTTGCTATAGATACATTTCGTTTGGTCTTTTAGTGGTCGGCATATGGGTTTGGTCTGGGTACCCCTTTATGGATCAATTTCACATGAATTATTTCTATTCAATATGTGGTTTGAGATCCCTCTACGTATCATTCTCCCACGAATTGTCCTCAGTCTAATTGCCAGCTTAAACGCCACTATCCATCCCGCACTACATGATTGCATCTGTTGCTGACAGTGGTGGAGAGAACAGGAGTGGCCACTGGCGTGTTTGGCACGCCTACTTGTCCGATTCAGCCATCACTACTTAAGCCTATTTAAATTACAGCAGGACGCCGCGGTCATATGACCAACGCGGCGCTGCGGACGTCAGTACGATATACGCGCTGACGTTAGCACTAAGCGCGGATTCGACGCACAAACGAAAAAATCCCTGAAAACCTACGCCAGACTTTGAGCGATCAGGTACTACATATACACCAGGGATAACGCCACTGGGTCATATGATTAACCCGGCAATGTGGACGTCAGGACGCTACACGCGATGACATCACCAAAAGCGGATTCGACGCACAATCGAAAAAACCCTTTAAAATCCACGCCACATTCTGAGCGAGCAGGCACCCTATACACATCAGGGACAACGCCACTGGGTTGTGGACACTTCACAAAAACTGTAAGTGCAATACATTACCTCACCTTACCCCTAATATCACTCTGACAGGGTTGTGCCTGGTCTAGCCATATATATACTTTTTCTCTCCATATGTCTAGTTTTCTGTGATCCAGGTGAAACCCTTTGGCGACCCACCCCGAGCCCACTCGCGACCACTATTACCCCAATAAGGGACCTCTCTCTCCGCAAATTCAGCGGGAGGTGGTTTACCAAAACTATACGTAAATCCATATACAATTTGTTGTAAATCAAATATACCAATTTTGTATATGTTTTGTTTTTTGACTGTGTACTCTTCTATGTTGTTTTTGTTACCTTTAGAATGAGAATGTTATGCGGTACAACTCTCTGGCCCCTGGTGACGGTCTTCTTTTAAACCAAGAGACCAGAAACGCGTCGGGCATTCTCCATTTTGTCCCACGGAGATTGTGCTTTTTTACTATGATGTATTATATACCGTATTGTTAATTGATTTTACCTCTCCTCTATTCTTTCACTGGGTGCACTTTTCCAACCCCTGATGTTCCATACCTACTCTGCGACTATTATACAAAGGTAGCGGACCATACAGGTCACTTTCCCAACTAATATCTATTTGTATGTTAATTGGTCCATGTAATATATAATAAAAAAACTTTTTTTGCTCTGAGTTTGGCCTTCAAAGTCCCGCCTTTTTAGGGGTATTTCCTTTTTTTTTTCTATAGCTATTAGGGATGTGGCCATCCTCAGATTGTCCGGATGTGTAAAATCCTCTCCTTCTTTCAATAGCTGGTTGTTAGGCAGTGGGTGGGAAGCCTTAACAACCAAGTGGCTTCCCCACTGACAGCTGAAATGTAAACAAAACGATGCCGGTAACTTGTCGGTATGGTTCCCCTATCGAGATGGTTCCTGTAAGGACTGCGCAGGCTCATTCCTTAACCACTTAAGCCCCGGACCAATATGCAGGTAAATGACCTTGCCCCTTTTTGCGATTCGGCACTGCGTCGTTTTAACTGACAATTGCGCGGTCGTGCGACGTGGCTCCCAAACAAAATTCTCGTCCTTTTCTTCCCACAAATAGAGCTTTCTTCTGGTGGTATTTGATCGCCTCTGCGATTTTTTTTTTTTTGCGCTATATACAAAAATAGAGCGACATTTTTGAAAAAAAAACAATATTTTTTACTTTTTGTTATAAGAAAAATCAAATAAACTAAATTTTAGTCCATCATTTAGGCCAAAATGTATTTAGCCATATGTCTTTAGTAAAAAAAAAAAAAAAAATCGCAATTAAAAAAAAAAAAAAAAAATTAGCTACCTAGCGGGAACAGCGACACTAATGCAGCGATCAGAAAAATGATCGCTTAGTGATGCTGGCAATAGGGAGTGAAAGGGTTAACTAGGGTGGTGATCAAGGGGTTAAAACTTTATTAGGGGGGTACGGTGCTACCCTGAACTTAACACTAACTGACTGTCACACTGCCTGTCACACTGACACTAAATACAGTAATCATACATGTATGATTACTGCATTTAGTGACACTGTGACAGGGGGGAGGGGGGGGGCGATCGCAAGGGGTTAATGTGCCTCTGTGTAGTGTGTGTCAGTGTAGTGTTAGTGCAGACTTACTGTGCGATGTGATCTCTCCTCAGCGGTGGTTGAAAAAAAACGCTGAGGGGAGAGATCACATCGCTTCCTCCTTCCTGTGTTTACACAAGAGGAGGAAGTGCAGGCGGGGGAGCGCGCGGATTGGCTGGGAGCGATCCGGAGGGGGCGGACAAAATCCCGGATCGCTCGGCCAGCTACAGGGACCGCTGTATGTACGGGGGTCCGATCGGACCCCCGAACCCCCTCAAGGCACCAACGTATATATACGTTGATGTGCCTGTCGGTGCCATTCTGCCGACGTAAATGTACATGCGGCCAGTGGCGGTTCGTCCATAGAGGGCGCTGGAGCGCCGCCCCCTCTGGCTCTCACCGCCACTGAGTCTAATAACATAGATTCATGCATTGCACGAATCTATGTTATTATCGCCACTGCCGCTGTTATTCAGATGGTCGGCGCTCATGTCCGGCCATCTGAATAACGCCAGCTGGTTGGCTGGAGGGAAATGTCTATCAGAGCCAACAGCTCTGATAGGCTTTCCCAGTACAGCCCTCGGGTCCCGGAAGCTTATTCTCGGAGTGCACAGACTGTATAAGATGACATGCGTCTCAGCCAATCAGGTTGGCCGGTTCTGGCTACCGGTAACCTGATTGGCTGAGACGCCTGTCAGTCATCAAGGGCGGAAGAAGACATCGTGGAACGTGGATGCCTGACTCCAGTAAAGGTAAGTGTCGGGCGGGGGGGGGGGGTTGAGAGCAATTTACAGGGCACAGTGGGGAAAATTGGCACAGCAGCGACCATGGGCACAGTGGTGACAATGGATGGCACAGTGGCTGGTTTAATGGCATGGAACAGTGGTGACAATTGATGGCACAGTGGCTGGTTTAATGGCATGGAACCGTGGTGACAATTGATGGCACAGTGGCTGGTTTAATGGCATGGCACTGTGGTGACAATGGATGGCACAGTGGCTGGTTTAATGGCATGGCACCGTGGTGACAATTGATGGCACAGTGGCTGGTTTAATGGCATGGAACAGTGGTGACAATTGATGGCACAGTGGCTGGTTTAATAGCATGGCCCCGTGGTGACAATTGATGGCACAGTGGCTGGTTTAATGGCATGGCACAGTGGTGCGAATTGATGGAACAGTGGCTGCATTTGATGGCATGGCACAGTGGTGCAAATTGATGGCACAGTGGCTGCATTTGATAGCATGGCACAGTAGTGCAAATTGATGGCACAGTGGCTGCGTTTGGGCACATTAAGACTGCGATTGTTTTTTCCTTTGCGCCCCCCAAAAATTTTGAGCACCATCCGCCACTGCATGCGGCGGTCCTTAACCAGTTAACATCCCCGTGGATTGGAGGATGTTAAAAAAAGAGCCTGGAGGCCGAGCGAGCGTAGCGAGGACGTGAGGCCGACTGGCCACTTACCTCAAAATTCACGTCGCCCTGGAGGTTCGGTGATTTCCGTTGGCAAGGATTGCGCCTGCACAGTCCTTACAGGAACCATCTTGATAGCCGGAACCATATCGTCAGATCACAGGCAATAGAACATTCAGGGAAAAAAAATAGTGTGGGGTCTCCCGACCAGTCCATTGATTCGAAGGGGAACCCAACGCCAAAATAAAAAAAGCGTGTGGGGTCTCCCCCAAAATCCATTCCAGACCATTATCTGAGCATGCAGCCCAGCAGTTCATGAAAGGGGAGGGGGCGAGCGAGCTAGCATCACATGCCACAATTCTTCAACATGGGGGGGTCCTTTGGGGCAAGGGGGTTTTGACCCCCCACTAAATTGTTTTTTTTTTCTTTTAATAAAGGATTTGTCAAAAACTTGTTTATTGTCTTTATTCACCTTTTACAATTTTTTGGTGAATGGGTAAGGGTACTACTGTATGTACCCCATAGTCATTCACATAGGGGGGTGGCAGATCTGGGGGCTTCCAGATTCCAATAAGCCCCCTGCCCGCAGACCCCCACAACCACTGCAACAGATGTGGGAATGAGGCCCCTGTCCCCATTTACATGAAAACAAGGTGTTTTAGGCCCCTTTCACACCGGAATTGTTAGCGGTGTGGTTTTACCCCCCTGCTAGCAGCTAAAAAAGGGTTAATACTGCCGGCAATGCGCCTCTGCAGAGGCGCATTGCCGGCGGTATAGCCGCGGTTTCCCATTGCTTTCAATGGGAAGGAGCGGTAAACACACCACTCCTTCACCGCTTCAAAGATGTGGCTAGCAGGACTTTTGGAGTGGTCCTGCTAGTGCACCGCTCCAGTGTGAAAGCCCGAGGGCTTTCACACTGGAGAAACAGCAGCTACTGTTTCAGGTCGGTTTGCAGGCGCTATTTTTAGCGCAATAGCACCTGCAAACCGCCCCAGTGTGAAAGGGGTCTTAGGGTGGGGGGCAGAGAACCCACCCCCCACATGTTGAGGGCATATGGCCTGGTATGGTTCTGGATTGGGGGGGGGGGGGGGGCGAGCTGCATGCTTGGATAAGGGTCTGCTGTTTTTTCAGAATTTTCTATTGCTTTTTTTTTTACATTTTAACTGTCAGTGGGGAAGACAGCTGTTGAGTCATTGGTTCTTAAGCAGCAGCATGGTAAGCTGACAGCCGTGTCCTTAAAGCGGAGTTCCACCCTTAAAACCACTTTGTTTCATCCTATCCAGCATACTGGCGTCAGCGCCAGTATGCTGTTTTTTTTTATTTTTTTTAATCCATGTACCTACTTTATAATAGATCATTTAATTTCGGGCGCACCGCGGTATGTCGCCGCTATAAGGCGTCACGCCTTCCGGAAACAGCCGATTAGCGTTCGGCTCTTCTCGGCGCCTGCGCACAGACCCAGAAGCTGACTGCGCAGGCGCCGTATATAGCCGCGTCACGCCCTCCGAAAAAAGCCGAACTAGGACCGAGAAGAGCCGAACGCTAATCGGCTGTTTCCGGAAGGCGTGACGCCTTATAGCGGCGACATACCGCGGTGCGCCCAAAATTAAATGATCTATTATAAAGTAAGTACATGGATTAAAAAAAAAAAAAAACAGCATACTGGCGCTGACGCCAGTATGCTGGATGGGATGAAACAAAGTGGTTTTAAGGGTGGAACTCCGCTTTAAGAACCAGCTATTCTTCACACAGATCATTTTTCGACTGATCCGAATTCAAATCATTCTAAAAATATGGAATTAATAACAAAACAACATTTTACGAAAACGAAACATAATTTAACGAATTCCGAAACCACACTAAACAATTTTCAAAACGAAATTAGTAACATATGGTATTTATACGAAACAAAACCAATTTTTTTTTTTTTGCACGTCTAGTAATTTTACCAAGATTTATTATTTATTTACAGCTCCAGACATCCAACTTTGAGGCAGACTTATTTATTACTATCTATTTATAGTGTATATTTATTTTGTTGTATATCTATATACAGTATATATTTTGTTTTTGCACATTTATTTATTCGCAAATATACAATATCTCACAAAAGTGAGTACACCTCTTAAATTTTTGTAAATATTTTATTATATCTTTTCATGTGACAACACTGGAGAAATTACACTTTCCTGCAATCTAAAGTAGTGAGTTTACTGTACAGCTTGTATAACAGTGTAAATTAGCTGTCCCCTTAAAATAACTCAACACACAAAAGTGAGTACACCCCTAAGGGAAAATGTTTGGCCCAATTAGCCGCTATGTTAAATTTGGTGTTATCGCTCTCACTCTCTCATACTGGTCATTGAAAGTTCAACAGAGCACCTCATGACAAAGAACTCTGAGGATCTCAAAAAAAGAATTGTTGCTCTACATAAAGATGGCATAGAAACTGATCTACAGCATGGTGGCCAAGACCATACAGCGGTTTAACATTACAGGTTCCACTAAGAACAGGCCTTGCCATGGTCAACCAAAGAAGTTGCATGCACGTGCTCAGCGCCATATCTAGAGGTTGTCTTTAGGAAATAGATGTATGAGTGCTGCCAGCATTGCTGCAGTGGTTGAAGGAGTAGGGGGTCAGCCTGTCAGTGCTCAGACCATACGCCACACACTGCATCAAATTGGTCTGCATTGCTGTCGTCCCAGAAGGAAGCTTCTTCTAAAGATGATGCACAAGAAAGCCTGCAAACAGTTTGCTGAAGACAAGCAGACTAGGGACGTGGATTACTGGAACCATGACCTGTGGTCTGATGAGACCAAGATAAACTTATATGGTTCAGATGGTATCAAATGTGTGTGGCGGCAACCAGGTGAGGAGTACAAAGATAAGTGTGTCTTGGCTACAGTCAAGCATGGTGGTGGGAGTGTCATGGTCTGGGGCTGCATGAGTGCTGCCATCACTGGAGAGCTACAGTTCATTTAGGGAACCATGAATGCCAACATGTATTGTGACATACTGAAGCAGAGCATAATTCTCCTCTCTTCGGAGACTGGACCGTAGGACAGTATTCCAACATAATAATGACCCCCAACACACCTCCAAGACCACCACTGCCTTGCTAAAGAAGCTTATGGTAAGGGTGATGGACTTGCCAAGCATGTCTCCAGACCTAAACCCTATTAACCATCCGTGCGGCATCATACAGAAGGTGCAGGAACGCAAGGTCTCTAACATCCACCAGCTCCATGATGTCCTCATGGAAAAGTGGAAGAGGACTCCAGTGGCAACCTGTGAATCTCTTGTGAACTCCATGCCCAAGAGGGTTAAAGCAGTGCTGGAAAATAATGGTGACCACACAAAATATTGGGCCCAATTTGGAAATTTTTCACTTAGGGGGGTACTCACTTTTGCGTCCAGTTTAGACATTGTGGGCCAGATTCAGGTACATGTAAATTTGCGCAGCGTATTCGAAATACTCTACGCTGCCGTATTTTACCAGGCTCTACATCGAATTCTGGTAGATTTTTGCCCGTACGATACGGCGGCGTAGTCTATTTCTCGCCGCATAATCGAAATACGCGATTAGGGGGCGTGAAGCATTTAAATTAGGCGCATATCCCTGCGGCGATCGAACTGCGCGTGCTCCGTTCAGAAATTTCCCGCCGTGCATTGCGCGTCATTTGTTGTTTGAGTAGCGTCGTTTACGTACATTCCCATTCCCGGACGACTTACGTAAAAAATAAAAACAAACGTTGAAATTCGACGCGGGAACGACGGCCATACTTAACATGGGCTGTCTAATATTAGACCAGCAAAAAGCTGGTATAGTGTTACGCAAAAAAAAGATGACTAAAGATGCCGTAAGAGATTGCGATTGAAGATCGTAATTTCGGGGATCGCCGGCAAAAGCTCATTAGCATACCCCGACGCGGAAAACGACGGGAAGTCCACCCAGTGGCCACAATTTTATTGCAGCGTAGATCCGAAGGCGTACGAACACGTAATCAAGTCGAATTGAAGCCCGCAGCCGTCTATTCATGGTTTGAGGTTTCAGACCAGCTAGAAAACGCGCGTAATTTGAAAGTACTCCAGTCTAACACCAGTTAGACAGGAGTTACGGCTCTCTGAATCTGGCCCTGAGTGTTTAGTGTTGAGTTATTTTGAGCAGACAACAAATGTACACTGTTATACAAGCTGTACGCTTACTACATTACATTGTAGGAAAATGTAATTTCTTCAGTGTTGTCACATGAAAAAGTATAATAAAATATTTACAAAAATGTGAGGGGTGTGCTCACTTTTGTGAGATACTGTACATGTTTTTTCTGTATGATTTTGTTGCTTAACAATACAAGAATCACAAATAAAAAAGAGACATTAGACATTAGTTGCTTTTGTATTGTCATTATAATCGGGGACTTTAATTATTCAGACATAGACTGGGTGGAAGGCTCGACATTTCCTAAATTTCTTACAGGACAATTTAATGGGTCAGATGATATATGCACCAACATGAAACAATGCGTTGCTAGACCTACTGATTACTAACAATACAGACTTGATCGCAGATGGAGAAATACATAGGAACATAGCAACTTAGGAAACAGGTCAATTCGTTTCAGCATAAATTACACAAATAGGAAACAAAAGAGGAATACAAAGACTGAATTTCAAAAGAGCCAAGTTCAAGCAACGCTACTTGCTAGAAGATGCTAAATGGGATAAAATCCTAGGAACAAAGAACACAGAGGAAAAATGGGTGTGCTTTAGGAGCAAATTAAATAAGGGTATTTGCCAAAGCATCCCAAAGGGTAATTAATAAAAAAATTACAAGGCTGAGGGATCATCATCAACATTCCAAAAGTATAAAGAGTGTAATGCCGCGTACACACGATCATTTTTTGTGATGAAAAAAAACGAAGTTTTTTGTGAAGTAAAAAACGACATTTTTGAAACGTCACTTTCAAAGACGATGTTGCATACACACCATCGTTTTTTTCACAAAAAGCGAGGTTACGTTCACCACACTTTTCCATTGAAGCTCGCTTCATAACTAGCTTCTGGGCATGCGCGGGTTGAAAAACGTCGTTTTAAACTACGTTTTTGCTACACACGGTGACTTTTTGTGAAACAAAAAACGACGTTTTGAAAAACGACACAAAGAATTCAAGCATGTTGGAATTTTTTTTTGGTCATTTTTTTTAAGACAAAAAACGACGTTTTGCCCACACACGATCAATTTAAATGACGTTTTAAAAAACAACGTTTTTTTTCATCGCAAAAAACGACCGTGTGTACGCGGCATTAGGCCCTTTTCACATTGAGGAGTTTTTCAGGCGGTACAGCGCTAAAAATAGCGCTGCTATACCACCTGAAAAACTCCTGCCAAGCAACCTCAATGTAAAAAGCCAGAGGGCTTTCACACTGAGGCGATGCGCTGGCGGGAGAGAAAAAAAATCTCCCGTCAGCAGCATCTTTGGAGTGGTGTATACCGCTCCTTCCCATTGAAAACAATGGGAAACCACGGCAATACCGCCTGCAATGCACCTCTATCGAGGCGCATTGCGGGCGGTATTAACCCTTTCACGGCAGCAAGCAGGGGTTAATACCGCACATCTAGCGGCTGCAACTCGCGGCAAATCCGACGATATAGCGCCGCTAAAAATAGCCAGCGTGGCTGTTTCTCCAATGTGAAAGGGGCCTAAGGGTGTAATCAGGGTGGCTAAGATAGAACATGAAAGGCACATAGTGGAAGAGTGTAAGAACAATCCCAAGAAAATCCCAAGAAATTCCCACCGAGTCCAGCGATGTCAGCACCGCAGCTGATGTTTCCATCAGCTGTCGGGTGCATGCTGCCTCCATTGAGAGTAAGAGAACCCGGTAGTGGAGTCCTTCAGCTTCACGACACATACACGAGGCTCTGCTCCTCTCTCCTACTGGCCTGGTGACGTGGGGTAGGAGGAGGGAGCCCCAGCCATGACATCAATACCCACGGCTGAGGCTCCCAGAAGTGGGTAAAGCATACTTGTGAAAGACAGGTATGCTGTCCACCCCTCCTCCTCGAAAGGTGCAAAATGTGCAACGGAGGGGGGGGGAAGTACAATGAGTGGAAGTTCCACTTTTGAGTGGAAATCCGCTTTATGTACATAAATATTAAAAGAGGGAGGACAGATTATATTGGCCCCATAAAGAATGATGAAGTGATTCTGGTTACAAAGGATGGTGAGATGGCAAAGGTTTTGAATGTATTCTTCTCCTCAATGTTCACAAGGTAAACTTTGGTAACCAAAACTGCAATGTTTATCCTCATGACACGTCACAGGAAGCACCTCCATGGTTAACAGAGAATAAAATCAGAAACCGACTAGAAAAACGTAACAAAAATAATTCCCAGACCATTGTTCCTAATTTTTACGAACAGTTTACCGACTTGTATGGTACCAGCTAATTGGAGAAAAGACAATGTAGCACCAATCTTTAAAAAAGGACCAATATATATCCCTGAGAAATACAGACCAGTTAGCCTAACGTCAATAGTATGCAAGCTCTTAGAAGTGATGATACACAAGATTTTGGTAATGAAAACGATATCATTAGCAGTAGGGTTGTCCCGATACCGATACCAGTATCGGTATCGGGACCGATACTGAGCATTTGCGGGAGTACTTGTACTCCCGCAAATGCCCCCGATGCCTCATCCGATACTAACCCCCCCCCCCCCCCCGCCGCAACGAAAAACGCCGCCGCATACCGCAACAACGCCGCTGCCGCCGCCTGGTTAAGTAGCGTGCGGGGAACATTACAGCTTTCATTTGAATAGCTGTAGTGTTTCCCGCCGCGTATAGACACTCCCCCTTGCGCGGGATTGGACGGGTGATCTGTCCAATCCAGAGCAAGGGGGAGTGTCTATACGTGGCGCAGCGGGGAACAATACAGCTATTCAAATGAAAGCTGTGATGTTCCCCGCATGCTGATTAACCATGTGGCGGTGGCGGCATCTAGGTATTGGGGGACATGGCTGGATATATGGGGGACATGGCTGCATATATGGGGGACATGGCTGCATATATGGTGGGACATATTTAAAAAGAAGTATCGGTATTTGGTATCGGCGAGTACTTGAAAAAAAGTATCGGTATTTGTACTCGGTCCTATAAATGGAAAATTGTATACTCACCTTTCCGTAATTTTCCTTTCCTGACGCATCTTCATGGCAGCACACACTGGGTTGTGACTCCGCCCCCACAACCTGACAGGATTGGTTAGCTATAAATCTGAGTGGGAGACACCCGGCATCATTCTCCGTATATATCATCATTGAACAGTAGGGTGGGCAGTTGTGTGCTGCCATGAAGATGCGTCAGGAAAGGAAAATTACGGAAAGGTGAGTATACAATTTTCCATTTTCCTGACGCATTCATGGCAGCACACACTGGGAAATAACTCGCCAGTCGGGAGGGTTCAATGCAAAGTATTTATTCTCTAGAGAGCCGAAGAATTGGCCCTGAAGACAGATCTGCCAAATTCAGCTGTAGCCAAAAGAGCTGCGTCCACTCTGTAGTGGGATATGAAGGTATGCCTGGAAGACCAGGTAGCTGCTCTGCAGATGGTTTCTGACGAGACCCCGCAATATGCTGCCCAGGAGGTCGCCACTGCCCTGGTTGAATGCGCTTTGATGCCTTCCGGGATCTCTAGCTGTTGCATAGAGTATGCCTTTTCTATAGCTCTGACTAGCCAAGAGGCGATGGTTCGGGAAGTGGCCGCCTGGCCTCGCCTGGCTCCGTGAGGGATAATCAGGAGGGCGTCTGACGAGCGAAGATGGGTGGTAGCCGACAGGTAGCTGGAGATTGTAGACTTAATGTCCAAAGCGTGAGGTTCCCCATCCTCGTTAGTAAGGCATGGTAAGACGATATCCTGGCTGTAGTGGAAAGCCGAGGTAACCTTGGGGAGGAAACGGTCAGAAGGCCTCAACACCACCCTGTCTGGTAGAAAAACCAAATATGGCTCCTTGAACATGAGAGCTTGCAACTCCGACACTCTTCTAGCTGAAGCTATAGCGATGAGGAAGGATAACTTCAGGGTCAGGTCCCATAAGGAGATTGAGCTGAGTGGAAAGAAGGGAGGATTGGAAAGTGCTTCTAGTACCACCGAAAGATCCCAGGCTGGAAAGGGTGGT
>CM056052.1:303131041-303273541 GCA_029574335.1 Rana kukunoris | reverse complement strand
AACTGTAAACTTTTAAGCGTACTTTTATTATTCAGACTCCTCCTGATGGATAGTACAACTTAATTTGAGAGTATTTCTTTAACGCAAATACTAAATCAGTTATGCTTAATATATTTTCCTTAGTCTTATAAATGAAATAAGAGGCAATCTGCAGAGTTCAAGGGATCGCATTGGGTGTGCCCTAGCGAACAATCGTATCTATTCTGTTTTCCCAATTATTGCCATTGTGAGTTCATAACTAGGCATTTTATATACAAACTGATTACAGTAACCAAACAGTTTTAAGCAGAACTATTTTATGTATATAAGTTATGCATTCTATAATACTGCACATGTATTATGTTGGGAAGATACCCTTACTGCTTGATGTGTCCAGATATAAAGAGATTTATCAACAGAATGCAGAGCCGCAGAAGTATCACAACATGACTGCAATGAACAGTAATTTCATATAACAATAACATTTCAAGGCTAGTAGCGACTTTATGGTCATCTGAAGAAATGAAAGACCTAGATTCCAGTGGAGCAATCTATAGATCAGAAACCCATAAAGAGACTTGAGTAATGCTTGGGGTGGCCAGTAAAATATTTTTTTTGGAAAATAGACTGGAATGGTTCCACTGTAAAAAAGAAAAAAGAAAAGATTGAGTGTCTTTGTTAGTGTTTTTCAACTCCAGTCCCCAAGGCACACCAACAGGTCAAGTTTTCAGGACTTCCCTCAGATGAAATGGCTGTGGTGATTACTAAGGCAGTGAAACTAATCAAATCACCTGTGCAAAATAATGGAAAGCCTGAAAACATGACCTGTTGGTGTGCCTTGAGGACTGGAGTTGAAAAACACTGTGTTAGACAACATTACTACTCTGCAGTCAGTAAAGATCTTTAGGGGAAAGGATACAGCCTCAGTTGAAGTTTTTGGGGGGGATTTGCTAAAGCTGGAGATAGCAAAAACTGGTGCAGCTTTGCATAGAAACCAATCAGCTTCCATGTTTTCTATCAAAGCTTAATTGAACAAGCTGAAATTTGAAGCTAAAATGCACAGCTGCACCAGATTTTGCACTCTCCAGTTTTAGTAAATCAGCCCCAATGTCTGTTAAGGAGGATAGTATTTTGGACACATCAGGTTCCTCTACTTGTGTAGACTGGAACTGAGCCTTGCTCACATTGTAGGCAATCCGAAGCCTCCACAAGTAAACAAATACCATGAAGACACCAGGGGTTCTATTCATAAATATTTGCACCCTTAATTTGCACAGGTTTCGCCCAAGATTCACACATTTTTGTAAATAAAAGTTAAGTACAGGCATACCTCACTTTTAAGTACAAAATGGGGTTTATTTACTAAAGCTGAAAAGCGCAAAATCAAGATCACTTCTGCATAGAAACTAATGAGCTTCTAAGCCCAGCTTGTTCAATTAAGCTTCGGTAATAAAACCTAGAAGCACATTGGTTTTTATGCAGAAGTGAGCCTGATTTTGCGCTTTCCAGCTTTAGTAAATAAACCCCATTGTGTACTTAAAAGTGGGGTATGCCTGTATATCTTGGGTGAATTTTTTGTGAAAACATGACTAAAAAGGCCCCCGGATTTCCAACAACAGTACAATAGGGGAGCCACCACAGAAACTATCCCAACTCAGCCATAAAGGTGGGGCTCTTTCCTTAATGGTAATTATTGCATTGCTGTGGACAACCTATCAGTGTCAGCCACCTAGATAACTAACCTAATATTTAGTTATTTTCTGTGGTTTTCATAAGCTAAGGACTTTTAATGTTGTGGAATTCTCACTTTTCCATGATTCAAGAAGAGACTGTTTCTGTTTAAAAGTGATATATTCTTCTTGATTTTTATAAAGTTGCCTCTGAAATTCACCCACAACTTGAATTCCATAAACACCAATAAAACTTAAACAACACTGGAGAAGTATAGTAAAAGTAGCAACTTTCTAATAATATGCAAGTAGTAAATTTGTGTTTTTTTTGGCTCTACATATGAAACTTTATGTGTAAACAGATTATTTGTATTATTGTGTGTGACTATGGGTGTGATTGCCACCATCCTAATTAACTATATCTAAAAAACGACTATTGCTCTGATTAGCATTTTGAAGGCAACTTCTAACCAAAAAAAGTAAGAATAAAATGATAACTTCAGTTTAAAAAGTTTGAATCACATATATTTCATTACATGTTACATAGTATAAAATATTATACAAAATGTACAAAATCTAGGAATGCGGTTGGAATGGTATCCCCCACAGCTGATGATTATCTTGCAGTTATGGAATTACTGGTTGGCCCACTCAGCTTAGGGACTCCAACAGGTTTACATTTTTTTATAACAATGATCTTCTTTAGGTATAAGATACCATTATAGTTTGTTGCATAGGTCCTATATTTAAAAGGAAAAGTCCAGATCCATATGAGTAGACTCCCAAGTCATCGAGATCCCCATTGATGCATGCAAGGACCACCTTTTATTATATTCCAAGATAAAAGCATAGAATACTGTGGTTATGGCTTGGTTCCATCTGTTTTAGACATCCATCCTTCAGTATGCCAGATACATTGAGAGATTATTTTTAAACTCAGCAAAACTTGTATTTAAGCTGGGATAACATGGGGAAAATATTGAATTTACGTCATGTTGCTATATGTGACCTTTTCTGGGGAGATTTTACTTATTTTCCTATCACCTCTGAAATTCTACTGGTTCCATCCACTTCTTAGAGAAATAAAAATAGTTTTTGATGCTGTTTATGCTACCACATTTCACTATGCTTGTAGCACACTGGAGTAAGAAGTATGTAGATTTCTCCCTTACAGGGACCCAAAGAGCAGTCTAAACCTAAGGTTCTACCCATACCATCCCAATAGGGAATGCACCTTTGGACTAGCGTTGGATTTTAAAATGATCCACTTCATTGGAACTCCTAATAAAGATTTCTGATAATATTCTTTGGCAAATAAATATTTCTTGAAGAAAAATGCCTGAAGATAAATATAGCATATCAGGCTAGTGGATGCCTTCTTGGTTTTAAAAGCATCACAAATTCTTGATTGTCTCAGAATACCCACCCAACAGTGTTGTGTACATCTGGTAGTTATGATCACCATCTAAAATTACACAAGTTATACATACTCAAAGAGGCCCTGGGAACTTTTAGACTTGCAAGTGTAGTCATATGAGGGAGGTGGCTGCCACATAGCAAGGCTTCCTTCAATGGGCGCCCAACAGTCGCTTAAACCATTAAAATACAGAATACAGTGCCAGAGAAAAGTTTGACAATTTAAATTTGTGATAAACAATTATAAAAACACCAACGCATTTTGGGGCAACACTAGTTGTAACTCTGATGAAGGGGGAGTGGTGTTGCCCCCAAAGCGCATTTTAGTTTGGCGCTCCTTTCTGAATCTTTCTGGTTTAGGCATGATACTAGTATTTGCCGTATGTAAAAATCAACTTTAAGAACGCCTTGATTGTCAAAAAAACGTATTTGGCTATGTATTCGTAATACTAAGTACTTCAATCCCCTTGCCATATCAAAAAAACAAACTTTGCCTTTCATACAATATATGTCATATTTTTGACTGTATTTTTTGTGACTCTGAAAAGATACATTAGATTAGTAGTTTCTACCTCCTATCGATTGCTTTCATTTATTCTTATCAAAGCTGTGTAATAAATAATACTAAAAAGCAGCTTGAAATTGTCTTAGATTATATTGATAATCTGAGACTTGCCAAGACTACTGTGTATGTGGACACCTTAGTACTATAGACAGAAAAAGAATGTTGTCTTCTTCAAGGCTTTTTTTTATATAACTTCCTGGGTTTTGTATACACTGTTGGTAGACTTTTTAATAACATATTTTGCAGTTTAGAGTAATTTTATTTTTCTAACATGACTTCCTGCTTCCTGTTACCCCAGGGATTACCCCTGCTCATAGGCGTGTACAGTGGACCGGTCAGATGTGCCTGGGCACACCCTAATCACCCCATGCAGTGCAGATTCCCACTGCTGATATTTTACCAAAGCTCCCAAAAAATAAAAAATATATAATTTTCTTTTAAAATAATAATACAAAAATAAAATAATAACATTTTAAAAACTACTGACACCAACCTCTGCGCTAGTGACAGGTCCACTGCTCTACTGACACCTATTTAGAGTGTGTATGTGAATATATAGAGTACATATATATTAGTGTGTGTATATATATATATATATATATATATATATATATATTACTATACAGCAATATATATATTTATACGCATGCATGTGCGTTTGAGTTTTGGAGTGCACACCCTAATGCAATAGGCTGCGCACACCTATCCCCCTGCTCATTGGACCAATGTGCTTCCCTGTCTAATGAGCAAGCTGGAGATAGAGAGAAGAGATAGACAGCTCAGTGATTTGGTGCCTTTAAGTTTATGATAAAGAAAATGGAACATGAACACTGTTGTTACATGTGTGCTTTTAAAATTTTAAATAGCTCACATTTTTTTTTGATTTTAAACACATACTGTATTTTACCTTTTACTTGGAGTTACTTTATTAGATGTACACAGGGACTAATACAATTCCAATCTTCAGTTTCCTTAAGTTCCTATTTCATGGTTGAATTGTTGGTCAAGCACAACCTGTTCATGGTTAACTGTTCCCTGAATCTTTATACACCATTTTTGTTTGTATAGGTAGCTCTGAGCAATACTCTAAAGAGTAAACAGCATGATTCCTTAACCACTTCCTTACTGGGCACTTATACCCCTTCCTGACCAGGTGAAATTTCAGCTTCTGGCACTGCGTCGCTTTAAATGACAATTGCGCGGTCGTGCGACGTGACTCCCAAACAAAATTGGCGTCCTTTTTTCCCCACAAATAGAGCTTTCTTTTGGTAGTATTTGATCATCTCTGCGGTTTTTATTTTTTGCGCTATAAACAAAAAAAGAGCGACATTTTTGATTTTACTTGTTACTATAATAAATAGCCCATTTTTTCTTTAAAAAAAAAAACATTTTTTTTTTCAGTTTAGGCCCATATGTATTTTTCTACATATTTTTGGTAAAAAAATAAATAAAACAAAATAACAATGAGCGATTGGTTTGCGCAAAAGTTATAGCGCTTACAAAATAGGGGACAGAATTATTATTCATTTTTATAATTATTTTTTTTACTAGTAATGGCGGCGATCTGAGATTTTTATTGGGACTGCGACGTTATGGTGGACACATCGGACACTTTTGACACATTTTTGGCGCCATTTACATTTATACAGCGATCAGTGCTATAAAAATGCACCGATTACTGTATAAATGTGACTGGCAGGGAGGGGGTTAACACTAGGGGGTGAGGAAGGGGTTAAATATGTATCCTGGGTGTGTTCTAACTGTGTGGGGGGAGGGGGGTGACTGGGGGAGGTGACCGATGCTGTGTCCCTATTAGTGTTGAGCAGAATATGCCATATTCGATTTCGCGATATATCTCGAATATATAGTCGAATATTCGAGATATATTCGCTAAATACGAATATTCGTGATATTTTTTGGAAATGAAATGATTGCGAATTTTCGCTATCGCGAATGCGAATGCGAATTGCGAATTGCGAATGCGAATATTCGAGAAATGCGGAATGGAGCACTCTGATTGGCTCAGAATATTCGTGATATTTTTTTTAATACAAAATAATTGCGAATATTCGAGAAATGCGGAATGGAGCACTCTGATTGGCTCAGAATATTCGTGATATTTTATAATACAAAATAATTGCGAATATTCGAGAAATGCGGAATGGAGCACTCTGACTGGCTCAGAATATTCGTGATATTTTATAATACAAAATAATTGCGAATATTCGAGAAATGCGGAATGGAGCACTCTGATTGGCTCAGAATATTCGTGATATATTACAATACAAAATAATTGCGAATATTCGGCAAATGCGGAAGGAGCACTCTGATTGGCTCAGAATATTCGTGATATATTACAATACAAAATAATTGCGAATATTCGGCAAATGCGGAAGGAGCACTCTGATTGGCTCAGAATATTCGTGATATATTACAATACAAAATAATTGCGAATATTCGGCAAATGCGGAAGGAGCACTCTGATTGGCTCAGAATATTCTTGATATATTACAATACAAAATAATTGCGAATATTCGAGAAATGCGGAATGGAGCACTCTGATTGGCTCAGAATATTCTTGATATTTTATCGTAATTTCGCAAAAATGCGAATGAGAAATTTATTGCGGAATTTCGACAGTAACACTCTGAAATCGAATATATGTGTTATTTTAGCTAAAAACAATATTGCGAATTTCTCGAAAATAATCGCGCGATATCGCTATTGCCGAATAATCGCATTGCGATTTTTCGGCAATATAAATTGATCGCTGCAGCTACTCGGCCCAAGGTCTCTAATCATACCAGCAATGCTTTTAGACGTCGATGGGGATTTCTAGGATGTGATCTGTTCTAAAAAAAAAATAAAAAAAATACGAATATTCGAAATAGCGAATATTCACCGCGAAATTCGCAATATATCGCGAGTACTCGAATATGCCATATTCGAGCCGAATATTCGCAATACGAATATTCGTGAGCAACACTAGTCCCTATGTACAAGAGGCACAGATCGGTCTCCTCTCTCCCTGACAGGACATGGATCTCTGTGTTTACACACAGAGATCCATGTCTTGTCCCTGTAACCGCCGATTGCGAGTGCCTGGCGGACATCGCGGCCAATATCCAAATAGTGTAGTCTATCTACACATCGGGTCTAAATACCATATAGAATTTTAAGAAAATACATTATATACATACATTGGAGTGACCTTGAATGTCAGTGACTCTTGGCCAATGCAAAGAGCTGGGTGAGTTCACAGGCTGGAGGTGTGTCCAAATTTTGCAGAACAAATACCTTTTATGAATTTGATTCTAGAATTTGATTTCAGTGTGGACTGATCTCATGCATTTCAAATGTAACTGGACACAGAAAGTTTGAACCTTTAGGAAAAAAATAGGTCCATGGACGTATGTGTTTTACAATTCTTCATATCATAATATGAGAAATAATAAACATAGCATAACAATAAAATGAACAATAATAATATTGAAGATTCAAATATTAGTAAATCCACTTCATTGGAAACCTCTTCTTAGTATACTCCATATCTGCTGTTTAAAAAAAACTCCATTTGACCCATGGTAGGCTACTCTTTCATCCTACATAGAATTAAAATTCAATAAGATCCCTTAAGGTAATCATATATTCCCTGTATTAACAATCTCTGGTGGTAATACGTTTTGTGCATTTAGGAATGCATCCACTTTTTTTGTAAACAAACTACCTAGCTGGTCAGCTAGAAGTATTATATTCAACCGTATCCACGCATAATTTAACCCATTCTTCTGGAAATGCTAAGGGCACCTGGACTCCTTAGGCATATCTGGTGCCAACAGCTACTTGACCACATTTGTGGTGGTTCAATGTTTTCTACAAAGTAATAACATTTTTTTAGGTCTATGGTATAACATTGTTCATGTTATTTATTTTTTCTAGTTAATTTAATTTATTATGTTATTTTACTTTTCTCCCTGGGGGTTCAATGCACTTTTATCTGCTGTTGGGGTAGATGATGAGTCAGCCATTTTGGGCAAGTAGGAATGCATTTCATACTAGAGTCAATTTCCTTTTAGACAGAAACCAATGAACCTACTAGTTATTATACCTTATTTAAAGGGTCACTAAAGGAAAAACATTTTTTTGCTGAAATGACTGTTTACAGGGTATAGAGACATAAAAGTTAACTGATTCCTTTTCAAAATTATTAAAAATAGATAAAAATCAATCATATTATGTGCCTGCAGGTTAGTTTCACTTTTGAACTGACTTCATGTTTCTGTTAAGTAGAAATAGACACACAGAACAAAAACAAACAAATCCAGGGCAGTGTTTTGTTTTTAAAATGAATCTGATTCTGGGAAGTTTTAGACACATAGTAATGACAGCTTAGACCACCGTGAGAAAGCTCCCAGCACCGTGGTTATAAGGAAACAGACAAGCAGGAAGTGTGGAGATCAGAGCAGGATTACAGCAACTTCAAAGCAAAAACGAACAATAAGGACATGAAACCAGTACTGCAGTAAGGTAAAGGAAGCTATTTAGCTAAAAAAAAAATTCCTTTAGTGATCCTTTAAGTGTTATAAAAGGTGTGGTATCTCGCGCCAATAAAAATTAATGTGACAACAACATATAATTATAGTGAATAAGCAGCTCCCCTAAGATAGAGACCTCATCAAATGTCTGAACTGAACAGTAATGGTATATGGAGGGGGCGCTAATAATGAATAATAAGAGAATAAACAATAAAGTGAAATCTAATAAATGGTCCGTCTGAACCAACAATAGCAGACTTAGTGAGCAGCAACACACTGAAAATAGTGAAATAGAAATAGATTGTACAAAAAAAAAAAAATGATGAATGAATAAATAAATAAACTCAAGTCCATTCAAAGAGTGTTAGATAAAGTCCAATCAAGGCTTTCTCAGATGCAAATTGTTGAAAATTCATTGTAGAAGGTGTCCACCTCCACCAAGAAGATCCCCAAAAATGTGCACTAATGGATGGCTCCATCGTCGAAGAGCCTGGATACGTAAAAATAACGCACTTCCGGTCCCGCTGGTCCCCTGGCCTGGAACGCGCGCCAGCTCCCTAGCGAGGAACTCCTTCCTACCCGGCTTGGACTACGCACCAGTTCCCCAGCAAGGAACTCTCATCATAGCCCATCCTGCCATGCTGACCAGCCTCAGTGCCAGGTCCTAGGCACTAAAGTAAGAGGCCATTTGGCTATGCTGTTTTATCTGTGACATATTTTAAATAAACTGTACTTCACTATGGTGTTTTCCCCTCTTCCTCCTTCATGAGAGTGTTTGATTCCGGGAAACATAGAGCTGCGCAGCTGAATCATTCAACTGGTTTTGTGACCAACTGCTGTATTTGACCTTTTCTAAACAATCAGGTCAACACTGTGCGGTAAGGAGCCATCCATTAGTGCACATTTGGGGGATCTTCTTGGTGGAGGTGGACACCTTTTACAATGAATTTTCAACAATTTGCATCTGAGAAAGATTAGCCTTGATTGGACTTTATCTAACACTCTTTGAATGGACTTGAGTTTATTTATTTATTCATTCATCATTTTTTATTTTTTTTGTACAATCTATTTCTATTTCACTATTTTCAGTGTGTTGCTGCTCACTAAGTCTGCTATTGTTGGTTCAGACGGACCATTTATTAGATTTCACTTTATTGTTTATTCTCTTATTATTCATTATTAGCGCCCCCTCCATATACCATTACTGATCCTTTAAGTGTATCTAAAGCACAAACTTTTTTTTAATTATTATTTGAATTGCAGAATTTTTTGTCTGTCTTTGTTCTTGTCCCATAGACACAAAAGAAAGTGTGAGGAAATCTTCCCAAAGAGAAACCCCATAGTTGCCACATGTTGCCTTTTTTGTGCATTGTACTGCTTTCTTGTTGTATCACGTTAACCCGTTTTGAATTAAGGCAGTCTGTTATTTTTGAAGAACAGACCAAAAACCAAACATGCACTATTTGTTCAATGCAGTACACCACAATGCATGGTAGCTTGTTACTGTGCTCTGTAGTATGCTGCAATGCATGTGAGTCAGGACTGGGCTGCCTTAGTGCTGCAATAGTATTCCAACAGCTGTGCTTTCAATTACAAACAAATACCCATCAGATCACCAGAAATGTCAGACCCATATTTCTGAAGGTCTAAAAGGAGCTTAGCTACAGTGCCTGATCATCAGTTCTCCCTGTTATTTAACAGTTGCAACAGTTACATTCCCATGTGTTCTTCCTCCTTCCAGCTATTTTATCATTCCCAAGCTCTACACTAGCACGGATAGAATTTCAGCTTTAATTTTCCTGGGACTTTCCAATTTTCCTCTAGTAAATAGCACAGGAACTTGATACATAGTAACAAAATGTAAAACAAAAAAAAAAAAAGCATAGTGTAACTAAAACTGGAGAGTGTTAAATCTGGTAAACGTCTCAAGAACCATAAGTGAACCCCTTTCTTAGTCTAACCTTCGTTAGTTATAATATACTGGGTTGGATTTACTGAAACTGGAGAGTGCAAAATCTGGTGCAGCTGTGCATGGTAGTCAATCAGCTTCTAACTTCAGCTCGTACAATTAAGCTTTGACAAACAAAAGGGAAGCTGATTGGATTATATTAGGGTTGTCCCGATACCACTTTTTTAAGACCGAGTACCAATACTTTTTCATGTACTCGCTGATACCGATTACCGATACTTTTTTTTAATGTCATGTGACAGTTTTACTGATGGGAACTGAAAGATGGCACTGACTGATGGCACTGATAGGTGGCACTTATGGGCACCGATAGGTGGCTGGCACTAATGGCACTTATGGGCACTGTTAGGTGGCAATGATGGATGGCACTGATAGTTGCCACTTATGGCACTGACAGGTGGCTGGCACTGATGGCTGGCACTGTTAGATGGCACTGACAGGTGGCTGGCACTGATAAGCAGCACTTATGGGCACTGATGGCACTGACAGTTGGCTGGTACTGATGGCTGGCACTTATGGGCAAGCACTGAAATGACACAATAAATGACAGGTGGCTGGCACTAATAGGCAGCACTTATGGGCACTGATGGCACTGACAGTTGGCTGACACTGACATGGGGCTGGCACTTATGGGCACTGATAGGTGGCACTGATAGTCGCACTTATGGGCACTGACAGGTGGCTCGCACTAGTATCGGTATCGGGACAACCCTAAGTAAAATGCTGACTCACCAAACAGACATGACCTCTTTAGCTAAAAAGAAGGTCAAAAAGGCAGATATGTGGATAAATAATCTTGTAAACCAAGGGAGATGTATCAGGGAACCTTTTCATTTATAGCCTCTTTTCAAACATATAAAACAAATTCAAGTCACTGCTTACATTTGGAGGTGCTTTTTCCCGGCACTAAGGATAACAGCATGAATCACCAGGCAGGAGTCTGCAGCCGCCCGTGTCCGCTCCGTAGTCGGCGTGCACTCCACCGCCGTAGTAATACAACCGGAAGAAGACACTGCACTATGCCAGCTTACCTAGCTGAGGACTCACTCTCCGCCCCACTGACTCTGCCTACGAACGCGCTCCGCCCGCCCTCTCCACTTGCAGTCTCCGCCCGCCCTCTACGCTCGCAGACTCCACCTGCCCTATATGCTCACAGACTCCGCCCGCCAACCAGGTAAAGGGTCAGACATCGGGAACATTTGTGTGAGTATGAGTACTTGTGCAAATGCTCTGTATCGGTCCCGATACCGATACTAGTATCGGTATCAGGACAGCCCTAGTTTCTATGCAGAACTGTAGCAGATTTTGCACTCTCCAGTTTTAGTAAATCAACCCCAAACTTTTGTCAACTGACTTCATCAAAGGCTCTCAAAATGAAAAGCATTGTGCACAACGTAACTTTTTAATAGCTTGTGCATTGATGTACACATTACAGAAAAGTGTTGCGGCACAAAAATGGGATTGAGCCTTCACAAATCTACTCTCAGAAGTTGGGTTTCTCCTTATTTTCTGTCCTTGTAACAATTGTCAACAAGAAAAATAGAGAAGTGAATCTCCCCAGTGGGTCAAAGACAGTAATAAAAACTTGATAGGGGTTCTAAACCTTTCACACCTTATTAAAAAAACGAATTGGCTTTAGGTATACTACCGAATAATCTCTTTGATAACAGTGGGCTTGATTTAGTAAAACTGGAGAGAGCAATGGCTGGTGCATGATAGCCAATCAGCTTCTAACTTCAGCTTGTTCAATTAAGCTTTGACAAAAAAAAAACTGAAGCTGACTGGTTTCTATGCAGAGCTGCACCAGACTTTGCACACTCCAGTTTTGATAAATCAACCCCAGAGTATCCAAACTAAAAAAAGGTTAAACTAAGAAATAGGTTCACTTATGGATCTTGAGATATTTACCATCATTTTAATGATCTGAACTTACTGGCTGTGTTGTATATATTCCAACATTTATGTCACTATAATGCCATTAGCACACTGATTGCCGCACACCTTGTTTGCACATCCTACAGAACACATAACTTCTTTATAATGTATAAATCTATGGTTTACATCCAGCTGTAACACACTGCTTTTATTTTGATTATGTATTCTATGATCTAGGTTCAATAAAAGCCATGAATAAAAAGGAAATGATATATAATTAAAACTTTTTTTATTTTGAATTAAGTATAAAGTACAGAAGGATTAGAACCTCTGTCAGTTTTTTTTGGTGTTTGTGTTCCCACTGGGGAACTTCACTTTTTTTGCCACTGTAAAGTAAAGGGAACATTCAAACATTTGAGTTGTCACAACAACAGGAATAGAAGGGATTCTTTTCAATGGAGACACTTGTTCCAATTACAACTATCTAAGAAGATTTCATTTTCTTTTGAGGGATCTCCTATCACATCCTGTTGTATCTAAAGACAGCGAAGGGAAATCTCTCCACCGGAGTTCAGACAGCATATAAAAAAGTGCCTGGGGCTTTCACCATACCCTATTTTATTCAAAACTATAAAAAATTGTGTTTCGTTATAGACTATATTGACTATATTGTTTGAATTCCTTATACCAACAAAAATGTAATTGATGTTTTAGTTTTGGTCAATACTCAAATCATAAAATTATTTGTACAGGTTAGAAGATGTAAACTGGCAATACTGTTTATTGCAGCTCATATTTCAATCACAAAATCATGTGCCTAACATTATTTGTACATGGATTGTTATTAATGCAACTGATGTTTATGTATTTCAGGTTCACAGTCAATCCACTGCAAAATCCAATGATACACATGCAACATCAGTGAATCAGAATTTATCATTCCCAAATAATTCTATTAGTGCATCACCAGCTACGACTTCTACAAACACTACAACACCACATTCGCACGCAGAGTCTTTGTATACATCTTCTGCTCTCCTCTTCAGCATTGCCTCCATCTCTCTTCTAAATCTTTGCTGCTAAGGAATTGTGACCTATGTATGACAACAGACCACTCTCGCCACTTCAGCTCTTTTCTGATGACCAAGCACAACATGGAATGGCATGTAATGCCATGCAAGATCTATGTACCCCCTTTTCTGAATGTTTGCCTCCTCTTGACTGAAGCTTTCCCTCCAACCATTGTTGTATCAGACACAGGGAATTAAAAACCTCCCGAAACAAAACCTCGAAGAACCGTGTTTCCTTGGTGGAACACCAGAGACTCTATCCCATGGTGAAACCTAACAAGATATGTAATATGAGCTGCAAGACACAGCTGTAACGGAGATGATGACAGGGTCACAGAGACCATAGCAAGGACTGAAAAGACTTACAGACTGTTTTGATTCTATGTAGACAGCTATGTTCATATATATATAACAACATGTAGACTGAGTAACACATTTGTAACCATGTAACCAAATAAATTTGTATGGTACACATTGATTTCATTTTGTTTTCTTCTGGGGAATATTCCACCTGCAACCAGGAGTATGTCAGTTCAATAATTGAGAGTGAAACAGACATAACCTATCTCATGCAGGCTGCAAGCAGGTAAAGAGATTTGGATTACTCTCATGAAAGGTAGTCATTGTGCTGGAAGGATGAACAATACCTGCCTTGTTCTTTGGAATCATCTTCAGATAAGCTTGATGTGGAAGCATTCCATTTCCAGTCAGCTTTTAAATGCATACCTTACAATTGTCAGTTCTTTATCTAAGGCTTATATTGTTTTTATGAACATCCTGATTCATTTTTGTGAGAATGCCTACAAGATGCTGATGTATTTTTTTGAAATGTGTTTTTCAAGAGGACAGAACTTGCTATGTGTTGTTTGTCAAAAATAGATGCAGTAAAAGTATATAAAAAAAAATACTAGAAACCGCTAAAACTTTTTTTCTTTTACATTGCATTTTTTTTATGATGCAAACTGAGCAATGGCAAACAATCTAATCAGCAAGGGTTTTTGTAATCATATTGGATTTAATGACATTTCCTAAAATTCTAATTAGGTTAGGTAGACAAAGACCATATGCATGAAAATGGCTATTGCAAAAACAGTACGGGCCTAAATGTAGTGCCTGATTTACCAAGGTCATACGATTCTTCACTGGGTTGTCAACGTGGATAATGGAGCAGGAATACTTTATTCTAATCATTTAATATCTAATGTACCTATATGTAAAACGCACATGTATACCCCAATCAGGATTATTTGCATGCTTTAACATTTGTGATGGGCCATTCATGCAAGAATATACAGGCATACCCCGCTTTTAAGTACACAATAGGGTTTATTTACTATCGCTGGAAATCGCAATATCAGGCTCATTTCTGCATATAAACCAATGAGCTTCTAACTCCAGCTTGTTCAATTAATCCTGGTAATAAAACCTGGAAGCTCATTGGTTTCTGTGCAGAAGTGAGCCTTATTTTGCGCTTTCCAGCTTTAGTAAATAAACACAATTGTGTACTTAAAAGTGGGGTATGCCTGTATCTCCCCTAGGAGATAAAAGCCAGCTATACTAAAGTTTTTATAAGCCCCAAAGCATATGCACACAAAAGGCCAGATTCACATACACTTAATATTGCGCTGCGTAATCGAAATACTCTACGCTGCCGTATTTTACCAGGCTCTACACCGAATTCTGGTAGATTTCTGCCCGTACGCTACACCGGCGTAGTCTATTTCTCGCCGCGTAATCGAAATACGCGATTAGGGGGCGTGAAGCATTTATATTAAGCGCGTCCCCGCGGCGATCGAACTGCGCATGCTCCGTTCAGAAATTTCCCGCCGTGCATTGCGCGAAATCACGTCGTTACGTCATTCGTTGTTTGAGTAGCGTTGTTTACGAACATTCCTATTCCCGGACGACTTACGTAAAAAATAATAAAAAACGTCAGAAAATGTCGTAGAAATTCGACGTGGGAACGACGGCCATACTTAACATGGGCTGTCTAATATTAGAGTAGCAAAAAGCTGGTATAGTGTTACGCAAAAAAAAGATGACTAAAGGTGCCGTAAGAGATTGCGAATGAAGATCGTAATTTCGGGGATCGCCGGCAAAAGCTCATTTGCATACCCCGACGCGGAAAATGACGGGAAGTCCACCCAGTGGCCGCAATTTTATTGCAGCGTAGATCCGAAGGCGTACGAACACGTAATCCAGTCGAATTGAAGCCCGCAGCCGTCTATTCATGGTTTGGGGTTTTCGACTAGCTAAAAAACGCGTGTAATTTGAAATTACTCCAGTCTAACACCAGTTAGACAGGAGTTACGGCTCTCTGAATCTGGCCCATAGAGCCTTGTTTTGTAATGCGAGAGTCCATTTTCCCGCGGTTTGCCAACTATCAATGGCAATAATTTCTTTGATGAAACTGTGGAGAAGGCCAGCAGACATTTAAACTAAGCTAAAATAAAAGAATAAAATATTTTGTTGTTTGGGTACAATGTCATATTAGAATCAATAATTTCACCAGTATATTTATTGTAAATATGGTAAATGGAAGGATTTATTTTTAAATCAAACTAACTGTATTTTCCCTTTTTAACTGATATTGCACAAATTATTACAGTATATTCATGTTTTCTAATGTTTGTGCTGGATATAGTTTTAATGCGCTTCACTTAATAGCTTGATAATTGATAACTCTTGCTAACCTGCATCCCAGAGATGGCAGTTTGAGCGTGGAAGTGTTTATGATGCAAATACCCATGTGCAAGAAACCAGAAGCAAATGAAAATCTTTTTGCTAGTGATAAAGAGCGAAGTATTTTTATTTTTATTTTTTTTAACATTTAAAGCGGATCTCCACCCTAAAGTGGAGTCGCGCTGATCGGAACCCTCCCCCCCTCCGGTGTCACATTTGACACCTTTCTGGGGGAGGGGGGTGCAGATACCTGTCTAAAGACAGGTATTTGCATCCACTTCCGGCCGGGCAAAAGACGGGTTTTTCTGGCTTCCCGTCACCCCCCCCCCCCCGTTGGGAGCCAATCAGCGGGCGCATCGCGACTGTATCATGTGCAAAGCAGTGCCCTCAAAGTAAGGCCCCTTTCACACTGAGGTGTTTTAAGGTGGTTTAGCGCTAAAAATAGCACCTAAATACTGCCTGAAAAGCTCCTGCCCAGCATTCTGAATGTGAAAGCCGGAGGGCTTTCACACTGAGGCGATGCGCTGGCGGGAGAGAAAAAAATCTCCTGCAAGCGGCATCTTTGGAGCGGTGAGAGAAGCTATGTGTATACCGCTCCTTCACCGCTCCTTCCCATTTAAAACATTTGAAAACCGCGGTAATACTGCAGAGACGCATTGCGGGCGGTATTTACCCTTTTTCGGACAATACCAGGGGTTAGTACCACACCTCTAGCGGGCCGAATCCCGCGGCAGATCCGACAGTATAGCGCCAATACTTTTAGCGGCGCTATACTGCCACCGCACCTCCTCCCCAGTGTGAGAGGGGCCTAAGAGCTGCCTCCAGCATCAACATATTAAGTGAGGGAAAGAACACTGAATTTGCTTTTTGCTGCAGCTATAAACACCGTCACACCTGATCAGGCCATCAAATCTTTAGACCATAGGAAATAAGTGCCCACATTTGGCTGGAAATTGAATGTTTCTCATCATATGAATGTACTAGAGAGTGAACTATAGTATATTCTGCTACACAACACCATGGGATGGTACAAATCAAGTCTATTAAACTATTCCTTTGCTTTTTTATGTTGCAGCAAAGTACTTTTCCACCATATTTCCCAGTTCCCTTGTATTTATAATCTGTGCTGTGATACAACCTTGTTGTTGAATATGACCAGTGCAGTGTCCCCCCCCCATACCTGATGCCCATGGAGCATTTAAGATACAGTAGCTAGTTGTTGTCTTTAATAATGGTGTATGGCTTTAAAGGTCCTGGGTGTTATGTATGTATGTAACTATAAGCCAGATATATTGATCTCCACTGTAATGAAATTATTATTATTATTTTGTAAGTTTAATCAAATAAACCTTAAGAATTCAAATATATTTTTGCTCTTTTTGACTTGTAAAAGGTTCAAAAAACTGATTTTATTTTGTAAGTGTTGGAAGGTGATCTTCAAATAAAAGCTATTTATAAAAATAAAACTGGAATGTAGGAATTGGGGGAAAAAGACGTTGCCCGGTCTTCCTATCTTAACCTTTTGGGGAGGAAAATCATAGTTATATAAATATAAATAAATAAATAATAAATAACACAATGTTTAATTTTAGAAATTTGACAGATAAAAATATGAATAACATGTATTTCCCATAGAGTTAAATGGGACTTTAAAGAAAAACCCTTTCCCATAGAGTTGAATGGGACTTTAAAGAAAAACCCCGACCATGGCAAATGGGGGTTGGTAAGGGTTAAACCACCTATCCTATGTTTGTTGCTGACATATAAGTAACATGTGTGCCAAGTTTCATGTTAATATCTTTAGCCGTTTGGACGTGATGCTGGAACATACATACACACACACACACACACGTTGAGTTTTATATATATAGATATTATTTTTTTGAATGTGCCAGTAACAATTATGTTGATAAAAATGTACATGTAATCAAACATATCTTTCCTTTGGACAGGTTTGAAGTCTTCCCAGAAGTCAATGCCGATGGCAAAAGTCATATCCTTCAATTTTTCGGTTTTTGAATCCTAGAAACATTATTTGTCATTGACAATTAAAACTAGTAGAGGACAAAGTATTCACAAGAGGGGCGTAAAGGGGGAAATTTACTTAAACTGGAGCAGACGGAATCTTAAACAGCGATGCTTAGTAACTAATCAGTATCTAATGTTATCTTGTTCGGTTTAAGTTTTGAAAAATTAAAGCTAGAATCTGACTGGTTTCCATACACAGATTCTATCTGCTCAAGTCTTAGTAAATTCCCCTCAAATGGTATCATTCTTAAGTCAGAATATAACTGATTGACAAGGAAATTAAATTTAAATATTCATTGTTAAACTCATCACATACAAAAATAACAGTCAGTGGTGGCCGCTCATGCAGGGCGCCGCCCCCCTAATCCATGCATCCGGCCCCTAATCTACATGCGGGGTGCCGAATACATGGATTCCAATTGTTTTTTTGTTTTTTTTAGAAGCACATGACTAGATCCAGAGGCTCTAATTGACTTAAAAAAGGATGGGTTCGGGGCACAGAGCGGTATAAAGATAAAAAGTTACCAGTAAATTTTGAATTTTGGTGAGCTTCAAAGCAAATATATTGTTAGACGTCTGAAGCCCTGTACACACGATCGGTCCATCCGATGAGAGCGGTCCGACGGACCGTTTTCATCGGTTCACCGATGAAGCTGACTGATGGACTGATACACAGCATTGGTTCATGAACTGATCGTGTCAGAATGCGGTGACGTAAAACACAACGACGTGATGAAAAAAACAAAGTTGAATGCTTCCAAGAATGCGTCGACTTGATTCTGAGCATGCGTGGATTTTTAACCGATGCTAATGCGTACTAACGGTTTTGACCTATTGGTTAGCCGTCCATTGGTTCGATTTTAAAGCAAGCCATCTGTTTTTGGACCGAAGGATAACGGATGATGGGGCCTGCACACGATCGGTTTGGACCGATAAAAACAAACTTCAGTCCGTTTTCATCAGTTTGAACCGATTGTGTGTACGCGGCTTGACCTTATAAAATGTGTTAAAAATAGTAAACTATGGTGTTAGAAACTTGGAGAGAGCTTTGACAATTAGTATTGCGACTACTAATCGCCTACCACTGATACTAGTTAATACCAATAATAGATCCATTTCCTTTACTTCAACCACTGCTTTTTCTCACATTTCCAGTTTGAATTAATTTCACTATTCATGAGTCCAAATTTCAGACAATGTGAGGAAAAAATCTTCTAACACTAAGATCCCACCTTCATAGAGACCACCATGAAAAGTTAAAGGGGAGTTCCACCCACAATTTCACTTTTTAAATATAAATACCCCTGTAATACACAAGCTTAATGTATTCTAGTAAAGTTAGTCTGTAAACTAAGGTCTGTTTTGTTAGATTGTTACAGCATTTAGATTTATAATCTAGAAATAGACCGTGGCCATCTTAAGTGTGGGCATCATGAAGCCAGACTGTATGACTTCCTGGATTTCAGCTTTGCATATCTCGCACATGCTCAGTGCTGCACAAGCAATGTAATAGGTTTCAGTCAGGTTTGCAAGGACTACTGAGAAACATGATGCATATCCCAGAAACCCTTGCAAATAGCCTTGTGACTTAATAGCCTAGGCTAATAAGGAGGAGGAAGTAATGAAGGACTACAAAACAAAGGTATTTACAAGAAAAATAAAAAATAAAAATTGTCCATTCTGAACACTATGGGCCAGATTCAGGTAGATGGGCGAATCTTTAATCTGGAGTAACGTTTCTCATTTACGTTACTCCGCCGTAACTTTAGGAGCAAGTACTGTTATTCACAAAGCACTTGCTCCTAAAGTTGCTGCGGCGTAGCGAAAATGAGCCGGCGGAATTCAAATTGGGCAGGTAGGGGGCGTGTATTATGTTAACTATGCACGATCCCGCGGCGAGCGTACTGCGCATGCGTCGACTGTCAGTGCGCATTCTCCAAATTCTTTCAGGGAACGTCAATGGCGTCAATCCCCATTCACGGACGTTTTACGCAAACGACGCAATTTTTTTTTTTTCGACGCGATGACGACGGCCATACTTAACATAGGATACTCCACTAGGGGGCTGCTTTATCTTTGCGCTGCGTATCGCTTACGGAAACGTCGGAAAGTCACTGCGTCGCGCCCGAATACGATCGTGAATTTCCGATTCCCGCTGATTAACATATTCTCGGCGTTAATCAGCGGGAACGCCCCGCGCGCCATTTTCAAAATTGAAGTTACGATACGACGGCGAAATACAATTACGCCGCTCGTTTAGTAACTCCAACCCGGCGTTTCATGTTTTCTGCTTACTGAAAACAGAAACGCCGGCTCAAAGTGAGAGTTAGGCTGGAGTATCACTGATACTCCAGCCTAACTCTACCTGAATCTGGCCCTATGAGATTAGGGCATGCAGCACAGATAAACATAAAAAAAAATGGGTGGAACTCCACTTTAAGTATGTTATAAATTACCCTTGTTTTTGGTAACAGAGAAAATATCCTAAATGTGGTACTAATGGCAATATTGTTATATGTTTTACATGGTTCACTGGTTTGATAGTTTTGTTATATTCATACCAAGTTGCAGCGTCTGTTCTCATATGGACAAATAAACCACCGCAAATAAACCATAAAGCCTTAGAAAAATCTGAAACTAAGAGGCTTAGTTATTTAATACATTTTCTGTATACTTATTTCCTTGCACGTAAAATGCAATGGTCTATAGGCCACAAAATATTTAGTCTGAACTCTAACAAAATATACGGTACATACGTGCAACTTTGGTGGTGCAGTGTCTAATCTTATGCTGCGTACATACGATCGGTTTGTCTGATAAAAACGGTCTGATGGACCGTTTTCATCAGACTAAACCGATCGTATGTGGGCCCCATCCGTTATTTATCCATCGCTTAAAAATTTAGGAACTTGTTTTAAAATTATCTGATGGATAAAAAAATCTATAGAAAAAAACGATCGTCTGTAGACACGTCCATCGGTTAAAAATCCGCGCATGCTCAGAATCAAGTCGACGCATGCTTGGAAGCATTGAACTTTTTTCAGGACATCGTTGTGTTTTACGTCACCGCGTTCTGATACAATCGTTTTTTTAACTGATGGTGTGTAAAAACGACTGATGATCAGTCAGCTTCATCGGAAAACTGATGGAAAAATCCATCAGACCGTTTTCATTGGATAGGCCGATTGTGTGTACAGGGCATTAAAAATGTTGCTGGCAAGTATGTTTTCACTGCAGAAGAGACTCAGTATGCTTCTTCTGCAAAAGAGTGTTCCACCTGCCTGCCAGCAATAGTTTTTCTAAATGTAATATGAGCTGTGCATGTGCAACTCAGCCTTTAATCTTGGCATCTGCCAGGTGTTAGGATGAATTAATTCTTGTGCAAGGAGTTACATCATCTTGTGCTGCCCAATTAAGATTCATGAAGACACGATACTTGGAAGGAGAAATGAAGGAAGATGTCAGCAATAGCAACCAAGGATATTGTGGCCATCACAGTACTGGAGGGGTCTTTTTGGCAGGTAGGAGCCCTGAGCTCCAGTAACAGACTTTATATCCAGTCTTTAGATAAGTCTAAGTGTATTTACCTAAATGATTCAGTGTGACTGTAGAATGTACAGTATGGCATTTTTGTATAGGTATACATATGTATAATTTATGCAAAGCATGTGCTTTCATGCATTTTTTAATGTGTTAATGCGTGTTTTTGTTAGGTGGCTCATTCATTTTGGCTCATTCATTTTGAAAAAAATAGGTTGTGCACTGTTTTAAAAACACACCACAATACACAGAACATTTGCATCTCTATTCCTTTCTGTTTTATTATGTATGCTGTGCTGTACGATTGAGAGAAAAGTTTTAGGTCCTGACAGGAACACCAAGATGAGGTGCCTATAAGGGCCAAGAGGCTATAAAGGTGGTGACGGACAATGGTTGAATATAAAGTAGGATTTTATTAATAAATAGTAAAAAATGATATAATAGTTAATTATATACAGTCTCTAGTGTGTAACAACGCGTGTGACGTCTCTAGTGTGACGTCAACGCGTTTCGCAATGAGAATTTGCGTAGCTTCGTCTGGACGTTATACGTTATACGTCCAGACGAAGCTACGCAAATTCTCATTGCGAAACGCGTTGACGTCACACGTTGACGGACACGACGGCAACGGACCCTGTGTGACGGGAGGCTGATCTACACTGATCTACACTTACGGGGACTACTAGGAGGCTGTTCAGACATAGCCTGGAGGAATTTTCCCATCTCCCACAAAGAAGCGCGTACCTATTCCTAACAAGGATCGCGGCAACAAATGCCTTAAACTTGGCGGGCACGAATCGCTTCCAAATCAAGGGATTGCTCAAATTGATACAGAAACAGATGGGCTAGATGCCAATACAGATCGGAAAAGCTGCAGGTTTACATTACAACATACCCAGCTATAAGACAGCCAGCTACCCACATGTGAGACCCACGGCACCTTCACATCAATGACCGGGTAAGATCTTTCCATATCTCCTTGTCACCCACACATGTGAAATTACTGGGCTCACACCAATTATCGGTGCAGCTGCAATCTGTGCCTCTAGACTCACTATCTTTGAGACAACACTCCACATCTCTTGATCCTTACTAGGAGTGTAATATATGAGTACCTAAGAATAACTAGCTACTCTACCCACTTTGGACACTGAATATAATTGGACTGCTGGGGAACCAGGCCACGATTTGGCCCACACATAGGACTACCTATGACTTATATTACCTCCAACATAATCCTGGACTTTGTTCATCTGAACTAGAAGAATCTTGCATTTAGTCCTGATTAGACAGGGTAACCCTTTATATCCCTGTTTCAACTAGTTATAGAATTATCTGACCAATAGTCCTTGATTTCCATAGTCAACAGCCCCAACTTACCCCTCCTCCCACACGGGCCCTCCAGCTGTTGTCCCTTGGGATTTACTTTTTTGCCAAATTGTGGCAACTATATCCCTGGGCACATCAGCAGGATTGCCTTACACGTGTCCGGACATACGTTTACTTGTATCTTGTCTTTGTATGTCCTTGTCTTTGTCTTGCATGTTTATCTGTTAGCACCTGTTAGTGAAATATTCCTTTCACTGGTGCAATTGTGGCCGATTATATACTGATGCAAATTAGTTTACTTGTTCTGAGTATTGAACAGTGTTACACACTAGAGACTGTATATAATTAACTATTATATCATTTTTTACTATTTATTAATAAAATCCTACTTTATATTCAACCATTGTCCGTCACCACCTTTATAGCCTCTTGGCCCTTATAGGCACCTCATCTTGGTGTTCCTGTCAGGACCTAAAACTTTTCTCTCAAGTGTATGCTCTAGCTATGGTGGTGTCCTCCCTATAGGAGGAGTGACTATTTTGAATTTTATTAAGTGCTTTAGAGTGGGTGTTCATCTGTGTTACATTTTTCTGTGCTGTACGATCTCTGCTGCTCGCTGTTTTATTCTATACACTGCGCTGTACGGTCACCATTGCATAATTTTGTATGCCATAGAGTACATTCTACAGCCACACCATCTCATTCTTTACTCTATGCCAGGGGTGCCCAACCTTTTGAAGAGTGAGGGCCACTTAAGCAACTTGGTAACCAGTCGAGGGCCACAATGAGTAGAGCTGGTGGATGACAAGTCACGGCTACTCTATAGGCCCTCCGATCCACCCAGATGAAAGGAGAAAAAATTCAATTCTGTTTTTCGCGGGTGCAGCGTAGTGCACCTGTGTCTATCCTGCGGGTTAGCTGGACTTTGCCATAGACTCCACCTGTGGCAAAATCTGGTGCTGTAGAGGAAGCATCAGCTTATGGGGCTCTACTCCGCAGCGGCTTTCTTCCTCTACCACCAGCTTCATTCACAACACTGATGCTGTTGTATGGCGGGATGGCAACCTGCGATCTGGGCTTGCCAACCCACCATTCCAGAGCAGGAGGTCTCGGGCCACATCAGAGGGCTCAGCAGGCCACATGTGGCCCCCGGGCCACTGGTTGGCCACCCCTGCTCTATGCCATACATTACATATTCCACACATCCTCATTCTGTACACTGGGCTGTACAGTCCCTATTTCTTACCACCTGATTATATATGCAGTTCTGTACATGCCTTTTCCCACACCACTACATTCTGTAGGCAAGCTGTATATAATTTCCCTTATGTATGCTCTGCTGTACATTCTTCATTTAATACTGCAGCATTGTGTACATTGCATTGTACATTCCCTATTTCACATTCTTAGTGTTGCGCTGTATGTTCCTGTTTCCACACCACCCCTCCCTGCACACTGTGGTGTACATTCCCTATTCCATATTTCCTGTGTTGCACTGTATATTTCAGTTTCCACACCACCCCTTCCTGCACACTGTGGTGTACATTCCCTATTCCATATTTCCTGTGTTGCACTGTATATTCCAGTTTCCACACCACTCCTTCCTGCACACTGTGGTGTACATTCCCTATTCCATATTTCCTGTGTTGCACTGTATATTCCAGTTTCCACACCACCCCTTCCTGCACACTGTGGTGTACATTCCCTATTCCATATTTCCTGTGTTGCACTGTATATTCCAGTTTCCACACCACTCCTTCCTGCACACTGTGGTGTATATTCCCTATTCCATATTTCCTGTGCTGCACTGTATATTCCCGTTTCCATGCCACTCTATTCTGCACCCTGTGGAGTACATTTACTATTCCACACCATCTTATTCTATACATCTCCAGGTATATTCCCTAATCCACACAGCCTAATTCAATATGTCACATTATATATTCCCTATTTCACACTGTCTCATTCTTTAAGTGTGCTGTACATTTCCTGTTCCAAACCTCTTCATTCTTTATGCTGTGCTGTACATTCCATATTCCTAGGCTCGGCCTTCTGGAAAAGGCTGTTGGTCATGGCTGCCTCCTGGGGGGAGGGTCTGGCAATAAATGACGGAGGTGAGCATGGTTGTCATAGGGTGCTAGCCTGATACACTGACCACTGATATGAGGGGCAAAGTCCAGATCCCCATGCTCTGACCACTGCGCTGTATGCTCATTGTTGTACATTTTAATTAGTCAAAATCCTTGCATTTTATATACGGTCATACATTACATAGTCCTGATCTCTACACTATATTGTATTAAGGTTAAACCGACTTCAAAGTCCTGACTTCTACATTGGGTGAGCTACACAGTTCTAAAGGCTGCACTTAAAGCTGAACTCCAACTTTCTTTTCACTAGAGCTGAAAGGAATTATCATACCTCCGTACAATGTTGCTTTGTTGTCTGCAGTACCCTGATATTCTGGGTTTAGTTGTGCCTTTGTGCTATGTGACACTCTGTATATTCTGCTGATAGACTCTGTTCCTTCCACAGTCACTTCCTGCAGCAGCTAGAGTCTGTAACACACCAGTGGCGGCGCTTTGCCAGTGGTTCAGCAGCACTGCCAATTGATTACAGCGCCTCAAAGATGCGGCTGGCAGGATTTTCACACTGTGAGTGAGAGAAGAGGCTCTTTTTGCAGGCGCTATTTTAGCTCTATAGCACCTGAAAAGCCCCTCAGTGTGAAAGTAGCCTAACTATTCACACTGATGCGCTGCATTTGCACTGCATTTTAAAAAGTGAAAAGCACATCAAAAACTCACCTCCCATTGATTTCTATAGGAAATGCACCAACAACTGATCAAAAATGCACCTGCTGTGTGTTTTTGTGTTTTTTTATTTCTATACATTTATTACACAAGTTAGATAAAAGAGTACAAATTGAAACAGTAAGAATTGTACGTATGTATACGCTTATGTATTCAATAAAGATACAAAACAGGTAAATAGAGTTTACTAAGCAAAGTTTGTGCGTTTTTCGAGTCATATGTCCAAGTTTCACAGGTGCATGCTGGGAAACAGGAATGCAGAAAACGCACCAAAAAGAATTAAGATGCGTTAAAAGTGCAAAATGCATTTTTGCAAAACGCATACCACTTTTTTAGGAGCACAAGTGTGAAAGGGCCCTAGGGGACTCATAATTACTCAACCTCAGCACAATGGCTATCAGGAAACTTCTATATCTACCTAAAAATATATTTCCAAGCTCTGAATTACCCCATTAATTCCTTGTCTGGAGTTTAGGGTTAGAGGTAATGCTATAATTTCCTTTGAACAATATGTTCATAAAGGAACACCTGCCAGGCCTTCTAAGGTGTGGAGCACATGGCTAAGCAAATATAGATTTTTCACTGTCAATTTAATTTCCATGGCTATTCAATCATATTTTGCCAATTACCATACGTAATTTGCACTTGTAGCTCTCTATGTACTTTTTTTCTATTCACCTGCCTATTGTGTACTTTTATCTCCATGTCTACCTAACACCATTAGATACCATCTGGATGCATGTTAACAAACATAAAAAATAAATAAATAAATGATTATAATAAGAACACAGTAATCAATCAAAGCCAAACCTGCAATGGACATCCAAATTTAGTTTTTCTTGGGCAATGTAGATAGTTCTTATTATATCTTATTTTATGTTATCTTTTGTAAATATAAAAATTCAATTTTGTGTGGCTTAGGCCTGGTTCACACTAGTGCGATTTCTGATGTGACTTGAGTCGCACAGAATCACATAACAATGGAAATCACATTATTTTTAGGGCTGTTACTGATCAAAATGTTTGTGTTCGATTAATCGATTTTTTTAATCGATTAATCGACTAATTTCTATTAATTATAATGCACATACAGATCCAACTACTTCTAGCTGATCTCCTCCTTGCAGGCTGATTCCCAGTGCAGCTACCAACCACTGAAAAAATGGATAGCAGTATACAAAAAACACACAAAGGCCGCACTCGATGAGAATAGCATTAAAACTTGTATAGTCTTCAAGTAGGTAACAAAATAAATATTGCACTGGAGATAAAATCGATGTAGCTACATAAACTGTAAAAATGGTGCGAGTAATACCAAACGGTACCAAAAGCAGTCATAAAAACCTGTAGCTAAGTATGATACTGGTATAAAAATGTGTACAACGATATCACTGCTGAATCCAGATGAGGAGAGGTTAACATTAGTGGAACTATCACAACTCCCTGTGGATGGTTGTAGAATCCCAGGTTGATAGAGGGAAGTGTAACAGCTCGTGCATGTGGCAGATAGTAAGGTCCCGCCGGCACGCAGATATGAAGCACAACAAAGGAGCCCTTCAGATGGACAGGGCAAGCCCCGCTGGTGTCCGTGACGTCACCGGATCTCCGATGGAACTCCCTGAAGGCCCGGCGGAGAGGTCAGTACCAATCAAAATAATTTTGATCGATCAAAAAATTAAAGATTAATTGATGAATTATTAGTTCATTTCCACAGCCCTAATTATTTTCAATGTTGTCCCTACACATCAACTTGACTCAACACGGAGCAACTTTTGAAAAGGTTCCTGCACTATTTTGGTGCTATTCCAGTGTGATTTTGGCCCCATAGACTTCAGTGGAAATGCATATGTATGTAAATCTGGTGTGATTTGGAAAGCAATTACATTTTTTTAACCCTCAAGTCGCTTCCCAGAAAAATCCTTGGTTTTTCAAATGAAGTAGCAGCAGTAGCAGCAACTCAAGGCATACAATTAAATAAAAAACACACAGGGTGAAACTCAAGTCAAAATTTTAAACAACTCAAACTACATATTTGCACCTGAAACCACATCAAATTTCTTTGCACAAGTGTGAACCAGGCCTAAGGCCTCGTACACACGAGGGGATATGTCCGCTGAAAACGGTCCGATGGACCGTTTCAGCAGACATCTCCGCTCGTGTGTATGGGCTAGCGGACAGATTTGTCCACCCGACAGATTTCAAAGCATGCTTTGAAATCTATCCGGTGGGGATCTGTCCGCCCGACATGTCTGCTGGTTAGTACACTTACCAGCAGACATGTCGGCCCCCACCGCCGCCGCGCCGCTGCCGAATGGATTCGGCGCATGCGCGGAAGTGTTTTACTTCCTGGTGCGGTGACGTTGCGGTGACGCGGCGGCGTCAACGTCACCGCCGCGTCACCGCCACGTCACCGCGCCTTCCGGCGGCGGGGAATTTGATCCGATGGTGTGTACACGCCATCGGATCAAACTCCCGATCGGACATATCCGATGGAAATGGTCCGCGGACCGTTTTCATCGGATATATCCGATCGTGTGTACGCCGCCTAAGGGTTAACTGGATACTAGAAAACAACTGTGGAACTGTTTGAATTGTTTACTCAGTCAGAAAAGTGACAACAAGTTAGGTATTATTTTCCCAAAGTGTTGTATGTGTTGTATTTCTATTTCTTCCTGAAAGCAAGTTTCTCCTTTCAAATGCCTATTGGGTTGCATCATACATTTTCTTAATATTAGATTTGTAGTAATGTTTAACTATAAAAGGACTTTACAGATACAGTAAAAAAATTAAAATGTTATTGTCTATTTTTTACCTATAATAAACTAAGACACCTTTCACACTTGTAGGACTTCAAAGTTGCGCGATTTTATCGCGATTTTGTCGCGATTCTCGGCCGCAATTTCAATGAATGCCTGTGTAAGTGGCATCAAAATCTGACCAAAGAAGTGCAAGGACTACTTTGAAGTCGGCACTACTTAAAGTCGTGCCAGTATGAATGGTAGTCATTGAAAATAATGGAGAATGACTTTGAAGTCGTACAAGTGTGAAAGGGGGCTTAGTGGTCTTTAATTGTGGTTTATTTTTTTCTTCAGTGTTGCTTATTGCATCGTTGTTCGGTGGTGTTCTTTTCGTCCTTTTCACAAATTCTAGTATTTGTAAAATAGGAAGTGGGTATTGATGAAGGGGGGGCTCCCCCGACCTCTCCCATGGTGCCCTTAACTGCCTAATTCAAATACTTGGGTATCCAGGTGACGCCCAGGATATGTGAGTATGGAAGACTGAATGTGTCCCCGCTACAAAAATTTTGAGACCGTATTAAGACGTGGAATTCGCTCTGCCTGTCGGTAGCAGGTAGGGTGAACCTGATCAAAATGATCCTTATGCCCCAGTTGCTTTTTGTGCTTGATAGTGCCCCAACGGTGGTGACCTTCAAAGTATTCAGAATTGTCAACTCCCTGTTTCGCTCACTTATATGGAAAAACCGCACACCTAGAATTAAGTTAGAACATCTCCAGTGCCCTAAGGATGAGGGGGGGCTCGCCCTCCCTAATCCCTGGTTATACTATATAGCCGCTCAGCTGCAGCAATTGATAGGCATGGTCCACACTGGGGAGGGGAGGGAGGGGGAGGGAGGTGGCTCTTCCGAACTGGTGATGCTTCATACAGTTAGAAGGGAGTCGGTGGCACCTGCCCTGGAATCGCTGGCCTTTGGGAAACCGAATAAACAATACCCGACCTATAACCTTATTCAAAAAGTTTGGAACAAGGCTAGGTATCTGCAGGGAGTGACAGGGTTCACAGTCCCATTTGGTCTAATGATTCATACCCTGAACTGGCTAAGCTACAGCATGGGACACTCTGGAGGAGATATGGGGTGGTCCATTTGGGTCAGATATTTAGTAATGGGAATCTGCTCTCATTTGAGACCCTGCAGGGTCTTTTCAGGCTACCACAGTCAATGAAGTTCTATTATATGCAACTTAGGCATGCAGTGAAGGCCCAGAGTGGTGCTTCGGAGTGGATCCCCTCCCCTACCCCTTTGTTTAACTTGATCGCAAGAGCAGCTAGTACCAAGGGGTTTATATCACAATGTTACAATATGCTGCTGCGCAGATTTTTGACCAAACACCCACTGAGAGTGAGGGCCAAGTGAGCCCGATGGAAGACGAGCAGTGGGAAGAAGGCTCCCCAGGAGGTACCATTCTGCTCTCTGAATGTGTCTCATAAGGTCTCGCAATTGTACCTACTGCTGAGGGTGTACTACACCCCCCATAGACTGTTTGCTATGGGGCTTCGGCCCACCCCATTATGTACCAGGTGTAAGAGGGATCATGGAGACTTGACTCACCTACTGTGGAGATGCCCGAAGCTTCACCCCTATTGGAAGGTTGTGGTGGACACCATTAACAGGGTGTTCCAGATCTCATTGCCTACTGACCCAAAACATTGTCTGCTCCTTATATTGGAAGAGTTGGAATGGGAAGAAGGTACTAGAGTGGCTGTAATTAGGTCTCTATTCTTGGCCCGCAAGCTCATAATGTCTCATTGGATATCGGAGGAGTCTCCTAGTCTGAAAGAGTAGATCAATACAATGGGGGATATGCTTCGGAAAGAGAAGGTGATATACCAACATAGAGGGTGCTCCCAGAAGTTTGAGAAGCTGTGGGGCACGTGGCTGGATGTACCGGGCCTGGCCCCGGTGGACCTGGTCATGGGTAGGTTGCTGGGCCTGATACTTAAATATGGTGTTTGGGTTGTGACTGGGCCTCATCCGCGGGATATGGGGGCCCTCTACAATGGGAGGTGGAGGCGGGGCAGGGCCGGGATTGGCTAATAACATATATGTGGTTGGTGCAGTGGTATGGTTTATTTTTGCCTGAATTTGTACTGGAATGTTTTTTTTGTGTCTGTAGCCTCGATGTATGTTTGTTTTTACTTGTGCCTCAAAAAACTTTTTTCTGGATAAAATAAAATAAAAAATAGGAAGTGGGAAATTTGGCATCACCTATGTATTATATAAATGTCTTATCCTTCAATTAATGTTGGGATGTAACAATATTTGGGCAGCAGTCTTGTTGAATTTCTTAGCACAGAACCTTTATTTAATTTAAGTACCTGATCCTATCACAAAAACCATTGTGACTTGGGCACCTGGAGGGGCCAGGAGGCCAGCTTCCTTCACACCGACTATGGATCCAGGACTAAGGCGACCCCCCTCTTGGAGTTACATGGAACCTTTTCCCCAAGAGGGTGATATCACTTCCCTGGGTACCTGGCTGGCTGTGAACCAGCTACCCTTTTCATGCAATTAGAGCTGGAGGGACTGTTTCTGGGACCCCTTGGCATACTGTGCATAGTGGAATCATTATCCTGGAGCGATGTGTTATGTGCATAGATGTGCACACATGGTGTGCCAGGGCACACCCTAATCACCCTATGTGGCACACATTCCCCCTGTTTTGAAAATGTTTAAATAAATAAATAATACAAAATAAAATAATAAAAATAAAAACTACTGACACCATCCACTACTCTACTGACACAAACTTCTGCCCTACTGACACTGTCCACTGCTCTATCGACACCGTCCATATATATACATACACACGAATATGTGTTTGAGCTTTGGGGTGCACACCCTAATGCAATGGCCTGTGCACACCTATCGTTATGTGCAGGGGATAAATTCCAAAATTTGTGAGGTTAAGAAACTTTATTTTCTGTATTCTCTATTGTTTTCTGTAAATTAGGTTTAGGTGATAAACTCTCACTATGTTTAACCACTTGCCGACCACAGTATAGCTGAATAATGGCTACAGCTTGGCAAGCTAGTTCTGGGACACCATCATATGATAGCCTCTTGTAATTGTGCCCGCTCCGGACACTGTTGATCACAGATTGAGGTAAAGAGCCAATCACGTGATCAGCTGTGTACAATCACAGCTAATCATTGATGTATACAGAAGCCGGTTATCAGCATTCCTTTCCTCACGCTAACAGCAGATAACCGACTTATGGAAAAGGGACATGTACACTGATAATCAGGGCACTGATTATCAGTGTCCTGATTATCAGTGCAGTCCCAACAGTGCCCTCCAGTGTTGCCAATTTGTTATCACCAGTGCTGCCAATCAGTGCCCATCAGTGCTGCCAATCAGTGCTCATCAGTGCTGCCAAGCAGTGCCCAACAGTGCTGCCAATCAATGCCCATCAGTGTAGCCAGTCAATGCCCATTGGTGCCTCCTCATCAGTGTCACCTATCAGTGCCCTTTACCAGTGCCCATTAGTGCCATCTATCAGTGCCCACCAGTGCTGCCAATCAATTCCCATTAGTGTCATCTATCAGTGTGCAAAATTTTGGAAAATAAATAGTAGCGCTAAATCAGGTGAAGGTATTTGCTAAGACAAGTGTCACTGAAGGTGCAACAAATAAATGAAATTCCACTTATCCGTGAGATAAGAAATATATGAGTACCTTATAGTGTATCCACTGAATCAAAACAGTAAACACCAGAGCGAATATAATAATGCAGAATAGGATACCGCTGAACCAACATATCATGTACAAATATCGAAAATTTGTAAAAAGCCATGATGTGATGAAACAAAACGTGCTTGATCTTACATTCCATTAAGGGAAAAATTATATACATATGTGAACCAGAAAAAAAAATCATATATATAGTAAATGTCCATCGGTTAAGTGAGAAAGTCCATAGAGTTGTGTGATGAATAAGACACCCGTGCACACTCCAAATGACTGTACTTCCGTGATGCCGTGTAGAACCCAATGTAAATTCACCACCAAAGGCCTTACCAGATCCCATGGTCCCAGTGGACCGGGTCAAGCATGTAATAAACCCAGCAGGGGAGTGGTGTCAGCTACGTCCACAGTAAGGTATAACATCAAAAAGGGACTCCAAGAGTAAATCTCTCATTGGCAATTCAATCATGCAAGGAAGAAGAAGCTTCACATAGCATAAAATCAAGGTGATTTTTTTTCAATCGTAAAAAAACAGTATATAACTCACATTTGTGAAATGAAAGACAAGCCTTGAGCCAGTTGCGCCGGCCAGACGCTATACAGGCAAACCCGTTCGTGTAGAGATCAAGCGAATGAGGGTGATGACGTCAGCACGTCGCTCACTCCGCCTAACGCGTTTCGTAATAGGTCACTTCGTATCATTGCCCATCAGTGCCACCTATGAGTGCCCATCAGTATCGCCTATCAGTGCAGCCTCATCAGTGCCTCCTCATCAGTGCCTACCAGTGCCGCCTTATCAGTGCCCATCAGTGCAGCCTATGAATGCCCATCAATGTCCATCAGTGTCACCTCATCGGTGCCTGGGCAGAAAGGGGGTAAACATTCCCAGTAGGTAAGTTGTTAACCACCTCCAGAGTCCATTTTTTTCATGTGTTTGACTGTTTATTTGTTTATGTCAGAGCTTTTTTTCTCAGAAAATAGGTGCAGGTACTCAACAACGATCCATTCAGATTTCACAAACAGTAGGAGGGTCTTAGGGGCATTAAATACCAGGATTGCATTACATACAGAGTGCAGAGTTCAGGGGGGGGGGGGGTTACACACAGAGTGCAGAGCTGTCACTTGTAAACACAGAAAAAAGACTTCTGTGTTTACAAGTGATTGTGGTGAGCAGGCACCAAAGGGTCTGAGCCAAAGGTGGTGGACCTGAGTTCCCCCAAGTTCTCCCTGAAAAAAAGCCCTGGTTTATGTAATGTAATTTTCTCCTGGGACTTGTAATGTGTATCATGTCTGTCTAGGGGGAAGGTTTTTGCGTATAAATATTCTGTGGTTTCTTAATAAAGTCAGTCCTGTTTTACTTCAACAATGGTTCTGTCTGATGCTCGGGGTAACTTTGCTATCTACAGTCCTAACCTAATATACTGATCTTGTGTGGTAATTAGGGAGGTTTGGGCTAAAATTGCTATATTCTAGTTCCAGAGTGGAGGAAGCTGTAGTTTGGCGGAGATACCCAGTAAGGGTGTCAGGCAGTTCGTCACACCAAGCTTTATGTTTGGACAAGTGACAAGTAATAAAAGACTTCATGGTTTTAAGTATGTTTATATTCTGGGTTACTTAAGAAAGGTTATGATGTTTATGTAAACCAATTGAAATATTAAAAATGTCAATAAAAAACATATTCTTAACAAATAGTAAGTAAAATACACATTTTGATATTTCAATAGTCATTATATTTATTCTGCAAAAAAATGTAATGGACTTGAAATTTAAATAAAAAAAAAAAGGTTATGCTGAAATGACTGTTTACAGGGTATAGAGACATAGGGCCAGATTCAGGTAGAGTTACTCTGGAGTATCAGTTATACTCCAGCCTAACTCTCACTTTGAGCCGGCGTTTCTGTTTTCTGTAAGCAGAAAACAAGAAGGTTGGAGTTCCTATACGAGCGGCGTAATTGTATTTCGCCGTCGTATCGTAACTACAATTTTAAAAATGGCGCTGGGGGCGTTCCCGCTGATTAACGCCGAGAATATGTTAATCAGCGAGAATCGGCAATTCACGATCGTATTCGGGCCCGACGCAGTGACTTTCCGACGTTTCCGTAAGAGATACGCGGCGTAAAGATAAAGCAGCCCCCTAGTGGAGTATCCTATGTTAAGTATGGGCGTCGTCATGGCGTCGAAAAAAAAAAAATTTGAGTCGTTTGCGTAAAACGTCCGTGAATGGGGATTGACATCATTGACGTTCACTGACAGAATTTGGAGCATGCGCACTGACAGTCGACGCATGCGCAGTACGTTCGCCGCGGGATCGCGCCTAGTTATAATAATACACGCCCCTTACCCGCCCAATTTGAATTCCGCCGGCTCATTTTCTCTATGCCGCCGCAACTTTAGGAGCAAGTGCTTTGTGAATAACAGTACTTGCTCCTAAAGTTTCGGCGGAGTAATGTAAATGAGAAACGTTACTCCAGATTAAAGATTTGCCCATCTACCTGAATCTGGCCCATAATAGTTAACCGATTCCTTTTAAAAAACGATTACAAATAGATAAAAATCAATCATATAATGTACCTGTAGTTTCTAGTTTCGTTTTTGCATGTTGTTTCCTGCCTCTCTGCATACAGAGCCACAGAGCCAATACAGGGCAGTGATGGTTTGGAATACGAAACTGATTGTTGCTGAGGGGTTTTAGACACACAGTAATCACACCTCCTTGATTAGTGACAACAGAGAGAAAGCTCCCAGGACTGTGGTCATCAGGAAACAGACAACCAGGAAGTGTGGAGATCAGAGAAGAATTACAGCAACTTGAGAGCAAAAATTAACAATGAGGACATGAAAACAGCACTGCATTAAGGTAAAGGAAGCTATAAGGATAAAAAAAAAAAATCCTTTGCAAACCCTTTAAGTAAATTGTATCTTGGAACTAAACTAAATATTTCTGTTTTAACCACTTGAGGCCCGCGCTACCGTCGGATGACGGCAACAGCGCGGGCCTCAATATCCAACATGCTGTCATTTGACGGCATGTCTTTCTGGCGTTCCCAGCGCGCGCTGTACAGCGCGCTGCGGGGAAGCCCTGTGTTGTCCGTGTCCCTTGGACACGGCCAATCACAGATCGCGGCAAACGGCCAATCAGAGCGGCCGTTTGCAATGCGATCTGTGGGCGAATGAGAGATGATCTCTCATAGATCATCTCTCATTGCCGGCTCACACAGAGACAATGTCCTGTCTCTGGAGGGGAGGAGCCCGATCTGTGTTCCTTCCTACATAGGGACACAGATCGGTCACCCCCCCAATCACCCCCCCCTCCCCCTACAGTTAGAACACACCTAGCATACACATTTAACATTTAACCCCTTCCTCACCCCCTAGTGTTAACCCCTTCAATGCCAGTCACATTTATACTGTAATTAGTGCATATTTATAGCACTGATCGCAGTATAAATGTGAATGGCGCCAAAAATGTGTCAAAAGTGTCCGATGTGTCCGCCATAACGTCGCAGTAACAATTTACCAAAAATATGTAGAAGAATACGTATCGCCCTAAACTGAGAAAAAAAAATGTGTTTTTTTTTTTAATTGGGATATTTATTATAGCAACAAGTAAAAAATATTGTATTTTTCTTCAAAATTGTCGCTCTTTTTTGTTTATAGCGCAAAAAATAAAAATCGCACAGGCGATCAAATACCACCAAAAGAAAGCTCTACTTGTGGGGAAAAAAGGACGTAAATTTTGTTTGGGAGCCACGTCGCACGACCGCGCAATTGTCAGTTAAAGCGACGCAGTGCCGGAAGCTGAAATTTCACCTGGGCAGGAGGGGGGTGTAAGTGCCCAGTATGCAAGTGGTTAAACACAGCATCTATTGTATAATTTATTGTTTGCATAAAAAAAATGGTGATCTGCCAAATTTTTAACTGACAGTTTCACATACCTGCCAAATTCTGGGTAATCAAATCTTATCCATAGTTAAATATAAATGTACAGTATATTGTGTTTGATTAACTAAAGATTAACAAAAGAAACGGTGCGGTGCTAAAACATTTTTCCACATGGGATCATTTGAAAACAAATGATACTACTTTATACATTTTGAGAAAATCTAGTTAAGAATTACTCATTAAGAATAAAATATACATTTCCGCATCCAAGATCCAATATCCATTTTCCATGACAGTCTGGTGCTCTTTTAACCCAATACGATATTCCTCTATCTACTTCCACACATTGACAGAGGCAGAAAGCAAATGTTCCTGTTGGCCCTGGGACAGCATCAAGTCCTTCTCTTTCTCCTGCTGCTGTGCCTCCAGTGACTGATTTATGATGTCATACAGTGTGTCCACCACGAGGAACACAAGAGAGACTGTGGCGCTTGTCCCTGTCTCATTGGGGCACACCAACATAGTTGCTTCCTCAAAAAGTGCCAAAATGCTGCTTGCATTCTGAATAATGAACTATTGACATGGTAAAAAGAACCCCAGCAAACCAAACCCTTTTCTTATCCCAGAATTGCAAAAGGTACTTATTAATGGCACGCTGCAGTCTCTGCAGCAAGGCCAAAGTTGAGTTAGGGATGAGTGTTAGGGATGAGCTTAAAGTGGTTGTAAACCCATACATATACCCAGTCAGGTAAACAGCCTCAGATGATACACAGAGATTAAACAAATCCTCCTAAATAGGTTTTACTTGTTTATCTGCAGTCTTATCTTCCCTACACCCCCTCAAAAGGGCAGAAAAGTGTTAAAGTGGTTGTAAACCCATTAAACAAACCAAAAAAATCCCTGCAAGACAAAGGCATAATGAGCTAGTATGCATAGCATATTATGAATTACTTACCTCACATCGAAGCCAGCTTCGACATCTCTCCTGGGGGTATCGCGGCTCCGGCGCTGTGATTGGCTGGAGCTGCGATGACGTGACTCCCGCACATTGTGCACGGGAGCCGCCAGTAACAGCACACTCACTGAAGCAAAAGCACATACGTTCATTTGCTTCAGTTTGCCCCAGTGCACATGTGCCGATGACATCAGCACATGCAGGGGACAGGGAATATCTCCTAGGTTTAGGAGATATCCTGGGTAGCTACAGGTAAACCTTATTATAGCCTTACCTGTAGCATAACGTTGTCTGAGAGGGTTTACAACCACTTTAAAATCCTTCTTTATCTGTCAGGAGCACAGAGAAGTGGGCAGAGAGGCTCTCCCCCTCACCCCCTCATTCCTCTTTGTCAGCGCCCTCTCTGTTTGTCTCCAGGCTGGCCCTGCCCCCACCGCTATTATTTGAATATTAAAATATCAATTTTGTCACTGCCAGCCTCTCTTTTAGAGACTGGCAAAGCACACTGTGTATGTTTCACACACTGTATATCAGCTGTCTTCAGGCCGGTCATTTGACTTGCTCCCGATTTCCAGCTCTGATGGGTGTCTTCTGCATAGGAGACGAGCGGCCAAGTGATCTGCCTCTGACATCAGAGGGAGATCACGACCCCTCCCACAGAAGACATCTATCAGAGCTGGAAAGCAGCCGCAACTGTATTTTCTTTCAGACACATTCTTATTATTATACTCATTAATTTAGCATTAAATATATTTTTAGATATATTTTATTTACACTGGGTATTTGGCTATTATTATGGACTTGTTTTTTGTATAATTATATCGGGTTCACCATCACTAGAAATAAGATTGTAGGATTGGCGCAGTAACACATTTGTTCACTTAAGGGTCAGGGATAGCACTGACATCACTGACATATGACCACATGGCCATATTTGAGCAACAACATTTACTAAGTGCAGGTGAGAATATGTATGTAAGTGCTGTGCTATTCCCTAAAATGAGACCAATATAATCAAAAAATAAAAACATTAGAGAAACCAAGAGCGTACCCTCTGGTGGACATGGTGGAGGACACAAGGTTTTGCACATTTGAAGAGGTTTTGAGAGATCACGCTGCCAGGGCCGATCCGCCCTATAGGCTCACTATGCAAGCCGCTTAGGGCCCCGCAAAGCTGCGGAGGGCCCCCCAAATTACTAGAGGCCCCATCTGGTGAGAAGTCATTTTCGGCCCCTCACCCCACTTCTCAACTCGCTGGCTGCATGGGAGAAGAGGTAGAAGTCGGAACCCCTGAACACCCCCACCCCCCCGCTTCTCAACTTTAATCTTTAATGTGACATGTCACTATCGGCAGCACCCCCATGTGACATGTCATTTTGCTTAGGGCCCCAGGGAGGTCAGGATCGGCACTGCACGCTGCACTACTTATATATTGCAAGTCTGCTGTGAATTATGACTGAGCATGTGAAGCATTTATTGCACTGAACTAACACAGACTTTATTTTGTTATCCCCTTAGCGCTGGCCCTTTAAGAGGTTTGCTAGGCTGGGAGGTGGGATGAGGCTAATGACACATCGGTCACATGATTGGAAAATTCCTGATCGCAAATGGCCATTGGGAACAGTGTGTGCTGGGAGAACACAAGGCGCACACTCTCGGCACAGCACTGTCGGCGCTTTTATGTGGCCGCTCGGCGCCAAGGGTTAAATGTTTTTATTTTTTATGTCTTGGCTTCTCTTTTGTTTTTACATATAGTGCTACAGTGGTGTAATACAGTGTATCCTATATTGGGTGTTATCGCAGTTTATATATGGTCGTTTTTCTTTTTTTCTTTTTAGAGTCCTGAATCCTTCAGATAAGTGACATGTCTGTTGGTTGGTAGTTTTTTTTCTTTCAGCTGTTGATGACTGTTGATTATAGCGTGACAATGGTCTTTATTGCTGGACGATATGATTGATGATGTGATTGACCATGCAACATCATGGGACATTTTTGGTGTTTTTTATATTTTTTATATTTTTATATAAAGGATTGACCAAAAAGCCTCCTACCTGCAGGAATCCACAACCACCAGGCCAGGGCTGTGGGTAAGAGGCCCTTTTCCTCATCAACATGGGACCAAGTTGCTTTGTTAGGGGACTTTGCGCTGGTTTGGTTCATTAGGTGAAGCACACTATGGCCCCCTCCCCTTTCTTGGCATGCCAGACTGGACGCCCAGATAAAGGTCTGCTATAGAACTGGGAGGGTACCATGTGTGTTTTTCTTGGTTGGGTTGTTCTTGTTGGTATAGATGAAGGGAACCAGAAGTAAGCAGCCAGGTACGGTCATTGAGCAACAATTTAATCACCTTTTTTATAAATGTCAGTTTCTCTGTAAATGCCCAATTTCACAGGCAGGTTAAGGGCACCTCACAAGCATGTTATTTAACCACTTAAGACCCGGACCTTTAGGCAGCTAAAGGACCCGGACAGGTTTTGTAATTCGGCACTGCGTCGCTTTATTGGCGTCCTTTTTTCCCACAAATAGAGCTTCCTTTTGGTGGTATTTGATCACCTCTGCGGTTTTTATTTTTTGTGCTATAAACAAAAATAGAGCGACAATTTTGAAAAAAATTCAAAATGTTTTACTTTTTGCTATATTAAATATCCCCCAAAAATATATAAAAAAATAGTTGTTTTCATAAGTTTAGGCCGATACGTATTCTTCTACCTATTTTTGGTAAAAAAAATCGCAATAAGCGTTCATCGGTTGGTTTGCGCAAAATTTAGAGCGTTTACAAAATAGGGGATGGTTTTATTGCATTTTTATTATTTTTTTATTTTTTTACTACTAATGGCGATGATCAGCAATTTTTTTCATGAGTGCGACATTATGGCGGACACTTCAGACAATTTTGACACATTTTTGGGACCATTGTCATTTTCACAGCAAAAAATGCATTTAAAATGCATTGTTTATTGTGAAAATTAAATTTGGGAGTTAACCACAAGGGGGCGCTGAAGGGGTTATGTGTGACCTAATGTGTGTTTACAACTGTAGGGGGGGTGGCTGTAGGTGTGTCGTCATCGATTTTGTATCCCTATATAAGGGATCACACGATCGATGACGCCGCCACAGTGAAGAACGGGGAAGCCATGTTTACACAGGGCTTTCCCCGTTCTTCAGCTCCGGGGACCGATCGCCGAACTCCAGCGGGGATCAGGGCCGCAAATCCCACGGTCCTGGACTCGGAGCTTCAGACCGGGTCATGGGAGCGCGCCGCGGGCACCCGCGACCCACAGCTGGGCACTAGCACAGGTCGTACCTGTACGTGCATGTGCCCAGCCATGCCATTCTGCCGACGTATATGTGCAGGAGGCGGTCCTTAAGTGGTTAAAGGAGTTGTAAAGGAAAACATTTTTTTGCCTAAAATTAATGTCTGCAAGGTAGACAGACAGAATAGTGTAATGATTCTGTTAACAAACGAGTAAATACCTATTAAATTACTTCATCTATATCACCTCCGGCGTTCTAGTTTCTGTTCTCTCATTCACTTCCTGGTTTGCATCACTTGTTCATGTAAGAACTACATTTCCCAGTATGAATTGCGGCACGCCCAGTATTTCACACCTCCTTGAAGTCGCTAAAACGTAGAGAGCATCCTGCCACACTGATGTAGTTACCAGGAGGGGGCGAGCACGTTACTGACCACCGCAGTAAAGTCTCCCTTCATGGTGGTCAGTAAAATCAGACAAGCAGAACAGAGAAGAAATAGAGCAACTTCTGAGCAAAAACGAACAATGAGGAAGTGAAAAGAGGAATGTCTGCAGGAAAAGGATGCTTATTATGAAAAAAAATATGTTTTCTATTACAACCCTTTAAAGTGCAACTAAAGAAAAAACATATTTTTTTCATTTTGGATAAAGGACAGTTATAACCGTCACCAGTCATATTTTTATTTATTTTTTTACCATCTGTGTCCCATGGGAGAGATCTCTCCTGTGCCCCTAATGGACCAGCCTGCTTCTGATGATAATGGTAAACAAGCCAAACAGACCTCTCAGAATCTCCCTAACGGGGATACAGACAGCCATAACAACTAATAGATGTTAGTCTTTGGGTGAGTGAAGGAGAATGCTGCTGTGGTTGCAGCCTTTACATTACCATCATTAGCATGGCCCATGAACCTTTTGTCCGTTTGACATGCTAAACCCCTGAAACCCCTTGTGAGTCTTTACCCTTTTGTCACTGAAGGCCTCAGATGTTACGGTGGATGCAGAAGGTGCATGTAGTCAAGGTGGGAAAAAGAAGCAAGAAATGAACGAGGAGGTCTTTTGTCACATTGATGTACTGTTATCACAAGCTCTGTAGTGCTCCCTCATTCACCAGATGGATTTTGTTGGCTGCTCCCTTCAGTCTTCCGCAAGCTTCCTCTTTCTTCCCCTAGATAAAATCCTCATTTGTTGCTCTTATTCTCTTCAGACTGAATGTTTCTTCTCGCCAATCAGTGGCGCCCACAGATGGTCTGCCACCTTCTAATCCACCCCCTTCTTATCACTGTAGCCCACTTTGCAGTAAGTTCCATTTGCTGGACATGTCCCTGACTGATGTGTGGCTGATCACTCCTCTTCCTTCTAGGTCCTGGCGCTATCTTTCTCATCTTCAATATCTAAAGGGAGAAATACTTATGCATTAACCAGGTCATCTTCCTGTAGCAAGTCAGTGACCATATTATTAAATAATTATAGTGACTCCTCATAGCCAGTTTGAGGCAGTAAGAGTAAGAAGGTGAGAGAGCATTAGCAGCACTTTCAGACAAGTGGCTATACTGCATCTGAAGAAGGAAGAAGAGGAGAGCTCTGTTAGCCTCTTAACTACCCCCTGCATGTGCTATGGTTGTATAGTATGGCTAATCTATGATAGAAAATGCAGAGTAGCACGTATAGATCAGTGGTATTTAACCTCATTAAGACCAGGACCCAGTCATTTTTGTCCAAAAATTCCATGCTCCTGCAGTAATGCCGCGAACACACGGTCGTTTTTTGCGATGAAAAAAAACGACGTTTTCTGTGAAGTAAAAAACGACGTTTTTGAAACGTCACTTTTCAAAGACAATTTTGCATACACACCATCGTTTTTTTCACAAAAAGCAAGGTTACGTTCACCACTCTTTTCCATTGAAGCTCGCTTCATAACTAGCTTCTGGGCATGCGCGGGTTGAAAAACGTCGTTTTGAACAACGTTTTTGCTACACACGGTGACTTTTTGTGAAACAAAAAACGACGTTTTGAAAAACGACACAAAAAATTCAAGCATGTTGGAATTTTTTTTTGGTCGTTTTTTTGAAGACAAAAAACGACGTTTTGCCCACACACGATCAATTTAAATGACGTTTTAAAAAACTTCGTTTTTTTTCATCGCAAAAAACGACCGTGTGTACGCGGCATAAGAGCCAATTTATTTCTTTATGATGTGTTAATGCTCATTATGTTGCGTGTTGACATATGTTGTGTTAAGGCAGCCTATTCAAAATGAATGGGCAGCCAACACACTCTATCACACATGACCCTTAATGCAATGCACTACAGTAGGTTACCGTGCTTTGGCAAGCAATTTATGTTGTTATGAGCATTACCACAAATTTAGAGTTTATATTCATGCAATAAAAGTATGAGTATGCAAAAGATGTATTCAAATACTGTGATTGCCTTCCTAGTGGCTGCTAGATATGTCTGTTGAGCTATCTTGACATAATTGCAATGTAACTCAATAGTTTTATATAGCAGACACTAGGAAGGTAACAAATCTGTCTAGGTGCAGGTACTTTAACAGTGCTAGGGATGTGTAGTTCCACTCACCCATGCTGCCTTTAGATGCTGCCTTTCAGCCCCCACAAGAGTTCATCTTTATTGTTTATTGTTGTGATCTTGTGTTGTCGTTGTTAAAGTGGTTGTTAAGCCACTCTAACCTGTATACACCATCAGCACTGCCTCCTATTGTAGTATCCCCCTCTGTGTGCGATTTATAAATGCTGAAAATATCTAATTTCACTGCGGAGATTGCGATCACCTGACAAGGCAGCTTTCTCCTTTTTCCCTCTGAGGGATGCAGCGGGCGGGCTGAAATTCCCTTGCTGATGTCAGTCTGGAGGGGAGGTGGAGGGGTGGAGCAGAGGAGGAGAGAGCTGGCTGGTCATGTGATCGTAATCTCAGCTCTTACATGTGGTATTTAGAGCATGTATATTTATAAATCATTCACAGAGGGGGACACTGAAATAGGAGGCAGTGCTGATGGTGTATACAGGTTAGTGTTATAAGAGCAGCAAGAGGGGGGAGAGGAAGCTCACACACAGACAGAGAGGGGACGGTGAGGAGGACACAGGAGCAGAGAGGAGAGCAGATAGCAGGCTGCTAATGACATAGGCACCTAAACTGACCAGGGTGTCTGGTCTCAGCATCCATGATACACCGTGGTCAGTTTACAGAGTGGTGGGGAGAAACTGGCAGGATCAGCCAGGTTTTTTAGGTGTTACAGGTGGCCAAATGACACAGGACAAGCACTGTCTCATATAACAAGCTTTAAAGGAGCAGGATCTTTTTTTTCTCTTTTTAACAAACGCTTTAAGTGTGCCTGTGTCGTAACAATTTCCCAATTTCCCTTTGGGATTAATAAAGTATTTTGTATGTATTCTGTGTGTACTCACAGGGTCCTGAAGGCTTTAAGCATTAGCATCAACATGACATAACAACACAAGGGGTGGCAAGCAGCTTCTAATTGCCAGTCTCCATTCCTAGAAGAGGCGCTGTGGCATGTCAACAGTGGATTCAGATGCATTTTTGTGCATTTTTAAGTAAAAACACCTATTTACTAGGTGTTGAAAGCAGGTGGAAAATGTTTTCTTATTTTCTAAAATTTTTTCTTTAAAACCCTTAACCCTTCGCCACTCTATCTAAAACTGTAAAAATACATTTTTAGCTGGTGTTAGGATTTGATGAATCAGGTTCATTGAATGACTGGAGAATCTTCACAGGTAATAAATATACTTCATATGCAAAATATGAAGACCTGCTGTATTTAGCAACCTAACATATTAAATACAGTGGCCCGGATTTAGATACATTTGCATATCTTTCGACGGGCGTAGCACATCTCATATGCGCTACGCCGCCGTAACTTAGAGAGGCGAGTACCGTATTCAGAAACAACTTGCTCCCTAAGTTACGGTGGCGTAGCGTAAATAGGCCAGCGTAAGCCCGCGTATTTTAAAGTAGGCAGGTAGGGGGCGTGTTGTATGATAATGAAGCGTGACCCCATGTAGATGCATGGCCGAACGAACGGCGCATGCGCCGTCCGTGGACGTAACCCAGTGCGCATGCTTAGAATCACATCTGATAGAATGCCTAAGATACGCCGAACACTGCCTACGACGTGAACGTAACTTATGCACAGCCCTATTCACGTACGATTTACACAAACAACTTAAAAATTCGACGGCTGTTTCGACATCCATACTTAACATTGGCATGGGGTAATTTTACGCCGGGCGTACGCCTTACGTAAATTACGTATATCAATCAATAACGTATATATAACATATTTAACGTACAGTGCAGAAAATAAGTATTTGAACACCCTGCTATTTTGCAAGTTCTCCCACTTGGAAATCATGGAGGGGTCTGAAATTGTCATCGTAGGTGCATGTCCACTGTGAGAGACATAATCCCCCAAAAAAAATCCAGAAATCACAATTTATGATTTTTTAACTATTTATTTGTATGATACAGCTGCAAAGAAGTATTTGAACACCTGTCTATCAGCTAGAATTCTGACCCTCAAAGACCTGTTAGTCTGCCTTTAAAATGTCCACCTCCACTCCATTTATTATCCTAAATTAGATGCACCTGTTTGAGGTCATTAGCTGCATAAAGACACCTGTCCACCCCATACAATCAGTAAGAATCCAACTACTAACATGGCCAAGACCAAAGAGCTGTCCAAAGACACTAGAGACAAAATTGTACACCTCCACAAGGCTAGAAAGGGCTACGGGGAAATTGCCAAGCAGCTTGGTGAAAAAAGGTCCACTGTTGGAGCAATCATTAGAAAATGGAAGAAGCTAAACATGACTGTCAATCTCCCTCGGACTGGGGCTCCATGCAAAATCTCACCTCGTGGGGTCTCAATGATCCTAAGAAAGGTGAGAAATCAGCCCAGGACTACACGGGAGGAGCTGGTCAATGACCTGAAAAGAGCTGGGACCACCGTTTCCAAGTTTACTGTTGGTAATACACTAAGACGTCATGGTTTGAAATCATGCATGGCACGGAAGGTTCCCCTGCTTAAACCAGCACATGTCAAGGCCCGTCTTAAGTTTGCAAATGACCATTTGGATGATCCAGAGGAGTCATGGGAGAAAGTCATGTGGTCAGATGAGACCAAAATAAAACTTTTTTGGTCATAATTCCACTAACCGTGTTTGGAGGAAGAAGAATTATGAGTACCATCCCAAGAACACCATCCCTACTGTGAAGCATGGGGTTGGTAGCATCATGCTTTGGGGGTGTTTTTCTGCACATGGGACAGGGCGACTGCACTGTATTAAGGAGAGGATGACCGGGGCCATGTATTGCGAGATTTTGGGCAACAACCTCCTTCCCTCAGTTAGAGCTTTGAAGATGGGTTGAGGCTGGGTCTTCCAACATGACAATGAGCCGAAGCACACAGCCAAGATAACCAAGGAGTGGCTCTGTAAGAAGCATATCAAGGTTCTGGCGTGGCCTAGCCAGTCTCCAGACCTAAACCAAATAGAGAATCTTTGGAGGGAGCTCAAACTCTGTGTTTCTCAGCGACAGCCCAGAAACCTGACTGATCTAGAGAAGATCTGTGTGGAGGAGTGGGCCAAAATCCCTCCTCCAGTGTGTGCAAACCTGGTGAAAAACTACAAGAAACGTTTGACCTCTGTGATTGCAAACAAAGGCTACTGTACCAAATATTAACATTGATTTTCTCAGGTGTTCAAATACTTATTTGCAGCTGTATCATACAAATAAATAGTTAAAAAAATCATACATTGTAATTTCTGGAATTTTTTTTTTTTGATTATGTCTCTCACAGTGGACATGCACCTACGATAACAATTTCAGACCCCTCCATGATTTCCAAGTGGGAGAACTTGCAAAATAGCAGGGTGTTCAAATACTTATTTTCTGCACTGTATAATGTAATATAAACTTAAAAACAACAACAATTAAAACATATATATATATATATATATATATACAGTACAGACCAAAAATTTGGACACACCTTCTCATTCCAAGAGTTTTCTTTATTTTAATGACTACTGAAAATATATGTCATATTCTAGGTTCTTCAAAGTAGCCACCTTTTGCAGCAGACACATCTCTAGAACAACTGTTAATAGGAGACTGTGTGGGCTAAAGAACACAAGGAATGGACATTAGACCAGTGGAAATCTGTGCTCTGGTCTGATGGGTCCAAATTTGAGATCTTTGGTTCAAACCACGTGTCTTCCTGCGACGCAGAAAAGGTGAACGGATGGACTTTACATGCCTGGTTCCCACCGTGAAGCATGGAGGAAGAGGTGTGATGGTGTGGGGGTGCTTTGCTGGTGACACTGTTGGGGATTTATTCAAAATTGAAGGCATACTGAACCAGCATGGCTACCACAGCATCTTGCAGCGGCATGCTATTCCATCCGTTTTGCGTTTAGTTGGACCATCATTTATTTTTCAACAGGACAATCCAGTTACTACTTTTTCCTGGATTTCTTGCCAGTATTCCTTTATTTTAGGGCAATCCCACCATATATGTGTGGTTGTTCCAGTTTGTCCACATTCCCTCCAGCACAGTGGGGATTTATCTTTGTTGAATTTGTTTATCCTTTCGGGCGTCTTATGCCATCTTAAAATACATTTATAGTTCATTTCAATTGTATTTATGTCTGTTGCGGTTTTATGTACGGATGCTATTATTCTTTCTTTTTTATTTCTGTTTCCAATTTCCCTTGTGTTTCTGCTTCTGTCAGTATTTGATAGACTCTTAATATCACATGCTTTACTGGTGTTTGTGTAGAACACAATTTTCTAGTGGAGTTAAATTCTTTCCGTCTCTTAATGGTGTGGGTATTGACTTTATCAGATGTTTTAGTTGTAAGTATTCCTATTGGTTGATATCCCACCTCTTTTCCTCATTTATCTTCTGGAATGTTTTTTTTTTCCCTGTTCTATAATGTCTTTTATTTGTGCTGACCCCATTTTGTTTCCCAACCGTGTTTCTTTCCCTGGTATAAGAAAATTGGTTTCCGTGAGTGGAGTTAAAGGTGAGTTGTAGATCCATTTATTCTGTTTGTGTATAACATCCCAAACTTGAAAAAACATTCTTTGTTAATCCGTGCGTGTCTCCATCTAACACTCTATATTTCCGTGGTACCCATACATTTTTATGCAGTGCTGTTTTACTTATGCTATTTTCCATTCAAATTCATTTTTTTTCCTTCTCTTTGTGTTTATTTCCCCATTTGTGCAATAATCGTGGTTTTATAATATCTCTGTATATCTGGTGCTGCTAGCCCGCCATATTTTTTCCCTCTTGTTAGTGTTCCAAAATTTTCCCTTGGTATTTTGTTATTCCATATGTATTTTATCAGCATTGTTTTAATGGTCTTAAAGAAACTCTGAGGGATTTCTATGGGTAACATCTGAAATTGATATGTTATTTTTGTGAGGATGACCATCTTAAAGGCATTTATTCTTCCTAACCATGAAAGGACTCTAGTTGTATTCTTTTTTTAAGTCTGTTTTTACGTCATTCAACAGAGGGATAAAGTTAGCAAAAAACAAACCGTCTACTGTAGATGTCAATCTAACCCCCAGATAAGTTAACTCTATTTTGACCCACGTATATGAATATTGTTTTTGCAAAGCAAGTTCTTCTTTTTTCTCCACTCCGATGTTTAAAATTTCTGTTTTTATAGGGTTTATTTTAAAGTTTGAAAGTTCTCCGTACTTTTTTATTTCTTTAGCTATATTCAACAGGGTCGTCCTTGGATTTGTTATATACATTAAAATATCATCGGCGTAGGCCGCTACCTTGTATTCTTGTTCGCCCACTCTCGCCCCCTCTATTCTAGGGTTATTTCGCAAGGTTGCCAGAAAAGGTTCCAGCGTTAGTATATATAGGAGTGGCGAGAGTGGCCATCCTTGTCTAGTCCCGTTGTGCATTTCAAAAGGAGATGACAGTTTACTATTGACCTTGACCATTGCCGTTGGTCTATTAAACAAATTTTGTATCCAATGCCTAAATCTGGGTCCCATCCCCAGATGTTGAAGAGTTTCCATCATAAATGCCCAGTCCACCCTGTCGAATGCTTTCTCAGCGTCTATCGACAGGAGTAGAGCTGGGGATTTTATGGCCTTATTTTCCTGCAGCAATTATATAGTTTTTAGGGTATTATCTCTACCTTCACGTCCAGGTATAAACCCAGTCTGATCTGGGTCTACCCACTCGGGCATTAAGTCCTTTAGTCGGGTGGCGAGGATTTTTGCGTATAATTTTGTATCTGTGTTTAGTAGGGCTATAGGCCTATAACTAGAGCATAATATCTTGTCTTTCTCAGGTTTTGGTATAATAGTAATATGGGCCAATAAAGATTCATGTCGCATTTCTTCTTCTCCAATTTGATTGAAATGCTTATATAGTCTCGGGATCAGCTGGTTTTGAATTTTTTTATAGTATTTGATGGTGAACCCATCTGGTCCAGGGCTTTTCCCGGTTGATGTTTATTTTAATGCTCTTATGATTTCTTCTTGTGTAATCTCTGCTTCCAAGGCTGTCAAACGTTCTTAAAAAAGGAAAGAAAATTCAGTGCTGGAAAAATAATGAACAATAAGCAAATTAAAATAAACAAATTACAATGATGCAAGCCAGCACTGAAGGATCAATTCAAATAAAACGTCCCAAAGTAACTTCAATAACAAAAAGTGCAGCGCAAAAAATAATAAAAACATCAAGTGACATCTAAAATTAGAAAAAAGTGAAATGAGCAAAAAGAGTCCATATAATGTGCACTGGTGAGTAGAAATATCTGATAATGCTCCAATCCAATCGTGACTATGTGAAAAAATAATCCAAGATCAGTGACCCACAGGACAGATCCTCCACCAGATAATTATAGATGGCCTCTCACCTGAGCTAATCGACCCAGGTGAGATCCAGGACATGCTGCTTTTTACCATACACTCTGAGGCGAGTGTCAGCTATGTGAGTTTTATACCTTTGTTTTATTAAAACAGTTTGTTACAGAGAGCACTAGTCTTTCCCCTTTCTATTTGCATAACCTTTCCCCATTCTGTGGATCCGGGAACTGCTGAGCTGCCTGCTGTTTGGTATCCCTATTATGAGATCTGGATGCGTTTGTGTTTATGCTGTGTGACCTAGCCCTGGGTCGATTAGCTCAGGTGAGAGGCCATCTATAATTATCTGGTGGAGGATCTGTCCTGTGGGTCACTGATCTTGGATTATTTTGCACGTAGTCACGATTGGATTGGATCATTATCAGATATTTCTACTCACCAGTGCACATTATATGGACTTTTTTTGCTCATTTCACTTTTTTCTAATTTTAGATGTCACTTGATGTTTTTATTATTTTTTGCGCTGCACTTTTTGTTATTGATGTCAAACGTTCTTCTTGTAATTTTGGTAGATTCGCATTATTTAAATATTCTTGTATTTTTTCTTTGCATTTCTCTTTCTCCTTATATGAGTCTTCCTTTCCAATTGCATATAATGTACTATAGTATGTTTGAAATGCACGTGCAATGTCTGCTGTTTTGTTCATCATTTCGCCTCTTCCATTCTGTATCTTCTCTATTTAATTTAGTGACTTATTGCGCTTTAGCATTTTTGCAAGATACTTTCCCGGCTTATTTCCTTCTTTATATTGTTCCTTTCTAATCCTAAAAAACTCCTTTCTTGTTTGCTGTTCCATTAAGTCTTTCAGTAACTCCTTTTTATTATTAAGGCTCGTTGGGTTTCAATTTCCACAATTTTTTTATGTCTTTGTTCTAATTCATATATTTCTTTTAAGATCTTTCGCATGTTGATTCCTCTTTCTTTCTTTTTTTCTGGCTCCAATAGCTATCAATTGACCCCTTATAACGGCCTTGTGCGCTTCCCACGCGGTTACTTTACTCAGTTCTGGTGTATCATTGGCCGAGAAATACTAATCGATTTCTCTTTCTATTATCTTCTCTACTTCTTGGTCTTCAATTATATCTTCGTTTATTCTCCAGACTCATCTTCCTGTCGTTTCCCTTTTTACTTTTAATTTCATTGTCACTGGGGCGTGGTCAGATAATGTGGCTATTTCTATCGTCGATTCCATTACTTCCTCCAATACACTATGTTCAATCAATATGTAGTCCAGTCTTGAATACATTCCATGTACTATTGAATGGTAGGTGTAATCTTTTATGCTTGGATGTTGAATCCTCCAGACATCTACTAGTTGATGTTCAAATAATTTTCTTTTTAATCTTCTTAAGTCTTTTGTTTCTTTATTCACAGCTCCAGAAGTAGAGTCTAGTTTACTATCCATATTAAAATGTAAGTCCCCAGCCAATATTAAGTAGCCTTTTTTAAATTCAGTTCTTTTAAGATCTCTAGCAGGAATTTTTTAGGATGTTTATTGGGGCAATATACATTGGCCAAAGTATATTTTATGCCAGATATGGTTCCTTTCAGGAACAGAAATCTGCCGTCAGGGTCAACTTTCCTCTCCTCTATCTTGAAGCCAACATTATTCCCGAAGCCAATTGCCACCCCTTTTGCCCTTTTTGTAGGGGTGTCTCCATAATACCATATAGGGATTTGCTTAGAATATAATTTAATATTACCCTCCAGTGCCAGATGTGTTTCTTGTAAAAATATTATTTCAGCGCCCTTTCTTTCTAACTCCCATATTACCATATGCCACTTCTGTGGAGAATTAAGCCCTCTGACATTGTATGTTATAAAAAAAAAAAAAAACTATAGGTACAGCGCTAGAAAAATCATGACATATATGAAATGAAAAGTAATAATTAATGAATAAAAAAACTTAAAAATAAGGTGAGAATAGTGTGATTATAAGAAGTGAGAATCAAAAGTGATCCAATAAATATAGTCCATAATATGTGAAATTGAACATAAAATCTTCTTCCACCAAACGACACCCAGTGAATAAGGTTGGCTCCTTACCACAAAGATAGACCATATATACACCGGTCAGATGAGCATAGGGATGATTATAGTCTTCCCAGACAGACCTCTCCAAAGCAACAGACAGAACATATGATGGTTCCACAGCGTTGTTTAAGCAAAGTATGGGGATGTTTTCAAAGGCTCATGGGAGAGAAAACAAAAAGACCCATAGTGCAGTATGTAAAGATAACGGGGGCTCTAGGTGTGGCCTAAGCAGTGGTGCGTCATCACGTCCACCGGATACGGATTACACAGTACGGAGCCCCAACACGGAACAGAGGAGACGCCGCAACTTTGCATTACTTTATCGCGCTGTTTTTCTCAACTAAAGTGTGAGTGCATTTCCATTTTTCCTTTGTTCAATAAACCCGTTATCTTTACATACTGCACTATGGGTCTTTTTGTTTTCTCTCCCATGAGCCTTTGAAAACATCCCCATACTTTGCTTAAACAACGCTGTGGAACCATCATATGTTCTGTCTGTTGCTTTGGAGAGGTCTGTCTGGGAAGACTATAATCATCCCTATGCTCATCTGACCGGTGTATATACGGTCTATCTTTGTGGTAAGGAGCCAACCTTATTCACTGGGTGTCGTTTGGTGGAAGAAGATTTTATGTTCAATTTCACATATTATGGACTATATTTATTGGATCACTTTTGATTCTCACTTCTTATAATCACACTATTCTCACCTTATTTTTAAGTTTTTTTATTCATTAATTATTACTTTTCATTTCATATATGTCATGACTTTTCTAGCGCTGTACCTATAGTTTTTTTGTTTTTTTGTATTTTCGTGGATTGCTTTGGTTTAAGTAATTGGTACTGGCAGCTTGTTTATTCAATATTTTTCACTTATTTACGTTAGCGCAGTGTTTTTCTCCCTTAGGGGGGATTTTTTATGTCTATTGTATGTTATAAATTTTATTAAATCCATTTAGCTTTTTTCTTCTTGTTGTCCACTACTTCTTCTTCCTTCAAACTTCCTTCCCTTCTTCTGCCTGAGCAGGGATGGAGGGCCCCGTTTTGCACCAGGGGTTCCTTCCGCCCCACACCGCAACAGACAGTAGGTCTGCCAATTGTCTATTTTTTTCCTCTTTTGAACAAACCATTTCCCTTCTACCCCATTGTTTCCCCCGTACCCTCCCACCTCCCCCTAATCCCTTTGCGCTTTTTGATGTTCTAGACCCATGGTCTTCAGCAGGTACCTACGACCTTTCCTGGCCTACCCGCTAGTTGCACCGAGGTGGTAAACTGTCTGGCTCTGTTGTCTACCCCCTATAGATGGAGGTGACACAAGATCTCCCCACAAGTCCCGGTCTCCAGCCCCCCTCTATCTGTATTTTATTATTTCTCCCTACCTCATGCCCCTATTGCCCCCATTGCTCCTCTCTGAGGAAACATAATTATTATCCCTCGCCCTTCATGTCTTCCTCTTGGGAACTAAATGCCACACTTCCTCGTTCTGCGTTTCAACTTCCTGTCTCGTACTACTTCCCCTTAGGCCGCGTACACACGATGAGACATGTCTTAATACTTAATACTTAATACTTAATGCCAATATAATACCCGGAGTGACTTCCGGGTATCGCTGCTCCGGCGCTGTGACTGGCTGGAGCAGTGATGACATCACTCCCGCGCATGCGTGTGGGAGCCACCACTAACAACATGATGGTATTAGTAGCAGCATGCTCAGTGCACCTGCATGTCTAGACATCAGTGCCGTCTTTCTTGGAAATATCTCCTTAACTGTGTAGGTTAAGGAGATATTTCTTGCACCTACAGGTAAGCCCTAATCTAGGCTTACCTCTAGGTCAAAATGGTCTGTAAGGGTTTATAACCACTTTAAACAAAAGACCAATTCTCAGATTGTTACTATGTCAAAAACACGAATACATGAAGCATGAACAAACAAAAATAATATGGTCCATGAATAGAAAAGGACATACAGTAGTCATGGGATGTTCTCAGATAAACATTCTGAGATTAGAAGCTCTCTCAGACAATCTCAGGGAACAGCAAACATATAACTGATCTAAAGATCAGGAGCTGAAATGTTGGGATCAGTAGCCAGGAATGTAACCATTTATAGTAGAGTGCAGGACCCGAAGTATGGTATGGAGAGATAGGCGGGGGAGGGGGGGGGTTGGCTCTAAATAAGGCTCTAAAGACAACCCTAAAAAAATATATTTAAGGATGAGCCGAACACCCCCCCGTTCGGTTCGCACCAGAACCTTCGAACGGACCGACCGCTCGCGCGAACATTTAGAACCCCATTGACGTCTATGGGACTCGAATGTTCAAATTCAAAAGTGCTAATTTTAAAGCCTAATATGCAAGTTATTGTCATAAAATGTCTTTGAGAACCCGGGTCTTGCCCCAGGGAATCAATGGAAAAAAAGTTTTAAAAACGGTCGTTTTTTCTGGAGCAGTGATTTTAATGATGGTTAAATAAAAAAACAAATAATAATTCCTTTAAATATTGTACTTGCTGGGTGTCTATAGTATGCCTGTGAAAACATCTTTGAGAACCCGGGTATTGCCCCAGGGAACATGTATCAATGGAATTATTTTTTCAAAAATGGTCGTTTTTTCTGGAGCAGTGATTTTAATAATGCTTAACCACTTAAGGACTGCCTCCTGCACATATACGTCGGCAGAATGGCACGGCTGGGCAGATTCACGTACAGGTACGTCCTGTACTACTACCCAGCCTTGGGTCATGGGGGCGCGCCCGCGGCGCGCTCCCGTGACCCGGTCCGAAGCTCTGGGACCGTGGGACTCGCGGACCCGATCGTCGCTGGAGTGCAGCGATCGGTCCCTGGAGCTGAAGACCGGGGAGAGCTGTGTGTAAACATGGCTTCCCCGTGCTTCACTGTGGCAGCTGCATCGATCGTGTTATGGGAGGACACAATAGATGACATCAGACCTACAACCACACCCCCCTACAGTTGTAAACACACATTAGGGAACACATAACCCCATCAGCGCCCCCTGTGGTCCCAAACTGCAACTGTCATTTCCACAATAAACAATGCAATTTAAATGCATTTTTTGCTGTGAAAATGACAATTGTCCCAAAAATGTGTCAAAATTGTCCAAAGTGTCCGCCATAATGTCACAGTCACGAAAAAAAACGCTGATCGCCGCCATTAGTAGTAAAAAACATAAAAATGCAATAAAACGATCACCTATTTTGTAAACGCTATAAATTTTGCGCAAACAAACCGATAAACGCTTATTGCGATTTTTTTTAACCAAAAATAGGTAGAAGAATACGTATCAGCCTAAACTGAGGAAAAAAAATGTATATATTTTTGGGGGATATTTATTATAGCAAAAAGTAAAAAACATTGCATTTTTTTCAAAATTGTCGCTCTATTTTTGTTTATAAAAACCGCAGAGGTGATCAAATACCACCAAAAGAAAGCTCTATTTGTGGGAAAAATTGTCAGTTAAAGCGACACAGTGTCAATTTGCAAAAAGGGGCCTGGTCCTTTAGCTGCATTTTGGTCCGGGGCTTAAGTGGTTAAATAAAAAAATGAAAAAATGAAAAATTCCTTTAAATATTGTACCTGCTGGGTGTCTACGGTATGCTTGTGAAGTGGCACATGTTTAGAACTGTCCCTGCACAAAATGAGATTACTATAAGAAAAAAGTAATTTAAAACTGCTTACGGCTTTAATGTAATGTCTGGTCCCTGCAATATGGATGAAAATCATTGAGAAAAATAGCACAGACAGAGTGTCATTTTTTTGCAGGTAGATGGTTTGTGTACTATCTGTCTCTCTCTGTTCTCTATTAACCACCGCAACACACTACACAAGGTCGACCTGCAGGCAACCTCTTATAGTGTGGGGCGTGTACTAAACCCCCTGAGCCATAATTGGCCAAAGCCACTGTGGCCAATTATGGCTCTCCGTTTTTTGCAAGCTGTGATCAGCCAGCAATGCACTGCGATTCCGTAGTGAATTATGGGCTGTGAAACATAATGATTGAACATACGATGTTCGAGTCGAACATGAGTTTGACTCGAATACGAAGCTCATCCCTATATACATTGAATTCAAACAACATAGAAAAAAGGAGGAGAAGGGGGAAAAGAATAAGAGAAAAGAAGAAGGTCAGCCCACAGCTCATTAGGAAACCAAGATGTGAGGCATCCACAAGTTTGCCATTGACCAAAATCCAATTAAATTTACCCTTTTTTTTTTTTATATTCACTTTTTATTTATTGTATAGACATGGAAATACATATTCACATATTGAAAGAAGTTAAGTTTACCCTTAACGTAATCCAGAGGAATAACCGGCTATTTCTAATGCCTAGCAATAGTGATCCTTGCCACCAACAGTATATACGTGATTAACTTCACTGACTTCCTGGGCACTTCTATAGGTAATTTATGAAACAGAGAAACCTCTGGGGATTTACGAATAGATATTCACCCCTGTCACTGAATTAATAAAATTAAATATCCAAAACCTAGTCACAAGAGGGCACTGCCACCAGACATGATCCTGTATTCTGGCAATTTCACAGTTACATGCTACTCACATAATAAAATCTATAAATAGATAAAGGTTTTAGAACATCATGCCATCTCAATTAAACTGTTACATTTATATATTAGGCTTATATACGACCTTAACTGAATTTTCCTCTGCAATACTATACACCTACCTGCCTGCTTCTCATCTGTGGCATGTGAACTGAGCTGCACATGTGCTGCTTAGTTTATATTGCCAACATGCTCCTGTGTGCTGGGATGACTGACTCCTGTGCATGCTAAGAAGTTACATTATCCTGCACTGCCCAATAAAGATGGGTAAAAACTGGTACCTGGAAGGAGGCCATGGGGAAGATTCCGGGACCCCCACATACTTTTAATTGTTAGATAGGAGGTAAGTATGATGTGTTTAGTACCATTTTAAACTATGGAATATGTCACTCAGCTCCAGCGGCCCAATGCTCAAGAGGTCCCCCACCAGTGCCAGCATCTTCTTACAGACTTCTTCTGGGTGCCCATCTTTAGCCACATTGATTGGCTGTCACAGGATAATGTAACTGCATGCACTGGGATTCAATCATACTGGCATCCAAACACAGTGCTGGAAAGTTAAATTCCAAGGAAGACTGCAAATGTAGTTTTTTTTATTGCAGAAGAAACATTGCATGCAAATAGCTTGCCTGCTCACGTTTTTTTCTTTTTTAATTACTTTAGTTTAACTTTAAGTAATAACACACAATAAAAATTCTCAGTTCACAAAGCTATTATACTAGGTAAAGTATACTTTTATTTTAAAAAAAGTGACAATTATTTTCAGTTGAGTCCAATGAGATTTGAAAATTAGTTACATGGCTAATATAAAGACACTTGGACTAAAGCTTTGTGAATTGCGCTTAATGGGGTTGATTTACTAAAACTGGAAAGTGCAAAATCTGGTGTAGATATACATGGTATCCAATCAGCTTCTAATATCAGCTTGTTCAATAAAGATTTGACAAAAAAAAACACTGCAAGCTGTTTTTTTCTATGCAGAGCCGCACCGGATTTTGTACTCTCCAGTTTTAGTAAATCAACCCCAATGTATTCAGTGTACTTCTTCCATATAACATGGAATTGTTAAAGTTGGATAAATGCTCTTTAGATGCAAGTCTCACATTTGTCATAGTCACAGGGAGGAAGCAGCTGGGAAAACTGTGGTTGGAAATGTTCCTGCTAAAAAGAATAACAATTTCATTTCTACAGTTTGAAGTGATTTAGAGGCACTTCACATTAGAATGTACCTTTCCACAACTGCAGAATAAACAATGTACTTACCTTTCTCTAGCTGTGAAGTAATATTCTCCAAAAACATAAAGTTGCTAAAGAACATTGCAACTGCCCATTTTTGGAGATGGAAGAGATGGACACCTTTTAGCACAAAGTACTGTATGTACGAAGTCCCAGCCTTGTACTACAGACACATGGATCATTAAGTATCAATACACAAGAAACGATTACTCAAGCCTACAAGTTTTTTTTCCCCAATCGATTTTCAATTTTACTGGCTTATAAAATAAAAAAATGCTATATTTCAGGGATTGAATAAAACATTTTGTGTGGCATAACACTATTGCTAGATAAATACTATGATTTTATAGAGTACTTTACATTAGTATATAAGAGGAACAACTAAGAGGGAGAGAGAAACAGAGGGATTACATCCAAAAAAGAACATTTTCTTCAAGTTGAGAGACCGTTGGGAACTATAAAATATCTTTATAGTCATGGGAGTTGATTTACTAACGTGGTACAGACTGTTTATTTAAATTGAATGTTTGGAAAGTTCTTTGGAAAGTTTATGATCACCAAGCACCAACATAAAGCTGTGTTATCTTTCAATACCCAATATTCATCAAAAGAAATTAAAAACAGGATTTTTTCCTTGCAGATTTCTTAAAGGTTTTTTGACGCAACTAGATGACAAACACCATCTGAGTTTGACTTTTTCTGTATTGTTTTTTGTACAAATGTTATTAAAATGTTTGTCACCGGAATTGCACTTCTTTAAAAGTATTTTTTTCAATCGTTACTAGAATATGTATGCTTACAGAACTTCCTGCAATATAACTAAATATATGTATTACACTTGCCTATGCCACAGTTTATGTCATCACATATGACATAAATGACATGACATACATCATAAGTGAGAGAGATGTGGCTTTTTTGCTGCAATGAGAGAGCTCTGCCCTCTCTACATCCTCTGAAAAAGAATCTTCCATTTGACTCACAGTTGTCAATAGGAAAGGGTATTGCAAGCACAGAAATATTTAGAGAAAATCCTAACTAAAATCATTGAATGTTTGCCAGAAAAATGTTCAATGTCCTGCTTTTAACACATTCCTAAATACCAAAGTATGCTTCAAACAAAAAGTCCTGAAAACATGACGTGCAAGTCATTGAAGGGTAGTGTGCTATGCTAGAAGACAATGGGACTGAGAAAAATATAGGTACCAAAGGGAGAAAAAAAATCTCTAGGTACCTAGAAATGCAGACTATAGCATCACAGAAGATAAAGGTAAATTAGAATAAAATATAATCATTTATTGTACAATAGTAAAAAAAGATAAAACCATCAGTATTGTACCCTATACATACAGTGCATCCGGAAAGTATTTACAGCACTTTACTTTTTCCACATTTTGTTATGTTACAGCCTTATTCCAAAATAGATTAAATTTATTATTTTCCTCAAAATTCTACAAACAATACCACATAAGGGCATCTTGAAAGAAGCTTGTTTGACATTTTTGCAAATTTATTATAAATCAAAATCGAAAAAATCACATGTACATAAGTATTTACAGCCTTTACTATATACTTTGTTGAAGCACCTTTGGCACCAATTACAGCCTCAAGCCTTTTTGAGCATGATGCTTCAAGCTTGGCAAACCTATTTTTGGGCAGTTTCTCACATTTTTCTTTGCAGGACCTCTCAAGCTCAATCAGGTTGGATGGGGAGCGTTGGTGCACAACCATTTTCAGATCTCTCCAATGATGTTCAATCGGGTTCAATTCTAGGCTCTGGCTGGGCCACTGAAGAACATTCACAGAGTTGTCCCATAGCCACTCTTTTGTTATCTTGGCTGTGCGCTTAGGATCGTTGTCCTGTTGGAAAATTAACCTTCTCCCCAGTCTATGGTCCTGAGCAGTCAGGAGCAGGTTTTCATCAAGGATGTCTCTGTACATTGCTGCATTCATCTTTCCCTCAATCCTGAGTAGTCTCCTAATTCCAGCCGCTGAAAAACATCCCTACAGCATGATGTTGCCACCACCATGCTTCAATGTAGGGATTGGCCAGGTGTTGACCGATGCCTGGTTTCCTCCAGACATGATGCTTGCCATTCAGGCTTAGACATTAGTGCCTGTGTGTTAATTTATTCCCGAGGGGACAGCAAATTTACACTGTTATACAAGCTGTACACTCACTACATTACATTGTAGCAAAGTGTAATTTCTTCAGTGTTGTCACATGAAAAGGTATAATAAAATATTTATAAAAATGTTAGGGGTGTGCATATTTTTGTGAGATACTATATAATACTTTACAACATAATGCTAGAGCTATGCGGTCCATATATGCAACTTACTTAAATGGAATGAAACCGTATAGGTATGGTGGAGAAGGCATGATTAAATCACTGCCCAGCGGTAGATGCGTGATGTTCAAAAAATAGGAATGATGGTATTCTCTGAATATGCGGTATGGTGCACTAAGAATAAAAATAATAATATATGTGTATAAAATACCGAATAGCCCACATTATTTGGATACATGATATAATCCTCTACTCACTTGAAGGTAAATCACCAGAGCATATAGGGAATCCCCCAAGAATGGAGCTATGATTTTCCCTTTAGGACTAGGCAGGACAAACATCTATGGGAGAGATATATAGAGACTAAACAAAAGCCATGCTTTAATAGACATCGACTGCATGTCCATGAGCCAGCACAATACAAAATAGCAGGAGAGCCCTCCCAATATAGAGTAGTACAAAGACACTCACTACGCCAAAAAATAGACTTTTATAACTTGGCTGCCATCAAAGGACAAGTGGCACATGCGCCAGGAGACAGGGCTCAATATACCCCCGCAGCGTGAGCATGCCAATCACCATCACAAGGGATCATTTGCCCACCCAACAGCACCAAAACGACGGACAGACCCGTTCAATGTCACCCATATGAGCAAGAAAACCAAACAGGGCCAGTCCTACCATGGGTCCCACTGGGTCCATTGGACCTAGGCAGCAGGACTTTTCGAGTTAAGAAGCAGGTGATTAGTTACTAGACAGTGGGGTGGTCCCAGCAATCAATCACCTGCCTTTCACATGAAAAGTCCCACCCTTGGCCCAGACCTGCCATGCTTCCCGTCTTGTGTAAATAAGGTATGGGAGGGGGAGTGCCGTGATCTCATAGAAGGGACAGTCTATAATATCAATGAGGACCGTGATGCATTTATTCTTGGACCCAAGCAGCACAGTGTCTTGGGCCAGCCCTGAAACCAATAGATAACCACAAAGAGAGCATCATCAAATGTTTAATTTGTAATTAATATTGATAATATACCCCCAGAATAATAAAAATAATATATGTGTAGAAAATACGATGGGGGAAAAAGAATACAGAGAAAAAAGAGAAAACCAAAGTATGGCTGAACTAAATGGTCAGAGAGAGAAGGAGGTCTCCACATCACTGTACTCTAAAGAAAGGGTTTGAATCTAAGAGAATCATTCAGGACAGATGGAGACGTGGCTTTGAGGTTGAATATCCACCTTGTCTCAAATTGCAAAATAATTTGATCCCAATCACCCCCCCCCCCCCCCCGGGGCTTTCAATAATATGTTCTAGAGCAGCAAATTTCATAACACTAGAGTCATGTTTATGCATTAGGCCAATGTGTCTACCTATATGTGTATGTGTATATGTGTAGACAGTTTGTTATTCTTGACATATTACACATGATCTTTGATTCTGCGCCAGAATTGGTGTTTGGTTTTGACAACGTAGAATGCTCCACATTCGCAAAGCATGATGTACACAATACCTGTCATAAGGCAGTCTACATGATGTTTAATTTGATAAGGGCAACCATTAAGGAGATAGAATGATTGGTTTTCAAAAATCCAACCACAGAAATTGCATGTCCCATATCGTCACTTACCATTAGGTGAGGATTCAGATAAATTGGATGAGATCCCTGCAAAGTGACTCACGGTGACCATATCTCTAATGGATCTAGCTCTCTTAAAAGTCATTTCTGGTGAGCCCCTAAGATAGTTCCTCAGAATAGCGTCATTTGTGAGCAGGTACCAAGGCTTTTGGAGAATTTGACGAAGTTGCAGGTGATTTTGTGTATATGTAGTGATGATTTTAAAATCTGTTCTCAGTTAGCGCAACCTAACTCTAATAAATGAATACAAATCAAAAATATAAAAGTTGCTGCTAACACCACAAAGTGTTTTCACCACACTCATTACAATTATACAATTAACTTCAATCCAAAAATAGTGTAGAGCTACTTCCATTCATAATACATATCTGTGTACCATAAAATAAAAAATTTAAAAAAGTGCAACAGTGCATTAATGCAAAATATGCAGTTAGTCACACTGTGCTAAACTAAAGCAATACAATATACTTGATCTGCAGATCACCAAAAAATAATATATACAAGTGCAAAATGTTCATAAACGCATTAAATATTTTTGAAAGTAGTTCATCAGAAGTACTATTCCACCACAGTGTTGGTAAAAAAATCTACAAAGTGCCCGTGCTATCATTCACCTGTGCACACTAGCCACTCACCTAACGTTATGACCCCTGCATTACCAATAGGTCATAACCAGCTTTTTTCCCATGAGGATATTAGGAGATCTGTGTGGCATGCTATCCCTCCTTCCTTCCTATATCTGCTTATCAGCTCCCAGCACCTAGGGTGTGCTTAAGGGATGATGGTATATAGAAAAGGAACAGAACACATAATCTAGTGTTCTTCTTTTGACATAATTTAATCTGTAGGTAAAAAAGTAATACACTCACTTCAGCATTGCTAGCTGTTATACACATATATCGGCTATAGAACGAGATGGCCACAGGATGATGAGCCCCGACTCATATGTGTTGTTCAATATAGTTTGCCCTCTCTCCGTCTGTCTGTGAAACCAAATATCTGGCAAAACGCTTTGACCTTACAGGCACTAGGAAAAGCTCACCTCATCTATACTGGACTGATATCATTTTAGTCTGTATATGTGGCTTTACTTAACATTATGAGCTACTGGATATACAGTATATATATATATATATATATATATACCGTATACTGTATGGTATTATCTTCCCTATACAGTGCATCCAGAAAGTATTGACAGCACTTCACTTTTTCCACATTTTGTTATGTTACATTCATATTCCTAAATAGATTAATTTCATTATTTTCCTCAAAATTCTACCAACAATACCCCATAATGATACTGATGTTGTTATTGTTATTACTGTTGTAATTTGCCTCTGTCTCCTGTGCCAGTATAATCTACGGGCCAGATTCACAGAGCACTTAAGCCCACGTTTCAAGAGATGCACGGCGTAATTGTAAATATGCGCCTGCGTATCAATGCGCCGTATCCCCAAAACGATATACGCCAGAAATCTAGATTTTTACAAACGGCATAATTTCGATAGACCAGCGCATCGTGCGTGCAAAAAATGCGCTAGAACACCATTGATTTGCTAGGCAAATATGCAAATGAGGGAGTTACAGCGCATCAGCTGCACGTCCTGTCTAAAATGATGCTTGCCGTATTGGCCTGGATAGCCTGGGTGAGGGCCCTCACATCCTTCCCAATGCCTGCTGTAGTAGTCTGCAGTTCGTTTAGGCAGTTTATAAGAGCCCGGGAGTGGCAGTCCATGTCCCCAAGTGTATCCTTTATTGAGGACAGGCTCTCCTCCATCCGCCCCAAAGTCTGGCTGACCTGTCCCAGATGGGGGATCTGAAGGGCCTGGTCCCTTCTGAGATTGGCGGGCAGAACCTCGGCCACCCCCTGGTCTTCTGGGTCGCCTTCCTGCCCCAAGATGAGGTTTGTGGCTGATGAGAAGGGGAGCCCCTTGGGAGGGGAGTCCTGTTGGGGGAGGGGTGGGAGGGGCTACCCCTGATGGAGGCCTGGCTGCTGCCAGCCAAAGGGGAAGACTCCTCCAAAAATAACAAGTCATTCCCTGACATGACCTCCTCCAACTCAAACTCCTCCTCAACCTCCTCAGAGGACTCCGGCCTTGTCTGGGGGTCTTTATCAGGCTGTTGTGCCGGGGATGGTGCGGTCAGGCCAGATGGCCCAGCACCCTCCTGCACATCTGTGGATGACACAAAACATTCACAGGTTGGAGGATCCACACACTTGCCACATATCCCCCCCCCCCCACACACGTTACACACCAGATAGAAAAAAAAACATACCTGTCCTCACGGCCTCCTGACTGGAGTCAAAGCCAGGCAGCCTCTCCACTTGCTCTTTTCCAGCTTCCCACGGACCACACGCCGGAGATCATTGATCTTTTTTGCGATCCCCTGTCGTGTACGGGTCTCCTCCCCAAACGAGTTTACCTCGTCTGCGATGTTGTGCAATATCTCAGGCGGCGTACACACGAGGGGATATGTCCGCTGAAAACGGTCCGATGGACCGTTTCAGCAGACATCTCCGCTCGTGTGTATGGGCTAGCGGACAGATTTGTCCACCCGACAGATTTCAAAGCAAGCTTTGAAATCTGTCCGCTGCAAACCTGTCCGTCGGATATGTCCGCTGGTTAGTACACCAAACCATCGGACCAAAATCGCGCGCATGCTCAGACAAAAGGAGGGGACGGGAGCGCTCGTTCAGGTAAACCTCGTGTTTGTTTGTGAGTTGGCACATTCGTCATTGTAACTATCTATAGTGTATCGTTTATTGCCTTTCTTCGTTCTCTTGCTATAATCAAGCTGTTTTATTGCTGATGCCATTTATATAGACTGAGTTGTCCCAATCTAGCAAAGTTTGATTGTAGTATATCGCGTTGTCTTTTTGTAATTATTTTGTTGCTGCATCTCCTAATTGTTTGGAGCTTTCCTCCACATGACTATATTTTTTTTTGGGGACTTTAATGTTCTTCTAATAAATTTTTACCTTCTCATCTGCTGTTTATTTTGTGCTTACATTATTTATTTTTCTTTTTGTTTGTTTTCAAAGCTTAATTGTTTATTTTGTTGGCACCTTTTTTTTTCAATGCATTTTTTCGGTTTTTTTGTACCTTTTTTTTCAATGCATTTTATTGTTTTTTTTCACCTTTTTTTTTCAATGCTTTTTTTTTTTGTATCTTTTTTTTCAATGCATTTGTTTGGATTTTTTGTACCTTTTTTTTCAATGCATTTTTTTGTATTTTTTCACCTTTTTTTTACAATGCATTTTTTTGGATTTTTTTAACCTTTTTTTCAATGCGTTTTTTTGGTTTTTTGTTGCCTTTTTTTCAATGGGTTTTTTTTTTTTTTTCTTTTTTTTCAATGCATTTTTTTGTTTTTTTTCACCTTTTTTTTACAATGCATTTTTTTAACCTTTTTTTCAATGCGTTTTTTTTGTTTTTTGTTGCTTTTTTTTCAATGCATTTTTTGTGTTTTTTGCCTTTGCAAATGATGAAAAATTTTGGACTTTTGGGGTTTCCATGGGTTACCAAGTTGTCACTCCAAACCTACCCCCCCACCCAGGAGTTTGTGTCCTTCCAAAATTCCACCTTGTATTTTTAGAAGGTTTGGGGCATAATCACCACAGTAGAAAACACAATAGACAAGGTTTTAACGTAAATACAAAAAGCCATTTATTTTGGCAAGAAAATAAATTAAAATAAACATGATCTGCACCACTTGATCAGATAGCAACCTACATGCAGACTTGTGCATTCCACAAAACATGATGAAGGATAAAATTAACAATCTCAGGAGACACAAAACAAATAAAATCTGAATCAGCAGCACATGAGCAAACAAACCCAAGCTGTGGTACTCCAACAAGCTCACATTTTAGAATAATGAACTGGAAGGCAGGTAATCACCTTCTCTTCTTACTTCCAGCCTTCCTTCCTGTCTGCCTTGCAGCGGAACGTCCAGGGGCCCATCCATGGCCCCTTGCAGGTGCAGATGATGTGGCAGCAGGAGGCAGAAGATGGGGAGCAGGCTGGGCTGGGTCACTCAGGTCTGTGTCCCGGGTCAGCATGCCCCTGTGCATCCAAAAGATGACCTTATTGATCAAGTCCTTAGCCAGGTCCCTTTGATCCTCCTCCGCTCGGCTCAGTTCATGAGCCACAGAGGCACTGAAGGCTTCTGTGGGGTTGAGGGGGGCCCTCATTATTTCTGCAGCCTCCCTCATCATTTTGAGGCTCTCCTCCTCCATCTGCCTCATCCGCCTCTTTTGGCCTGGTCGCCTCATCTGGAGGGGAGGGACCTGGCTTATGGTGCTGAGCCTGGGGACATGCTGACTTCCACTCGGCCCAGCCTCCTCCTGGCTGCCACTCACCCCTTCCCCCTGGCTGACATGGTCCTGAGGAGCTGCCACCTCCTGGCTGGCCTCTTCCTGTATCAAAAAAAGGGACATGTTGTAATATTTTGCTCAATCAAGCACACACATTATTTGGCTCTAGACTCTTTTTGTTTTCTTAATTTAAATCGACCTGCCTGTCCTTCAGACCCCTCAGTTGGCATCCCTGAGATCCCTAGTTTTTTGCACACGCCTTTTTTTGTTGGTCCAAACGTTAGAATGTTAACAATACTAACTCAAGATTCAAACCCAAATTAGAAGCTAATAAATATTTAGGAAACTACTATACCTCACTGAAGATCGCCAGATCTGGGTCCATGTCAGCCAGGCCCTCCTCTGGCTCTGCAGGGGCGTGGGGATCCTGGGAAGTTCCGCTGCAAGGAAGCGTGGGAGGAAGGCTGGAAGGAAGATTGGAAAGTGATGGCCGGCCCTCCAGTTCATCATCCAAAAATGCAAGCTCGCGGAAGTACCACAGCCTGGGCTCCTTTTGCGCATCTGCTGCTGATCCAGATCGTTTGCTTTTAACCTCTTTATATACCTTACGATAGGTGCTCCTGAGATTGCTCATTTTATCCTTCACCATGTTTGCTGTGCAGGATGGAACCCACGTCTGCATGTAGGTTGCTATCTCTTGTAGAGTGTTTGCTCTGAGTTTCTTATTTGGGTAGCCTGGGTGCCTGGTATCCCATAGATTAGTCTTTTCTCGATATATTTCTATTAATTTAAGAGTGTTTTCTTGAATAGCCAACTGGTCCATCTCTCTCTTTTTTTTTCTAGGTTCAGATTAATGCTCTAGAATATACAAATAAAAATTTAGTAAAACCCACATGAAAAATGGCTCAGCTTTATCATTTTCTGAATATGTATGTGTCCAATCATTGTGGAACTAGTATACAAACACATTGGGGGTTATTTACTAAAGAAAAAAATCACTTTAGCACTGCAAAAGCACTTGAAAGTACACTGCCTGAAAGTGCACTTGGAAATGCAATCGCTGTAGCCCCGAAGGGGACATGCAAGAAAAAAGATATATTCAATTTTAGCCTCCACCTGATTGGTTGATAAAATAAGCAGAGCTTCCCTTCATTTCAGATCTTCCCCTCCACATCTATGGAGAATGCCCTTCCAAGTGCACTTGCAGTGCAAACTGGATTTCCCTTTAGTAAATAACCCCCAATGTGTCCTGCTGATACAATGCTGGCCAGCTCCACTCCATTGTTGTGCAATTCATTTTTGGAACATGCAGACCCTTTGGTAACATGAAAATAAATACATGCCATCTCTATTCATCCACAATTTTTTTCTTTTTCCAAAAATGAAGCCACTAGTTATTGTGTAGATATCATGCACCTCACACAGCATTGAGGAGATAATACACAACCTAATTACCTCTGTCCAAACAATACAGAACAATACATGCATGATGTGAATCCACAAGACAAAAATAAAGAGGTAGAGCATTGTCATATATATATGTAGTGATGTGTTCAATCATTTTTGGCCAAAACTTGCATTGGTGGCCCCAAGCTACCTAAATAGCGCAAACGCTCCTAACAACATTCCAAACCCCCACCCCCACATGGGGTTTCAAAGTTGAGACGCCTCTGCTGATCCCATGTTGTAATTTACCTTCGTGTCTGTAGCTCCTCGCGTACGCTCGAGTAATCTCCGCGTAACCGACGTAATCACGTCGATATCCTTATATAGGCCGCGTAAAGCTATACCGCCGCCCTCTTCGTTCGCAATGTCTCCGCCCGCTTTTAACCCCCCCATTTCAACATCCAGGGCCTCATATTGCAAGTTACCGGCATATGTGTATGTCATCGTTTTAACACGCGCGTAAGCTCCGCGTAAACACGATGTATTCCTCCGCGCATGCGTGAAACGCCGCCTTCGTCCACGCCCATGACGGAACTTTTCCTCTTTTCCACGCCCCTTATCAGTGTGAAACGAAAAGATGGCCATGTCCCACGAGCGAACATTACCCTCTCATGAGGATCAGGAAGGGACACAACCAGGAACGTCACGCTCAAGGAGCAAACGGTACAAGGCCACGAATATGAGTTTGGAGGAGATGGTGGAGATGGTACACATCCTGCGCAGGAAGGATTATGATGGGGATTATGGCCCATACAGCACCCCGAACCGCCGTAAGGCCAAAATTATGGACAAGGTGGCGAAGAGGCTTACTGAGATCTTTGGGGTGAGCAGGTCCAAAGAGCAGCTACGCAAGCGCTGGTCCGATTTGAAGTTGCGTGAGCCACACCAGTTTCGGAAGATAAAGAAAATCCTGGATAAAAGTAGGTATTATTTTTGTGGGGGGGGGGTGGTTTGCAATTGTGTGATATCATTGTTTGATATGTATATTTATGCATGTGCCTTGTTGGAATGGTTGTACTTTGGAAGAATTTTTTTTGGATATTTCCTGTAATAAGAAAAAAAACACACACACACCAAATAAGAAGTTATGCACGATCGTTCTTTAGAAACATCGTTCAATCACCTCGTTTCATCCAAATACTATGTCCTAAGGAACAGCACACCAGGACATGGCTATTTGCCATTTATAGAGAAAAGTTTTTACACATTTTGGATAAAATTATGTAGATTTCCTAACTGATTTGAATGTGAAAAGACAAACAGGATTCATTCACATTCACACAGTGATAATAAGCAGCTGGATTCACATCTGGACTCAAGAGCACCTGTGTCTCCCCCATAATGAGATTCATTTTTAACAGTCTGTGACACCTAATTTTTAGGGAGGGGCATCCATGCAGGGGCAGACTGACCACTGAGGAAATCGGACACTGCCCGAGGGCCCCATGCCCCTAGGGGGCCCCATCAGAGATGCCAGGCTCATTTCAACCAGGGACAGTATGTAAAAATCTGCAAATTTAGCTCATCTGTCCCTGATATGTCCAAAGCCTACATGCTTTTGATGTGAAACTACTGACTGAGATTGTAGCTGCCCCGCCTCTATACTGCCACCTGGCTTAGTGGGCATTTGTAAGCCTGGGGGCCCCTAATATTCTATTGCCCGGGGACCCATGAGTTGTCAGTCCGGCCCTGCTTCCATGTGTGTCCCTTCGCTAAAAAGGGTCATTATCACAGCTTGGGAGAAGTCATTAGAAAAACAAAGGTTAAGGTTTGGTGGCGGAAGACAATAATCCAAATTTTATAACACACTTTGACACAATGATTATGATTTATTAATGCCCTCCTCAAATATCTGTGTGCTGATAAGTATACCTTTTGTTTTCTGATATTTCTAGGGGAAAGAACAGGACAGAAATTTGAGGAGGCAAGGAGGCCCAAACTCTCTCATAAGAAAAAATCTAGCCATGTGGAGGAGGAGGACCAGGTAGAAGAAGGAGTGGTGGAAGGGAGAGATGAGGAAGACGAAAATGTGGAAGGAGTATTTAGTGAAGAAGAAGGAGTTGGTGAAAAAGAAGGAGTTGGTGAAGAAGAAGGAGTTGGTGAAGAAGAAGGAGTTGGTGAAGAAGAAGGAGTTGGTGAAGAAGAAGGAGTTGGTGAAGAAGAAGGAGTAGTTATTGAAGGAGTTGTTCAAGAAGAAGAAGGAGTAGTTATTGAAGGAGTTGTTGTAGAAGAAGGAGGAGTTATTGAAGAAGGAGGAGTTATTGAAGAAGGAGGAGTTATTGAAGAAGGATTGATTGTGGAAGAAGGCGAAGTTGTGGATGATGGAGAGGTGGAGATTAGTAGCACAACAGGTCAGTGTCACCGCAGCTTCACACAGGGAGAAAGAGGTGTAGATAGGCCTGCACATTACTAATGTATTTTTTTTTTTATTTTTATAGGGGATGAAGATGCTGCAAGCACATCCAGTAGTCCACCTTTTTCACGTGCAAGTGCACAAATTGTCATCCAACAAATTGTGGAGTGTAGCACAGAGATGGATAATATGAGGCAAAGAATGGTTGTAATTGATCAAAATTACAAAAATATTATTGATATGATGGGCCGTATCAAAGACTAAATCCCCCTGCCCCCCCCCCCCCCCCCCCCCCCCCCCCCCCCCCCCCCCATCACCCATCCGTCTTGCAAACAAAAAAAAAGGTATTTGAAAAATAGGAAGATGCACACACAGTGTGTCCACATGTGCTATCTGCCATCACAGGTTATGGATTGTGTTTGCTTTGTGGGTACACCCCCTTCCTCCCTTCTCAAGCAGGTAAGAGGGAAGGGTTTGCACCCACAAAACACATGCATTGATCACCCATGATGCCAGATAGCACATGTGGACATTTGATATAATCCGCATTTTTGGGCCCTCTCACTCACACACAAGAATGTGTGCATCTTCCAAGTTTGGTGTGTTCCGGGGTGACATTGGGAGACTGTTGTAGTAATGACCTTGTTGTACTTAGTATTTTTAGTGGTTTTGTTAAATATTTTATATTTTTTATAAAAAATAAGTTTGGTATAATCCATAGTTTTTCATAAAAAAAAAAAAAAAAATTAAAAAAATGTTTTTACTCCAAAAATGTTACATGGTCGCAAACCCAAAAATTTTTGATAAAAAATGTTGTACCCTAACATGAGTGGCTTGTTGTTTATATATGCTCAATACCCAGTTTGTAGATGAGTGACTTGTAACTACAGCCATAAACCCGGTTTTAAGTACACACTAGCGTTTAGTTCTTACCGCTGCAAATCACAATATCAGCCTCACTTCTGCATAAAAACCAATATTCTTCCAACACCAGCTTGTTCAGTTAAGCCAGATTTTATAAATGCTGGTAGCTCATTGGTTTGTGTGCAGAAGTGACCCTTCTATTGTGGACTTAAAAGTGGGGTATGCCTGTAATGTCCAATTGTGGTTATTTACTAAAACATGACAACTACATTTGGCACTAGAAGTGCACTAGTTTCAGAACCAAGAAGACCGAGAAAAATAGAAAAAGCAATAATGACAAACAACTGTATATAGAGTCCAATGGTCAAATTATTTATTATATTTTGTAATATTTCTTTCTTTTGGGGGCCGAATTAGAAAGAAATATGATCTGGCATAGCTATGGCCCCCCGACCCATGAAGTACTCAACATATTTGTCGCGTACCTCACGAGCAGATTGGGTGGCCGAGCCAGCGCGACCAGTGTCCAGCCCAGGAAGGGTATCTGAGGGTAGTCCTGCCTCAGCACCGATGTTGGGTAGGTACGTCTGGGAATGCCTGCGTAAAAAATTATGCAATATGCAACAGGCAAAAACAATGGCCTAGATTCACAAAGCGATTACGCCTGTGTAAATGTTGTTAGACTGGAGTAATTTCGACTTATGGGCGTTTTTACGCTAGTCGAAATCCTCAAACCATGAAAAGACACCTGCGGGCTTCATTTCGACTGTATTACGTGTTAGTACGCCTTCAGATCTACGCTGCCAGAAAATTGCGGCCACTGGGCGGACTTCCTGTTGTTTTTCGCCGTCAGGGTATGCTAATGAGCTTTTGCCTGCAATCCACAAAATTTCGCACTTTCAACGCAATCTCTTACGGCACCTTTAGTCATCTTTTTTTTCCGTTTCACTATACCTGCTTTTTGCTGGTCTAATATTAGACAGCCCATGTTAAGTATGGCCGTCGTTCCCGCGTCGAATTTCAACGTTTTCCGATGTCTTTTATTATTTTTAACGTAAGTCGTCCGGGAATAGGAATGTTCGTAAACGCCGCTACTCAAACAACGAATGACGTCACGACGTGATTTCGCGCAATGCACGGCGGGAAATTCCTGAACAGAGCATGCGCAGTTCGATCGTCGCGGGGACGCGCTTAATTTAAATGCTTCACGCCCCCTAATCACGTATTTCGATTGCGCGGCGGAAAAAAAATACGACACAATAGCGTACGCGCAAAAAAACTACCTGAATTCGGTGTAGAGTCTGGTGAAATACGGCAGCGTACCGTATTTCGATTACGCAGCGGAATATTACGTCTTTGTGAATCTGCCCCAATATGGTTCAATTTATATTCCGCCATATTTATCGCTGTCAGGAACAGGCGGAACCGGCTGGCGAGTATCCCAAAGGCATTCTCGACTACCCTCCGGGCCCTGGCTAGCCTAAAATTGAACACCCTCCTCTCCGGGGTTAGAGTCCTCTGGGGAAAAGGCCGCATGAGATGAGGTCCAAGCCCGAAAGCTTCGTCCGCTAAAAAAAACAAACGTAAGTCCTTCCACATTGTCTTCATCCGGTGGCAGTTCAAGACCACCAGTTTGTAGACGCCTGTAAAGTTCGGTCCGCACGAACACTCCCCCATCAAACAGCCGGCCGTTCTTCCCCACGTCCACATACAAAAATTCGTAGTGTGCCGACACCACCGCCATCAACACGATACTATGAAAACCTTTGTAGTTAAAATAGTAGGACCCCGGGTGGTGGCACTATGCGGACGTGTTTCCCATCTATTGCTCCTCCGCAGTTCGGAAAATCACAACGCAGGGCAAATTGGGAAGCCACAGTCTGCCATTCCTGTGGCGTGGAGGGAAACTGTGGGGACAAAAAAAATTCAAAAATTAGTACTTAGGCACATAAACATTGCAAACACAATACAAAAACCATACTTGTGCACCATCACACAGTATTAACAATTTTATCTTATTATTGGGGTGGAGTTGTGGCCACTAAAAAATCCCAGTTATTATCACACTCCCCACCCCTCTGATGGGGCAACATTTTAGGGGGGGGGGGGGGTTGAACTACAATGCAGCAAAGAAAAATATGCCACACACACCAAAAAAAAAAAGGCTAGGTGTGTTTGTCCCTAGGATAGCATGCTGGACAGGTTAATAGTGATGCAAGGAAAAAATATGTAGGTAGGCCAACAAAAAGAACATGGAAAGCTTAACAACATGCATGCATGGGGAGAAAAGGCAACATTCAACACTCAGCATGGAAAAATCATGGTCATTATAGGGAACAAATGCCAAAAAAAAAATATTCTACCATTTATAAAGACAGAGAATGTGAGCTTCAGAAAAGAGGAAACGTACCTTCAGATACTCCTCCTGCATGACTTGTATGACAGCAGAACACGTCTCCGGTATGATGATCCCAAGCGCCTGGGGAGAGATGCCTGTTGAGAACTTGAGGTCCTGCAGGCTCCTCCCAGTCGCCAGGTACCGCAACGTGGCAATAAGCCTCTGCTCGGCCGTGATCGCTTGGCGCATCACAGTGTCCTGCCTCGTGATATAGGGGGACAGAAGATCCAGCAGACGGTTGAAAACGGGGTCCGTCATACGGAGAAAGTTCCTGAAGTCATCAGGATTATTCTCCTGGATTTCCCTAAGCAGAGGCATATGAGAGAATCGGTCACGCTGGCGCAACCAATTCTTGGCCCAGGAACTCCTCCTCCCCCTGTTCCTGGCCAAAGGTCTGGAATAATTATAACATCCAGAAGCAAGCCCATATCCAGCACGAACTCTAGCAAAGTTACGCTGCTGCTCCATAATGGCTTCAAACCGGCCGGCTGGTCAGTCAAGAACACACTCAAACAGAAAGCACCCCCTAATCCAGCAAGACCTGCAAAATACGCTCGACAAACAGATACCCGCGGACAGAACGCCACTGCAAAGCAGAAACGACCTGACAGCCAGCACTGACTGCCAAATACGCACCCACAAGCACACACTGAACCAGAGAATACGACCTGTAAAGCGCGGAGACCGAAAAGCGCGAATCATTTGAACAAATCTGTCCCCTCGTGTGTACGCGGCCTCAGCCTTCAACAATAATGTCAACAATAATATACAAAACAGTCAACAAAGATCTCAAACACAAGTCACAAACCGACAAACGCGAACAAACAACAGAACAAAAGCACCTTGCTGTATAGGAAGGGATACAAATGGATGTACTTTTGCAAAGGAAGGGCGTTTGTCTCTGTTTATTTAAGCTCTCTGCGTAGCTCACTAAGTTGACCGGGCCTAGATCCAATCTCACTGATTGCACCGTGCCGAGTTGTGAGCATGCGCAGAGAGGTGCTGACCATGGTCTGCTTCATGTGTGCAATCCGGCCGGCCCTTCATTTGCATGGGGTCACGGCTTATTTCAATGGAACATGCCCACGTCCTTCCCAATTTGAATTACACCGCCTTACGCCTCGGAAATTGCGTTGCACCGGCGTAAATTTGTGCGCAAATACTACGAGGATACGGTGCTTGTGCCTCCAAATTGAGACGGTGTAACGTAAAGGAGATGCGCTACGCCAGTCAATATATGCGCCAATGTACGTGAATCTGGCCCTACTTTTTTAGGTAGCTGGAGATTTTTTCTTCAGTTAGTACCTATGTTTTTCTATATTTATTTGGATGAGGCCCAAAAGTTAATCTTTTTGTGTTATACATTTAGGAACTGGCGTCCCTGGCAACATTTGCTACAAAGACCATCCCATGTACAGTAATTACATGGAAAATGGGTCTAATGATGCCCATGCTTTTTATGTGCAGTAAGGATAAGTTTATTTATGCATAACACTAGAGTCATGTTTATGCATTAGGCCAATGTGTCTACCGATGCGGCCCACAATGAAATTTAATTTGACACCCCTGCATTACATAGTTGGCAAGAATGTTTGACCCAAGCACTCTTCGGGGAAAAAAAACATACAAACTGATTAAAACATATCATAATTGCACTAAAAAGGATATAACACTAGTGTACCTTATGTTTCTCAATAAAAAATACTATACAAGAAAAATAATATACTGCTGGGTGCTTGAAGTTCAGTAAGGATGCTCTTCAGTACAGTGCAAGAGCAAGTTCTTGGGGGATGGAAGCTATCAACAAAGTTGACCTTGCATTGGCATACTAGGTCCACTCTTAACTTTTCATCCCTATAGCAGAAGCTCTTTTTCTGCATGTGAGTGTGCAGTTGGATCCGAGAACAGTGTGGTATCTACCCTTTTTTTGATCTCACTAATCAGTTTGTTATTCCACACTCACAAACATAAAATCAATACTTGATGGCTTGTATGTAAGATGTAATCTTTGGGAAGGATAGTTCATAAATTGTGCTAGAAGTTCAGAAACAATTTAAAAAAAAAGTTGACTTGTAGGTTATTCGTCTTATCTCCCTACAACTTTATTTACATGTACATAACAATGTGACACATCAGTATTGTTTGAAAGCAATATAATTTGAAGTCATATTCCCCTTTTATAGATGAAACTACGCACAGGGATTTTCCTGATGTTGTTCCCATGCATGTTACATTGTATATAACATAGAAACTATTTTCACATGATCTGGGTGTTATCTATCAATCTGCAAAGCTTCATTTTCATTCCTCTCCGTTCAATAATTTCCCTCCCTGGCTAAATCTTTCAGTGACTCCATTGTAGCTGGAACAATTGTAAATCTCTCTCTTTTCTGCTTCCAGAAACCTCTGTAATTGGATCCAACCCTACTTATATTACACACCCTTCCCATGCCATAGTCTATTCATCTTCATGATGTTTTTTCTTTTCTTTTTTTTTAATAAAATACATGGCAAAATGCTGATATGTATGTAGGTAACAGTGGTCTACAATGTATCTGTAAAATAAAAGGTATCTGACCTCAAATTCTGTATGCTAACATCTAACTAGCCAAATATATCAAGAAATGTCATGCTTATGTAGATTCATAATCCGATTGCTTGTTGTTTCCTCCTTCCTCATTTCACTCTTACTCACAATTAAATATGACCAAATCATATTCAAAGAAAAAGTAACTTTTTATAATAGATTTATGACATGAAGTTCCAGTTATATATTATAGATATGAAAGACAGCCACAGAATGTATAGAGCAGTTTCCATGGTACACTAATGGTGGAGTTTGAACTGCGGGATAGTTGAAGGAGAAGTACAGCCAAAGCTTGTTTGGTTGTACTTCTTCTGTGGATCACAGAAGTGCAGTTTGTTTTGCACTCCTGTGACCTGTTTTCAGCTGACATCGGGCTGAAACCGAAGCCGCTGTCAGCTCACATCACAGAGCCGGTCCAGGCTCGGGAAAGATTGCGACCATATGGTCAGGATCCACCCACAGACCTGGACCGCCACCCAGCTCAGCCTCTCAGTAAATATCTCAGATATCCAAAGCAGTAGACTCTTTTCCTTGGAACATCCAGTCAGATCAAATATTTTTTAATGTTGGAAAGGAACCTCCACTGCACTTTATTTTTTACTCTTGGTTGCTAGGTGTTTGCACTTGACATACCCTGACCCCTGCTTGCTCGTTACACAATGACCAGTCCAGGGTATTTGGGCTTTTGTATTTTTTTTTTAGAACTTGGATGGGAGAAGAGATTAGTGGGCTACCGCAACTGAAACTATTCACAATGGATAAGGAAAACTCTCACTTGACATCAACAGATTACTTGTGGAAGCAGCCACACTGCTTTAACCATACAGCCACATGTGTGGAGAAATTAAGGCTTCTTGCTCTCACTAGCAGCAGACTTGATGCACTACATTGTCTTCAGGATACTCTCTAGCATCCCCTTTACTGACACCCATCCACTGACTTTAGCCTCTTCTACCCTCCTTTGACAGGCCCCAAAGACACAGATCTGTACTCAAAATAGACAGAATCAGATCCTTGCTGGTGTCTCCCTTCCAGTCAGCTCTTCAGGATCTATGGGTTCAGCTTCTCTCTCTTAACCAGTGCCAGGACAAGGTAATCGAGCACCCAGGGCAAAGATACCAAACTGCGCCCCTCCTTTCCCTTAGGGTTAGGATCAGGGTGCCCCCAACCCTGCAATAAACCATTTTACCAGCGGCAGCTATCCCTCCTGCCCACCCCTTGTCCCAGCCCTGCTCTTTAGGCCCCTGGGTTGATCCCGACTCAACTAACTCTGAACACATGTGCCCTGGGATTTTAATACAGTATCCCGGCATTGCAGCACTTCTCCTCTGTCAATTGCCAGGACTGTACAGTGCCTTTGCGAAAGTATTCAGCCCCCTTAAACTTTGCGACCTTTTGCCACATTTCAGGCTTTAAACATAAAGATATAAAACTACATTTTTTTGTGAAGAATCAACAACGAGTGGGACACAATCATGAAGTGGAAGAAAATGTATTGGATATTTCAAACTTTTTTAACAAATAAAAAATTGGACGTGCAAAATTATTCAGCACCCTTAAGTTAATACTTTGTAGTAGGGTTGTCCCGATACCACTTTTTTAGGACCGAGTACAAGTACCGATACTTTTTTTCAAGTAGTTGCCGCTACCGAATACCGATACTTTTTTTGAATGTCATGTGACAGTTTTGAAACCACAATACAGACTAAGGATATTTTCTTTAGAATTATGAAGAACTGTAACTCAAGACATTATAAAATAATACTGAGTGACACAGAAAGAACATGCAATGCAGTGCAGTGACAGTGACTACTTCTGGCAGTGGCAACTACACATAGCCTCTGTGCACTACTGTAGACTAGACACTCGGGATTCCTATTCATTCAGCTTATCACTGTCTCACTCTCTACATTACAATCTTACTTGCTCGGCGAGGGCTGCCTGCTGCTACGATGTCCGTCCTGCTCATCCTGCTCTCCTCCCTCTCTCCGCCCACTCTCCTCCCTCTCTCCGCCCACTTTCCACCCCTCTCATCATTAGCACAAGGTGAGGAGGAAAACGCATACCAATTGGATGATCTTTGGCGCTCTCTCCACCCCTCAGCTGCTGCTCTCCACCCCCTCTATGCACACGCTCGAGGTGAGTAAAAAACGTCACATACCTCCCAATTAGGATGTTTGCCGCCGCTCTCTCCACCCCCTTCTCAGCTGCCGCTATTACGCCCGCTCACCAGTCCGCTCACCAGCCCGCTCGAGGGTAGGAAAAGAAAACAACACACAGTCACATACCACCAACCAATTAGGATGTTCGCTGCCGCTCGCTCCACCCCTTCTAAGCTGCCGCTATACGCCCGCTCACCAGCGCACTCGAGGGGAGGAAACGAAAACAACACACAGTCACATACCACCAACCAATTAGGATGATCGCTCACCACCCCTTCTAAGCTCCCGTTCTCCGCTCCCTCTATGCACCACTCACCAGCCCGCTCGATGTGACCAAAAAAAATAAAGTATTCGGCCGGGTATCGAGAGCATTTGCGGGAGTACAAGTACTTGAAGCCAAGTATCTTAGATTAGACTGTCCTGCTACCCCCTCCCACTTTTTTTTCTGCCCTATTATATTTGCCCTATTTTTCCCCTATTATATTTGCCCTTTTTTTCCCCTTATTATCCCCTTAAGGACCGCCGCATGTACATTTATGTCAGCAGAATGGCACGGACAGGCACATCAACATACCTGTACGTGGCTGCCTTGACGTGGGTCGGGGGTCCGATCGGGACCCCCCCCAGTACATACGGCGGTCCCGGTGGCTGTAGGAGCGATCCGTGCTGAGGGGACGGCGGTTCATTTTTGTCCGCCCCCTCCGGATCGCTCCCAGCCAATGTGCGCGCTTGCCTGCAGTGTCATTTCCTCCTCCTGTGTAAACACAGGAGGAGGAAGTGACGTGATCTCAGGAGAGATCACATCACATAGTAAGTCTGCACTACACTGACACCAGGACACGCAGGCACACTTAACCCCTTGCGATCACCCCCCCCCCCTCTCCCCCTGTCACAGTGTCACTGAATGCAGTAATCATATATGTATGATTACTGCATTTAGTAGCAGTGTGACAGGCAGTGTGACAGGCAGTTAGTGTTAGGTTCAGCGTAGCCCCCGTACCCCCCTAATAAAGTTTTAAATTTAAATTTGCCCTATTTCCCCCCCCCCTTTTTTGCCCTATTATATTTGCCATATTTTTCCCCTATTATATTTGCCCTTTTTTCCCCTATTATATTTGCCCTATTTCCCCCCCCCTTTTTTTTTTATTTAACCCTATTATGTTTGCCCTATTGATAAGGTTGTGTTTGAAATGTTCTTGATTATATGTTCCATTTTTTCTTTTTTGATGTTTTCACCTAATACAGATTTAGTTGTTACGCCTATGTGGGTCCAGTGACCGGGGAGCATTCTGTGTGCACATTACGTTTCCCCCCTTAAGACCGACAGCGCTTGAGCAAGCGCTGTAGTTTTTTGTTGTTTTTTTTTATATAAATTAACAATGTTCTGTTTTTTGGCTCATGCCGCAACACCGCCACCTGATGGCCAGTTATATATCCTATCACTTTTGTCTTATTTACTGACCTTTGTTCTCTACGACACCAATGCTCTGACCCCTCTATTTTTAGGTCTAATACTCACCTTTCTTTTTTATTCTTGCTCTTCTTCTTTCCCCCTCCCACCCCCCTCCCTCTCTCTATTGTTTCCACATGGACCGGGCGGGCCTTGATGTCACCTTAGATTTGCTTTGGGGACCTCCCCCACTTATGACTAGAGATGCCCTTTGACCATATCACCTTCCTATAACTGTAGGGGCTTCAATACTCCTGAAAAGAGCAGCCAAATCCTTTACCATTTCCACAAGGCAAAAACCAAGATCCTATTACTTCAGAAGACTAATTTCCGAAGCTCAGCTATCCCGACCCTTAATAACACTTACTATCACCAATGGTATCACAGTACGAACCCACAGTCTAGATCCAAGGGAGTATCCATAGCTTTTCACAAATCCTTTCACCCCCAGGTTTTAGATTCTCTTATTGATCCTTTAGGTCGATACATGTTTCTTAAATTGAAATCTAACTCTTCCGTTTTTACAGTAGCTAATATATATGGACCGAACCTAGACCAGGGGACCTTCCTGTCGGGGGTACTAGAAAAGTTGCTCTCTTTTGGCGGTCCTTGTTTTATCCTTGGTGGCGATCTAAATGTGACCCTTTCTCCATCCATGGACACTTCCTCAGGTAAGTCCTCCCTATCTCACACTACACTTACACACATAAAATCACTTCTACATTTCGCACAATTAGTGGATATCTGGAGAATACAACATCCTTCTGAGAGAGATTACAGCTGATATTCTGTGGCCCATGAATCCTATAGTCGCATTGACTACTTTTTAATCTCCCAATCATTACTTGACACTCCACTTAGTACCTCTATGGGCAACATACTTTGGTCAGACCATGCCCCTGTTCACCTCAGGTTAGCCCACCCACCGACCCTAAATAGAAAATGTTCACGGCGTATGAACGTAAACCTCTTGACTGACCCCATATGCATCACAGACGTTGAGCTAGTAATACAGAATTTTATCCATGATCACCGTTCAGATGACACTGACCCTCTCACTAAATGGGAAACCCTTAAATGCGTTATTCGAGGGTCCCTCATACAGCATGGCTCCCGACTTAAGAAAGCCAGGAAAGCAGATATTTCCAGACTACTATCTGTTATACATACACTTGAGACGGCTCACAAACACGACATGAATCCTGCCACATTTGTTGACCTTTCCAACGCTTGTAGGGAGCTTCTCCGTCTCCTTGACGCTGATTCTCTTGTAGCCAGAGACCGAGGACGTAACAGGCATTATCTCCTTGCCAATAAATGTGGCCAACATTTAGCGAAAGTCCTTCACCCCCGTCCCATACAATATATATGTACCAAAGACCAACAAAAAATGTATAACTCGAAGGGCATTCTGGACACCTTTCAACGTTTTTATTCCGATCTCTATAACCTACCCTCGCAGACCCCACTAACCCAATCGGGGGAACCTTGTCTATCCAATATGAAGAGATATATCTCACAAACAGCCTTACCTCAGATAACTGCTGAACAGGCTGCGGCTTTTGATGACCCCCTAACAGTCGAAGAATTTCTTACCACAATTAAAGGCTTAAAATCTGGCAAATGCCCAGGTCCAGATGGTTTTCTCCTAGGTTTTACAAATCACTGGACCAATCCATGGCCCCTTTAATGTCCGCTGCATTTAACTCTATTGACGACGATCATCTGCCCTCCAGCATTCTAAGAACACGTTAGAATGTTGTTCAGATTTATAAACGTGTATTCCGTTCACATACTATTTTGGATGACTTTTCTGAAACCCAGGTGATAGCTAAATTCCGATTATCATCTCCCATGATTTATTCTCTGTATGAGGAAATACACATGGCTTTAGAAAAGCACACACTAGAAGTTTTGCACATCACATGCTCAATCTCCATGTGTATTGCTTGTGTCTCTCTCTCTCTCTGTCTCTGCTCTTTTCCACATGCAGCTGTTCTCCTCCCCTTCTGCTCCCAGAATGCATCTCTCCAGCATTATTTAACGATCTTAAGAGTTATTTTAACGTCCCAAATGTTAATAATAACGTCTGAGTAGTTAGCATAACGTTTGGATAAAGAGTCAGTTGAAAACCATAACCACTATGTTAAATAACTATTATAGCTTTCGTGAATACCATGTTTGCTAGCGTTAAATAAGGAGTGCTAATTTAACACCTGAAGAAAACCAATAACGTTTCTCTTTGTGAATTGACCCCAATGTGTGTAAACATGTTGCATCCTATGCTGTAGACACCTGATAATTATATGTGTTATATCTCTATATTAAAGATAATAATAAAATATATTTACCTCTAAAATAAAATGAAAAATATAAGTGCAGGGCTATTAATCTATCATGTGAAATATCCAGTGATGTCAAATTATAGTTAAATAAATAAATCTATATAATGTGTTCAATTAAAATTCTTACGCTGAAACTTTTCTGCATTGAATTATTGTGACTTCTCAATTCATATATCATCCACTGTGCAAATTGTGTCTTCAGCAGATAATGTGCACACCTTCACCAGCCATTATACCTGCTCACCTCATACATGGGTCAGAAAGATTTAAAACAATTCCTTTCCTTCTTTCAGCTATGGTCTCACTTCTTCCACATCCGACCAGCTACTGTGTATCCACTTTCCAATCAGTAGCTATCCAGGGGGATCACAAGAAAGAGCTCTCATATATACTGCTTTTCTCCTTCCTCCACACCAGTGTTATTACTGGATATTCCTTATAGGATATGGCTCCACATTCATGCAACAATAAATAGAGGATACTTAGTGCTCTCCATTTGCAACATTTATTACAATGCCCCACTTAAAAAACACTTACAAAATATTCAGTTAAAACTGGCTCTGTACAGTCCTGCTCACCACTGTGGCTCCGTGACCTCACTGGCTCGTCTCTTCCCCTCAACACGTGTATCGCCCTCTGATTGGGCTTTCTCAATCTTCACATTGTATGTTTAAAATGTAAGTTTAATCATGTTAAATATCTAATACTCTTTATCGCCTCTTTTTCTTTCTTTTCTTTCCCTTCCAGGTGGGGGCTTTGAAGCATAGAGGGACAAAGGAGATGAGATAACAAGTTATCTGAGGAATATTCCCTTTCCAATCTCCTGCCCACCCCTCTCTCCCCCCTCTTCCCTACTCCTTTCCCCAATTCCTGTTTTCCATATCCTAGGAGTTTCTCAGCTGCTGTGTACGGAGGGGAATATGGCCCCCACCTGTCCCCATATGACTGCAGGACGGAGGCGACATTAAATCGTCATTTACGCACATACGTCTTAAAGGGAAAAATTTTTGTTGTCATTTTGTTTAAATGACAATTTTTTTTTTTTTTTTTATTGCATTTAAGTCCAAATATGAGATCTGTGGTCTTTTTGCAACCTGTAGAATTTTTTAAATGTTGCTTATGGAGATTTTTAAGGGTAAAAGTTTGACTCCATTCCACGAGCGTGTGCAATTTTGAAGCGTGACATCTTGGGTATCAATTTACTCGGCGTTACATTATCTTTCACGATTTAAAAAAAATTGGGCTAACTTTACTGTTGTCTTATTTTTTAATTAAAAAAAATATTTTTTTTACCAAAAAAAGTGTGCTTGTAGGACTGCTGAGCAAATACAGTGTGACAAAAAGTATTGCAATGACCGCCATTTTATTCTCTAGGGTGTTAGAAAAAATGTATAATGTTTGAGGGTTGTAACGTGTTTTTAACTTGTAAACACTGGCCCAGATTCACAGAGCGATTACGCGTGCGCAACTGCTGTTGCGCGTGCGTAAGTCTAAATGTGCGCGTGCGTATAGTTGGACGCGATTCACAAAACAATATACGCCAGAAATCTACGTTTTTTGGTCCGGCGTAATTGAGTTAGACATTCGCTTCCCTTCGCGCAAAACTGCGCTAGACACACCATTGATTTGCTAGTCAAATATGCTAATGAGGGAGTTACGGGGATCCACAAAAAAACGCAGTTGCTGCGCAGGCTACGCGATGTGCGCAACTGCAAAATGTCCTGTCTAAAGTTAGAGCACATAAAAGCTGATCTAACTTTTGAAAAAAAGTCTAATTGTCAGATAAAGCAACACCGTTACTGAGGAGCAGACCACACACACGTGTTGCACTACAATTTGACTGCCAACATGCTAGGGGCATCGTCGCTCATAGCTGCACTAGTGAATATAGATGACCAAAGAAGGAGGAGGGCACGGAGGATGGCACGGGAGAGGGTATACCGCACCCGCATACACCTGTTTGGCATGAATGATTCAGAGGTCTTTCGCATCTTCAGATTCCCCCCTCATGCCATCCTGGAATTAACCACAACCTTGCAGGAGGACATCACCAGCCCAACACAACGCTCACATGCAGTGCAGCCACTGGTCAAGGTCCTGGCAACACTCCATGTCCTTGCCAGTGGCTCTTTTCAGCGTACAAGTGGAGTGGTGGCTGGGATGTCACAATCCTCCATGAGCAGATGTGTGCACCAGGTTGTCCCTGCAATCCTCACACGCTTGGCCAACCAAATCATCAAACCCACCACTGAGGAGCTTCGAATCAAGGCAATGGCAGATTTCTACCGAATTGCCAGATTCCCACGCACCATCGGGGCCATAGATTGCACACATGTGGCACTCCAGCCCCCCCATGAGACCGAGCACATGTACCGCAATCGGAAGAATTGGCACTCCATCAACGTACAGGTGATAGTTGATGCCCAAGGCCTCATATGGCACGTCCGTGCCAAACACCCAGGGTCCAGCCATGACAGCTACATCTACAATCAAAGCCACATCCGAACAGAATTCGAACAGAACGTGTATGGGAACACCTGGCTGGTTGGTGAGTGACATGGGAGTCAGGCATGACTATCCCCTCCCGTGATGCACAACAGAAGTGGCACATGCATGACTAACATTCTCCTGTCTTTTCCTTTACAGGTGACTCTGCATATGCACTGGGACCCCATCTCATGACTCCTATCCGGAACCCCCAAACCCCAGGAGAGGAACGATACAATGAAGCACACATCAAAACCCGTGCAGTGGTGGAGCGCACCTTTGGCCTCCTGAAGTCACGTTTCCGATGCCTGGATAAGTCTGGGGGTACACTGTTGTATTCCCCAAACTTCGTGTGCCATATCATCGCTGCATGTTGCATGCTACACAATCTCGCAGTGAGGAAGGGCCTGCAGGTTGAGCTACGTGATGATCTGACCCCCCAACCAGAAAATCAACCCCTAACCGAGGATACCCCGTCTTCTGAGGGAAGAGCAGTCAGGAGGCAGCTCATATTGGGCATCTTTGCACGTTAAACACACACATTAATCATGGCACAATGAGAATGCATGCATGCACACCACTATGGTCCCTAGCACACACACCCCACATCCTCATCAAATTGGATTGGCACCAGTCCACCATGCAAGACTGGTGAGCAGTAACGCCACGTCAAGGCTCCAATTATGTCACTGTACATTCATACACCATTCACACGGACCTGGGAATCACTTCTCCCTGGTCCTGGGGAACCCTTCTCCACCAAAATTGAGGGTGACAGCCCTTTTCCAGCAGGAATGTCACCCCCACATTCAAACATCATTCACAACCCAAAATATGCCAAAAAAGTCAAACAAACAAAAATGCATAGAAACAAAAAATGCATAGTAAAAAAAAATTGCTTAGAAAAAACAAAAAAAAGCAGAGAACAAAAATAAAAAAGCTTTCAAAACAAACAAAAGGGGGAAAAAAAAATTATTGCCCTCTGCCTGAGCCACGCCTGGGGCGCCCCCGGCCACGGCCCCGGACCCTCAGGGGAGACGCATGGGGGAGGGGAAAAGCCGGGGAAGGAGGAGCAGCCCCTGAGATCTGCCCACCTGGCGGCCTGCCCTCCAAGGCCACGGCTATTCTGTCCAGGGCAGCACCAAGTGTTGCCGTGTTGCCCTGGATAGCCTGGGTAAGGGCCCTCACATCCTGCCCAACGCCTGCTGCTGTAGTTTGCAGGTCATTTAGGCAGGTTGTGGAGGCCCGGGAGTGGGAGTCCAGGTTACCCAGGCTATCATTAATGGAGGACAGGCTCTGATCCACCCGCCCCATAGTCTGGCAGAGCTGTCTCAGAAGGCGGGTCTGGGTGGCCAGGTTCCTTCTCAGACAGGCGGGCATGAGATTGGGCGCCCCCCTGGTGCTTTGGGATGACCTCCTGGCTCCAGCTGATGGTTGTGGCCGGGGAGAAGGGGAGGCCCTTGTGAGGGGAGCCATGTTGGGGGAGGAGGGGGGGGGGCTGACCCTTAGGGAGGGCAGGCTTCTTGCAGCCAGAGGGGAAGAGTCCGCAGAAACCAAAGGGCCAGTGCCTTCCATGGACTCCTCCTCCTCATGATTCTGCTCCTCCTCATGATCGTCCTCCGCATGATCCTCCCCCTCCTCTTGTTCCTCCTCTGCGGACTCTGGCCTTGTTGGGGGGGCCTCATTAGGCTGCTGTCCTGGGGTTGGAGCGGTCAGTCCAGATGGCCCTGCACCCTCCTGCACAGCTGTGGATGACACAAAACATTCACAGGTTGGAGGATCCACACACTTGCCACATATTCCCTTTCACCCCCTCCCCCACACATGCTACACACCTGAGAGAAATAAAAACCTTACCTGGCACCGCGGGGACCGGACTTGTGTCAAAGCCTGGCAGGCCCTCCACTTCATGCCGGTGAAAGGTCAGGGCCACCACACGCTCCGTCTCTGAAAATCTAACCCGGCATGGTGGGCCCCCTCCTGTGCCCCTGGCATGGGCATTTATTGCGGCCAGTTTTTTTTTCACCTCACGCCGGAGGTCATTTATTTTCTTTTCTATCCCAGAGCGGGTCCGTGTCTCCCCCTCCCCCGATGAATTCACCTGCTCCGTGATTATATCCAATATCTCCCTCCTCCTGGCCGGGGTGGTGGTGGCACTCTGCGGGCCGTGGAGAAAACGCCCATAGTCGGTAATGGCCCGGGCAAGAATTCTTTTTTCCCCCACAGTAAAATTGAGCTTTCTTTTTCTCTCAGTCATACTTCCAAACAAACTCACTAGCAGTCACCAAAAATCTGTCACAAATACAAGCACAACCAATCAGACAAGAACACACACAAAGAGAAAAAGAACAGCCAAAAATCACACTAGCACTCAGCAAGAAACACACACAAAAAAATCAGATGAAAAAATAAAGCAAGAAAACAAACGCTCAGAAATATATCAATCAAACAAACAGTCTCAAACACTTATCAAAATACACTTTCACAAAACTACCAACAAGCACTAGATCACACAGAACACTAATCTCACAACTACAAAACACACTCTAACGAACAACAGAGCAAAAGCACTTGATTCAATGGGAAGGGACACAAAGGGATGTACTTTTGCAATGGAAGGGCGTTTGTGTGTGTCTATTTATGCTGTCTGCGTAGTTCACAACATTGCCCTAGTCCATTTCCAATTTCAATGATTGCGCCGCTCCCGAGTTGTGAGCATGCGCACAACGGAGCTGACATGGTTTCCTTCACGCGCGCATGCGCGAGTCGGCCGGCCCTTCATTTGCATGGGGTCACGGCTCATTTCAATGTAACACGCCCACGTCCCTCCCAATTTGTATTACTCCTCCTTACGCCTCCGGAAAAAACCTTACGTTTGCGCAAGCTCTTGCGTAAAAGCTACGTGAATCGCCGGATTACGCGGCTAGATTGCGCAAGTCTAACGGAAAAGTGGTGCGCTACGCCGGAATGATAATGCGCCGATCTACGTGAATCTGCCCCACTGAGTCTGTAAAACAGGCTCGGTCCTTAAGTGGTTAAATGCGTCTCTTGCAAACCAATTATTGCTGGTGATATTTGCGTAAAAAGGAATTTACCATTGTTTTCTTTATTTTTTAGGGGTGTTCCCAGCCCCCTCATGTTCCAAGTAAAGATCGGCACTTCATCCATGATAAGAAAAAGCATAAATGAACAATAATGTATACAACTGCTCTCAATTGGGTTGTACCTAAATGGGGCCTGGCAGTCCTGAAGCAGTGTCTGACTTGGTGATGGCAAACAGTCCTAAAAATGGAGGTCCTCCCCAAATTCACATATAATTTTAGGAACTCTTCTCAGTGGCTCTCCAAAAAACTCTTTAACTCCATTAAACAACTTTTCACGTGCTTTATTTGGGGATCAAAACCGCCCAGATACAAATATACTACTTTAACTAGGCCTGTGAATGGGGGAATAGGCTCTTCCTGACTGCTACAATTATTTCCTGGCTGCCCAGCTAGTAACTGCCCATTGGTGGCTTCAACAACAACTGAATTAGGATGACTGGAGGGAGATTTGGGATTTCCCCTTCTCCCTGGTCTCAGCCAGAGATAAGATGGTGCAATATAACATTTTGCACAGAGCATACTATACAGGCACCACAGGATGTCTGCGGCACACTCCCCACTGTGCTGGAGATGTACACACCAACCTGAGGAGTTTTTCTATATCTTTTGGAGCTGCCCAGCAATACAACAATACTGGCAAGAGGTCCTTCAAGTGATTAACAAAGCAACCAAGCTTCACATACCATGCGACCCAAGATACTGCTTGTTAGGATTGATTGATCAACTGTCAGTGACCATGGCCAAGAGAATACTTATCAATCTATTACCATTTTACACTTGCAAAGCCATCACAATGCCTTGGAAGCATCCCCTCCTTCTGTGCAATTCTGGAAGGGACTGATAAATGCCAGTCTGTCCATGTATAAGGCCAACAGGGGTTGCCCCAAAAAATGTACTAAGGTTTGGACATGTTGGCTCGATGATGCCACTATGGCAAGAGGAGATTAAGCCTACTCTATGTAACATAGTCTCTGGCCAGGGCTGTCTTAGTGAGAGGGCACACCTGGGCGCTGCCCAGGGGCCCCAGCTGCAAAACAGCTGGTCCTTGAGCCCACACTGCCCTGAAATTGGGGGCCCCATGATGACGTTCAGAGTGATAGATGCAAAGGGGAGGCAGTCTGCCTCCTACCTACTTAATGTCTGTTTACCTGAACTGTTATCATTGTAGGGGCCTGTAACGGAACGTCCCACACTCCGATTGAGTGCTTCCATCATATACCGATTCCAGTCTGGATAGAGATATCCGATATTCCAGCTGCTCTCAACACACAACGAGACGAGACTGGTTTGTGTGCTAAACATGGAGGGCCAGATTCAGGTAGATGGGAGCATCTTTGCTCCAGAGTAACGCTTCTCATTTACGTTACTCTGCTGAAATTTTAGCAGCAAGTGCTGTCATTCACGAAGCACTTGCTCCTAAAGTTGCGGCAGCGTAACGAAAATGAGCCGGCGGAATTCAAATTGGGCGGGTACGGGGCGTGTAGTATTTAAACTAAGCGCGATCCCGCCGCCAACGTACTGCGCATGCGTCGAGTGTCAAAACTTCCCCGTGCGCATGCTCCAAAATCTGTGAATGAACGTCAATGACGTCACATTCCCATTCATGACCGTTTTACGCAAGCGACGTTTTTTTTTTTTTTCCCGACGCGATGACGACGCCTATACCTAACATAGGATACTCCAACCCCATGTAGGTATATCTATGCGCCGCGTATCCCGTCCGCAAACGTCGTATCGTCATTGCGTCGCGCCGGAATTCGATCGTGAATTGCCGATTTCCGCTCATTAACATATTTTTTGAGCGGAAATCGGCGGGAACGCCCCCGGCGCCATTTTTAAGTTGAAGTAACGATGCGATGGCGAAACTCAGTTACGCTGCTCGCATCGGAACTTCAACCCGGCGTTTCTTGTTTTCTGGTTACAGAAAACAGAAACGCCGGCTCAAAGTCACAGTTAGGCTGGCGGATCACTCGATCCGCCAGCCTAACTGTTCGTGAATCTGGCCCGGAGTGTTTAATAGAACCAAGAATACAGCCTTATATACAGTTTAAAGAGGAGGTAACCAGAACATAAATTAACATGAGCTAATTAACTAATCATTTATCCAGACTAGGTGACTCTGAGATATGACCTTTCAGAGTAGACGTTCCGTCTCTGCGCACCTGCTATACAATACACATTATCATAAGTGTAAACACAGGACGTCGTCACACAATAGCAGGGTCAATTAGTACAGAGAACAGAGAGATGGCTGGAGGCGATGGCATTAGCATCTAACAATATGAATGAGTCACTCTTACAATTAACCCGTTGAGTTCAGAATCAACAACCAGTAAATAGTTCTGGGATATATTGTGGATAATAATTACATAATAATCCCATCTCAGGTAGTCTAAGATATAATTTCTCAGTCATCCTATGCCCTTAGTGGACATAGGATGATTTTAGACATAAGATGGTTCGGGGATGTCCCGGGTGAGTCTGTCATAGGGCCCCAGAGCATTATTTTGCCCAGGGGCCCATGATGCTATTAAGACGGCCCTGTCTCTGGCCACTCACTTAGTCACGAGTTAAACATTTAAATTTGTATCCTGGTATCCCAGGTTTGAGCATAGTTAATCTTGAACTGAACCCTTTCCCCACATTGGGGTAGTAACTTAGTAGATTGTTTTTTTTTATTCTTGTGTTATATGTGATGTATGAGTGAATGTGAACTGAATGTGACCTGTTGGTCTTGCCCCTGCATGGGAAGAGAAGAATGGGAACCCTGACAGGTTTTTAGTGCCCTCTGCCTCTTCGCTGGATAGATTTAGCCTTTTTATAGCAATCATTGTCACTGATATAAAAAGTGATGTAAAATTCAATATTTTAGTTTTCACAAAAATAATATATAAAGAAAAAACTCTCATTGGGAACACCAATTTTGGTGACAGCTGTCTAAACCTGGCCGAAGAGGGAAAAAAAACAAATGGATGCCCCCATCCACACAATCGAGTTGGATAGAGGAATCTCTGTTCCTCCGCTGAAAAATTCTGAAGGCAGGGACTGTTTTATCGACTTCTCTTCTCCACACATTGGTTGAAATTTGGCTGCTTTTTTTTCTCAGTATGCCATATAAGATGTTCTCACTTTTTGTTTATCTACTAAGATTATGATGCACATAAGGAATCATTTTTTCCTTTTTGTTTAATGAATTGTTATATTTGAATGAGAAAAAAAGAATAAAGAATGAATAATGAAAAAAAAAGAAATTTGGCTGCTCCCTGCTAAACCTGTAAAATTTTGATCCATCTATGGCCAGCTTAAGATTGAAATTCTCCTCACTTTGTAGAGATTTCCTCTCGCTTCCTGTTTCAACTCTGAGATCAAAAGGGAAACACACAGCAAAAATAAACTTACAGGGTTTGTAACCCTTCACAAGAGCACATACAAAATCTAAACATAGGCACTCTAGTCTAACAGGGACTGGATTAACACTATTTCCCCTTTGGCTAGCAGAGACTGTTAATACAAATTTTTCACTGGAGTTAATCAACTGTAGTTTCTCATATAGACTGGAAATATCTTAGATTTCATATTAGAGTACTTGACCATAAAAAAATAACTCACTGTACTACAAAAGAACGATCTTGGGCGGCGTGGCCAAGAGCGGCATTTGATCGTACGTGTCTCAAAGAGCTCCCTGTTAGAATCCTGCTACGATCCTTCTCCCGGCCGACTCTCCACTCAGTACTGGTAACGGTACATACCACCAGTTACCTGCACACCCTGGGCACACTCCAGAGCCTGCGTTGGCCTCTGAACCGGTATGATGACCCGCAAGCAGCTCAAAGGAGATAAGCTGCAAGATCTCCAAAATGGCGCGGCGGCTGCACAGCGCGCACAAGGGGACAAGAAGGATCAGAACAAGCAGCCTCCCAAGATGCCCAAATCTCAGGGGAAAGATGTCCCTAAGGACATGATATATTATACACAAAAGTTGAATGCTGTGCCCGATCGTCCCTCTGATGAGGAGCTGGATGCTACCCCGGACATTTTCCAGGCAAGGCAGATGGGGGAATCCTCCATGCAGACGAGGAGGATGCTGAACAACCTACACTGGCACAGATCCTTAAAGTTGTCAATAAATATACTGCATTGGTGCAGACACTACAGGTACACTTTGGGGGCCTGAAGGAGGAGGTGGGCTTGATTCGCCATGATATTCAGAAAATTAGGGAACGCACTACTGCAGTGGAGGGCCGTGTCAGTGATATAGAAGACAGGATGGCTCCCTTGGCTAGGGAACTACAAGTCGCAGCCAGGAAAGCGTCTGCCAATGAACTTAGAAATGAGGACATTGAGAACCGTTTGAGAAGAAGTAACTTTTGTATAGTGAGCTTGCCTGAAAAAAGCGTAGGGCAGGGACCCCACTGCATTTGTGGAAAACTGGCTGCAGGAGGTATTTGGCAAAGATGCGTTTACGCCATTTTACTCAGTGGAGAGAGCCCATAGGGTTCCACCCAGACCCTTGCCTCTGGGCAACCCACCCCGCACTATGCTGGCTAAATTTCAGAATTTTAAGGATAAAGAGATCATCCTACGACTCACTAGAGAAAAGCATAATGTACAATTTAATGGTGCCAGAGTCTCTTTCTACCCCGATCTTTCAGCGGAAGTCCAGAGGAGCAGAGCTAAGTTTGGAGAGGTGAAGAAGAGGCTTTACCGTTTGTACGCCAACTACGCCATGCTATACCCAGCCAAGCTCAGGATCATCGCTGGAGGTAGGGCGCAGTTCTTTGAGTCGGCGGCGGAGGCTTCCGGATAGCTGAATGCGAACAAACACCTTGTACGACAGGCTGATGGACCGGCAGCAGATGCAGACTGAGCCATATGCACTTTGGTATCTCTGAGGTATGCTGAAAATAAGTTTTTGTTATTTTCAAGAGCCGTGGTTCTACACTTACAAGGTTCTGCGACCGGGAGAACAATGGGCCAGATTCACAGAGCCATTACGCCGGCGTTACAGGAGATGCGCGGCGTAAGTCTAAATTTGCGAATGCGTTTCAATGCGCCGCATCCCCAAAATGTTTATAAACGCAAATAAAAATATAGAAATCTACTTTTTTTGGACCGGCGTAATTTCGATAGACCGGCGTATCCGTCCGCGCAAAACTGCGCTAGACACACCATTGATTTGCTATTCAAATATGCAAATGAGGGAGTTACGGGGATCCACAAAAGAACGTTGGTGCAGCGCAGGCTACGCGCTGTGCGCAACAGCTGCACGTCCTGTCTAAAATTAGACCATATAAAAGGTGGAATAAAATTAGACAATCCATCTACATGTCAGCTAAAGCAACACTGTTAGTGAGGAGCTGAGCAGTCACACTTGCTGCACAACAAACTGTATGCCAACAGGCCAGGGGCATCCATGCTCAAAGCTATACTACTGACTTTAGATGAGCAAAGAAGGAGGAGGGCACGGAGGAGGGCACGGAGGAGGGCACGGGAGAGGATTTTTTTTTCCAAAAACGTTTTATTTGCGTTTATAAACATTGTTACAAAAAATATACATACATATATACATCAATACATAACATACATACAAAATACAAACACGGTCTCACTATCTTTCAATAGCCCTTTAAAACCTTGATGGATATCATAATCTAATCTCATACAAGCCCCTCACTCTTCACTTGATATATCACACATGCATAGACATCTTTGGCATGAGTGATTCTGAGGTGTCTCGCATCTTCAGATTCACCCCTCATACCATTCTGGAATTAACCACAACCCTGCAGGAGGACATCACCAGCCCAACACATGACACCACCCATGACACCCATGACAGCTACATATACAATCCTAGCCCCATCCCCACAGATTTCGAACAGAACATGTATGGGGACAGCTGGCTGGTTGGTGAGTGACATGGGTGGCAGGCATGACTGTCCCCCCCATGATGCTGAAATCACAAGGGGCACATGCACTACTAACATCCTCCTGTCTTATCCCTTCAGGGTGAACCTGCATATGCACTGGGACCCCATCTCATGACTCCTATACGAAACCCCCCATGGTACCCTGTTGTATTCCCCAAACTTTGTATGCCAGATCATCGGTGCATGTTGCATGCTGCACAACTTCGCAGTGAGAAAGGGCCTGGAGATTGACATAAGTGATGACCTGACCCCTGAACCAGACAATCCCCCCCTAACCGAGCCTACCCTGTCTTCTGAGGGAAGAGCAGCCAGGAGCCAGCTCACATTAGGCATCTTTGCACGTTAAACACACACACACTAATCATGGCACAATGAGAATGCATGCATGCACACCACTGTGGTCCCTAGCACAGACACATCACATCCTCATCACATTGGATTGGCACAAGCCCACCATGCAGGACTTGTGAGCAGCTATGCCATGCCACGGCTCCAATTATGTCACTGTACATTCATACACCATTCACACGGACCTGGGGATCACTTCTCCACCACAAATGATAGTGACACCCCTTTTCCGGCAGGAATGTCACCCCCACATTCCAAAATCATTCACAAACAGAACCAAAAAAAAAAAAATTGACCAGCAAAAATAAAAAATGCCCAGCAAAAATATAATAAAAAAAAAAAACAACAAAGAAAACACAGAAAAGACAAAAATCACTCTGCAAAACAGTCCCCAAATATCTCAAAGACACGTCACAAACAAACAAACAAGCGCTAATAAACAACAGAACAAAAGCACCTTGCTGTATAAGAAGGCATACAAAGGGATGTACTTTTGCAAAGGAAGGGCGTTTGTCTCTGTCTATTTAAGCTGTCTGCGTAGTTCACTAAGTTGCCCAGGTCCACTTCCAATTTCACTGATTGCGCCGTTCCCGAGTTGTGAGCATGCGCACAGAGGTGCTGACCATGGTCTGCTTCATGTGCGCATGCGCGATCAGGCCGGCCCTTCATTTGCATGGGGTCACGGCTCATTTCAATGTAACACGCCCACGTCCTTCCCAATTTGAATTACTCCGCCTTACGCCTCGGAATTTACGTTACACCGGCGCAAATTTCTGCACAAATACTACGAGGATACGGTGATTGCGCCTCTACATTGCGCCGGTCTAACGTAAAGGAGGTGCGCTACGCCGGTCAAAATATGCGCCAATGTACGTGAATCTGGCCCAATATGTTTATTTACACAGGACTTGAGCATATGTATTTTTCATGCGAGTTGATACGCACTTGGAGTACCTAGAGAGGTACATGATCTGGGATGATGGATGCTTGTTGCACCTGAGGGCTTTGTGGGTTTCTGTTTACACCCAGCAGTTTTTTATGTTTGAGTTTTTTGTTTTTTTTATATGTTTTTTTCTCTTGCATTCCGAAGATTCTACCCTCAATGACAACCGGGTAACAAAACAGTGTGCTCTTTATGTTTGGACTGTGGCCCTGGCGGCTGGCCCTACATTTTTTGCTGGAAGCTGCGTGGCTCACTCCCCTACGGGGGGCTCCACTTTGCAGACCTTTTTCTTTTCACCCCCAGACGTACTGAATGTTTTCATGTTTTTTTCCAGGTCATACACCTTCTGTTTGGTAACATGCATATTTGAGGAGAGGGAGGGGCGGGTGTGTGCTGGGGAGCTGGGATTGTATATGTTGATCTGTGATGGTTATTTATTTAGTATTGGTGGATGCAGAAGCTCACCACAGGCCGAGTTTGGCGGGTGGGCGACCTTATCCGCACGATTACAGTATAGCTCTGATTTTTCTATTGTGCCCTAATGGCGTGCACTACATTGGTTTCGTGGAACATGCAGGGCTTGGGTGATCCACTCAAGCGTACCATGGTATCCATTTTACTTAGAAAACACCAACCGGCAGTGTGTGTCCTCCAGGAATAGCATTTGACTCCAGAGACTATATCGTGGGTGGGATTTGCCTGGGCGGGCTGGGCATATCATTCCACTCACACATACTACTCCCGGGGGGTGAGTGTCTTGATACACCGATCCCTGGACTTTCAGTTGCTAGACTCCAGGGTAGATCAGGAGAGTAGATTTATGTTTCTACACTGCAGACTGCATCAATTGACGATGATTCTGGCGGCGGTATATGTACCGCCTCCATTCAACTCCCTGATATTGTGCAACCTCCTGGCATTCCAGCTTGGCAACCTGGGAATACCTTTGGTATTGATGGGGGACCTCAATGGAATAGTTGACCCCGATCTGGATAGACACCCCCCCCCCCCGTCAGGTGGCCCGGTGAGAGCAAGACCAGCCTTGGCTAGATATCTGGAGGAAGTGGGGTGGATGGATCCCTGGGGAAATAGGAACCCTCTAGAGAGGCAGTTCTCCTGCTTTTCCCAAATGCACATGTCCCTATTGAGAATTGATTTATGCTTATGCTCAGTATCGGCATCGCAATACATTGAGAAAGTACAGTACCTTCCTAGAAGTATCTCAGATCACTCTCCCCTTTTGCTGCACTTAGGGGTCAGGCAAGAGTCTCACTTACCAAGAGCGCCATGGAAATGAAATGCCTTCTGGTTGAACCTCTTTCCTTCCCATACTAAAATTGAAAGGGAAATAGCAGCCTATTGGCAGAGACATGCAGATGACCCCGATTTGGCTACCGCTTGGAATGCTTTTAAAGCCTTCCTGAGGGGGGTATTCATATCTGAAGTAAATGCCATTAAACATAATACATCTGCCCATATAGACCAGGATGGTTAAACGCTTAGAGGTGGAATACATTGCCAATGCAGGGGAGGGCTCACGGGAGGCGTGGATAGCAGCTCAGGATACACTTACCAGAATTGATGCTCCTACTGCGGACAAAAAACGTTTCTTTAATAAATTGGCCTTCTACGAGTAGGGGGAGCAGACAGGCAAACTCCTGGCCAAAATTGTAAATTCGCAGGAATCATCTCCGTCTATTGGCGCCATGCGCAATGGAATGGGAAGGGTTGTAAATGACCCGGATTTGGTGATGGAGGTACTGGTGGACTTCTACCAAGAACTCTATGGCTCAAAGCAGACCTATACAGTGGAGGAGGTTCGGGATTTTCTGCAGGGGATAGAGCTACCGTGTTTGACGGAGTCCCAGGCGGAGATTATAGAGGCTCCCGTCACTTTAGAGGAGCTGGTTATTGCTACCAGATCCTTTCCTAACTCCAAGGCGCCCAGGGATGATGGCATTCCAATTGAAGTATACAAGCAGTATGGGGATGTGATCTTGCCAAAACTGCTCCGCACTTTGAACGTGGTCAGGATCTCACAGCAACTCCCTGACTCTATGAGACGGGCAAGCATAGTCTTATTACTTAAACAGGGAAAGGACCCGTTAGATCTCGCTCCTTCAGAATGGCATTACAATTCTTGCCAAAGTCCTGGCTATGAGACTTAACCACTTAAGACCCGGACACTTACGCTGCTAAATGACCCAAGGTGTTTTTACAATTCGTCGCTGCGTCGCTTTAACAGACAATTGCGCGGTCGTGCGACGTGGCTCCCAAACAAAATTTGCGTCCTTTTCTTCCCACAAATAGAGCTTTCTTTCGGTGGTATTTGATCGCCTCTGCGATTTTTATTTTTTGCGCTATAAACTAAAATAGAGCGACAATTTTGAAAAAAATCACTATTTTTTTACTATTTGTTATAAAAAAAATCAAATAAACTAAATTTTAGTAAAACATTTAGGCCAAAATTTATTTAGCCACATGTCTTTAGTAAAAAAAAAAAATCGTAATAAAAAAAATAGCTACCTAGCGGGAACAGCGACACTAATACAGCGATCAGAAAAATGATCGCTTAGTGACGCTGGCAATAGGGAGTGAAAGGGTTAACTAGGGCGGTGATCAGGGGGTTAAAACGTTATTAGGGGGGGTGGGGGGGCTATCCTGAACCTAACACTAACTGTTTTTTACAGTGCCTGTCACACTGACACTAAATGCAGTGATTAAATCACTGCATTCAGTAACACTGTGACAGGGGGGTGGGGGGGGGCGATCACAAGGGGTTAATATGCCTATGTGAGTGTGTGTCAGTGTTGTGTTGGTGCACACTTACTTGGCATGTCTTCTCTCATCAGCAGCGCTGGGAAACAGCGCTGCGATGAGAGATTACATCATTTCCTCCTTCCTGTGTAAACACAGGAGGAGGAAGTGACAGGCTGGGAGCGCGCTCCCATTGGCTGGGAGCGATCGCGGGGGGGGCGGAAAACACGGACATCCGCCCGCTCGTCGGCGATCGCTCCCAGAGCCAGGGGGACCGCCGCACGCCGCGGAGGGGGTCCCGATGGGACCCCCGAACCGCACTAAGGCGAGGACGTAAATTTACGCCCTTGTGCCTGTACGAGCCATGTTGTGGACGTACATAGGCGTGCGGGGGTCCTTAACTGGTTAACAAAGTGATAGTGTCCATTATTCACCCGGATCAATCCGGTTCTATACCAGAGAGATCCACTGTCATTAACCTCTGGAGACTTTTCCTCAACATACAGTCACCTGCAGACAATTTGGGGGATAGGGCATTACTTTAGCTGGATGCACACAAAGCATTTGATAGCATTGAGTGGCGGTATCTATGGGCAACGCTGACTAAATTTGGATTTGGGCCTGTGTTTCAATCATGGGTTCAACTCTTGTATAACTCCCCATTGGCGGTCTTTAGAGAGGCGGGTAGGGTGTCCTCTCCCTTCCCGTTACACAGAGGAACCTGGCAGGGATGTCCCCTGTCGCCTCTGCTATTTGCCATTGCCATAGAACCTATGGCGGCGATGGTGCGCTCCGACCCCTTAATAACCGGTATTAAATATGGACAACTACACGAAAAGATTATACTCTATGCAGATGACACTATGTTACTGCTGGGGGACACATCGGGATCCCTAAGGGAGGCCATGGCATTGATTCAAAAGTTTGGTTCGTACTCTGACCTGATCATTAACTGGACCAAATCAGTTACCATGCGGCTGGACTCTGCTGCTCCAGACGCTCCCTTGTTACAGAACATCCCCACGTCAGTGAAGTTTAAGTACTTGTTTAAGTTTAAGTACTTGGGCATCTGGGTCACCCCACAGCCCTGGGATTATACAGTGCTGAATCTCTCCCCCTTGTTGTGCTGGATTAGAGACAAATACAAAATATGGTCAAAGCTGAAGATGTCTTTATTGGGCAGAGTAAACCTCATTAAAATGATATTCATGCCGCAGCTCTTGTATGTTCTCCATAATACCCCTATGGTGATCCCATTGAAGTTCTTAGGATTATCCATTCCCTATTCCGAGCTTTTTTCACGGCTTAACAATTCCCCTAGAATTAAACTTGAGCAACTACAAAACCCTAAGGAGAAGGAGGGACTGGCTCTCCCTAATCCATGGCTTTATTATCTTGCCCCCCAATTACAGCATATTGCTCTCGCAGTGTCCAGGGGAAAGAAGACAGGGGGGACCAGGGAGGATCCGGTGACTGCCCTGCTACAACACACCTCAGGTGCAGATGCAGTGGTCACGGGTCTGGAAGCGTTACAGATTCAAAAAATCTGGAACAAAACACGTCAGTTACAAGATGAAGGTTTTACGGGACATAGCCCAATATGGAATAATCAGTATTATGGGGAATTGCTTCAGCTGACTCGTGCGATACACTGGAGGAGGTTCGTAGTGACCCATTTGGTTCATATTTTTTCGGGGTGGTCAGTTGCTTGCATTTGCGGAGCTACAGGAGAGGTTTGGGCTCCCCCAGTACATGTATTTTCACTACCTGCAGCTGAGTCATGCGGTCAGGGCTCAGGCAGACAATAACCCATGGATTCTCTCCCCTGTCCCAATTTTTCATTACATGACTAAAGTGACCTGTTTTAGGGGTTTTATCTCCATGTTGCTCTCCTCATTCCTGCCAGGCTGTCACGTACCTGGTAGGAGTCCGATGTGAAGAGGTAGGCCTCCCTTGTATCTCCAACCCAGAACCCCTCTGAGGGTGAGACAGATGGCGTTCAGGTAGGAGGAACACGAGTGCCTGATGATATTTGCTTGAAGTGCCATCTGATGCAGGAAGGGCAGAAGACCCTAGTTGAGCAGCAAGCACAGGGCTAGGTGGTGTAGAGCGAAGAGCCCGGATAAAGGGGAACTCCAACCCCTAGCAAGTCAGGGTGACCCGTAGCAGGAGCCTTTTGGATGCGGGCATCAGGAATTCAGGAACCGATGAAGACCGGTCAGCACCGCCCGGTCATCAAAGCGCCCTTTAAATAGGTTAGAATGGGTCAGGAATGCCCCCTGCGTGTGCGCGTCGTGCGCTGCACCCGCGCATGCTCGGGAGCGTGCCGTTGTGGCTGGTGGATGAGCGCATGTGCGCGCAAATTCACGCCATTGGTCAAAAACGTATTCTGCGTTAAAATGGGCCTCGGTAGAGATTGCCCAGAGGTGTGCACGGGATCACGGTGACCTAATTCACCTTATGTGGAGGTGCCCCAAGTTGCACCTGTATTGGAGGGGGGTCCTTAATACCCTTACCACAGTGTGTTCGGTCACGATTCCTCAGGACCCAAAGGTTTGTGTCCTGGGCGTCCTGGACGATATACTGGTTGAAGATCATTGCAAACAGGCCATTGGTAGGTCCCTCTTCCAGGCCCGTAAACTCATTCTCCATCATTGGAAGGCGGTTGAGCCTCCTAAGCTTAGTGAGTGGATAACACAGATGGGTGATACACTGCGCTTGGAGAAATATATATACCAACACAGGGGCCGGCGGGGGAAATTTGAGCTCCTGTGGGCCCCTTGGTTGAACACCCCAGGGTTGGCCCCACTGGAACTGGTGTTGGAGAGACTGCTTGTTTAGTCACAGATGTCTGTAGCAGACCCTTTGTCATGGTTTTTCGGGAAGAGATATGTTAAAGCCCGGTTAGCTGATTGTTTAAATCAGGGGTCCTCAAACTACGGCCCTCCAGCTGTTCAGGAACTACAATTCCCATCATGCTTAGTCATGTCTGTGAATGTCAGAGTTTTGCAATGCCTCATGGGATGTGTAGTTCCACAACAGCTGGAGGGCCGTAGTTTGAGGATCCCTGGTTTAAATGTTGTTAGCTTAATGGAATGCGGGAGGGATATATTGGTTTGACTTACACTGTTCCAATTTTCAGTGGTATGTCTGTTTTGATTTTCTGTTTTTGCCTGTACTTATGTTTGTTACCATATGTGTCAATAAACATCCTTTATGAGAAAAAAAAAAAAGAACGATCTTAATAAAGTAAGCAACAAGAGTTTCTAAAGTCTGCTGGTAATTGCAAAATATTGGTTGAACCACTATACCAAGCTTCAGTTGAAGTAGTTCAGGTGTAGTCAAGCAGATGGTACATTGGGTACATTGCTACTAGCGTGGGGTCACGTTTGATTTATTTCCAGTCTGAGCCTACAGGGACAAAGCTGGAGCACTTCCAAAGGTAGCTGGGTCTTTCCCAATGATTCGCATAGGTCAATCCCAGACATAAAAGAATGCATTAAATTTAAAATAGAATGATTTCACCTATTCATTTACTGATTAACTAATATGATGTAGGTGAGAACATATTTAAAATACCCAACAGATGTTATTTAGCTTTTTACAGAAATCCTATTGTCTTCTTAGGCTAGGTGTTCAGATCAACAATACTAACTGTAATAATATACTTGCGTATCAAGTTGCTTTCTCCAGCAACTCTTACACATAATTAAATGTATCCTTGTTTTCTAAAGAAACAGTAGCACACCTTCAATTTTTCTCTGTTTAGGTTGAACAGTTCCTGACTTTCATGACCTTTTACTCTACTTTCACATGCTACCATGTATACGGATGAATGCATATCAGGTAACCTGAGTGGTAACTGGCTTGGCACAGTTTACTTAATAGTGCACTGAGCTAAGTGAGATCATAGAAAGGCAACTGTATTGTGAAATCGTGGGTGTTTCTTTCCGAAGTTTGGTGCAAACTGTTTAACAAAAAAATCCAAATATAATTCAGTAATATGCACTTGGTAACAATCTCCTGTTTTGTTTTTTTGCCATTCATCCTCTGTTTTTTTCTTTTTTTGTATCTTCAAGCACACTTTCATTGTGGTCTGTTATTGAATTAAACTTTATTAAATATGCTCTTGGTACTAAGGGAAGTATCTATGTGTACCGAGACCTGCACAAAGTAAAAACAATCTATTCACACCTTTTGCCTGGAAATACTATGTACATTGACTCCACTAGGCCAGTCACTAATAGGAAGAATTCATGGCTTTAGACTAAGGTGACCAGATTTTTTAAATGAAATCCGGGAACATATTTTTTCTTTACTAGCAATGCAACAATCGGCGACTTTCTGCCCTTCACCGCCAGCCTCACAGCCTCTCAAGTCTCACTCTCTGGGCCCCAGCTACTACTGGATGGGGAGCGGAGGAATATCACTCCGCCAGGGAAGGCAAGGAGATAAGCAGGTGGCTGGCCAGAATTTGAGCCAAGGCAGAAAAAAATGCGAGTGGAGCTGAATGAGCATGCACCCGAAACTGAAGAAATATTCCCTCCGCTCCGACCAGCACATGATCATCAGAAAGGGGCACAGATGATGGAAAAAATACAACCCCCCTATGCTAGTAGGCACAGCAGAGAGGGGGGGTGTAATTCAACATTTTTTATTTTAATTCTGCACTGACTGTCTTTGAAATTGCCCCAGCCCCTATTAAATCCAATCTGGGGACAAAACCAGGGACAGACTTGGTCCGGGGACAGTGTTCTCAATCAGGGGACTGTCCCCTGAAACCGGGGATGTCTGGTCACCCTACTTTAGACCCTTAGTTGGAGTTGAATAATAGGTATATCTTCATGGACACATTGCTCCTAGCTTCTACTCACAACAACCTAACCATTTTCAGGAAGAGTTTTTTTTTTATTGTTCAACTGTACCAGTAACAGCTACAGAACATGTCTGCATGAAACAGGATATAATTTGTTCTTTTGAGTATACTTTGGTTCCTCTTTAACCAGGTGCTGCATTATATCTATGCTAAGAGTTAACTTTCTGAATAGCTTTTTATTAGATGTGCAAGTATTATAGAAGAGGAAGTCAATAACATGTATCATTGCCCTTTATGGTTTCAGAAACCATCCAACAGGAAACAGTTGTATTTTCTAGTAGATTTATTTTATAAACCTTAATTATGGGATTAGTATGCAGCCATTTTTATTAACGTTGCAGATACCAGCTCCATATGACACCATTTTATGGTAACTGAGGTCTGTCATGGTATGATATGAAGAAAATAGTCAAAGTGTCTTATTACATGGACATTATCTTCTGTATCCCTGGTCAGGGCCAGATTAAGAACATCATGGGCCTGGTGCTGAAGATTTTGGTGGGGCCTTTTATAAATAATAAATAAACCGCGTGGGAATCACCGCGCAGCAATGGAGGGCCCAGTCTGAAAATGTAAGTGTACCCCCCTAATGTGCTAATATGCTGTGCATACTTGTACATTGTGGTATAACCTACCCCAGGGCCTCTAAAAAGTAGTAATGTCAGGAAAGTTTACTACCGCTTTAATATCACAGGATCCCAGAAACCTCTCATGGGGCCCCCTACTGACCCAGTGGCCCTTGGGCAGTGCCTAAGTGCATAGTTGTCAACATTTAAAAAATATTTTCAGGGACACTTTTTTTCACAAGTGCTATATTTAGAGTAGCTGAGATCCACTATGTTCCTCTGTACATCACAGTAGTAATCACAAAATTAAATAAGTTCTAATAATGGGACAGAACAAATATGAGAACTGAGATTTCCTTTAGTTGAACTAACAAAAGTGTCTCCATTCTAGAGCTGGTAACATTGAGGGTATTCAGTATCATTTTAAAGAACTGTTTTTGCGGGTAAGCGACATAGGGGAGGAGTATCGATGGTATATAAGTGGGAAGTATGTGCAGGTGAGGGAGAGGAATGTGGAGGGTCTAACATTGGGCACTATGTACAGGAGAAGAGTGCAAAGGGTATGGCAAAAGGCACAATGTACAGGAGAGAAGTGTGGAGGGTATGACAGTGGGCATCATGTACAGGAGAGAAGCATGGAGGGTACGACAGTGGGCAGTATGTACAGGAGAGAAGTGTATGACAGCAGGCACCATGTACAGGAGAGGAGTGTGGAGGATATGACAGTGGGCACTATGTATAGGAGAGGAGTGTGGATGGTATGATAGTGGGCACTATGTATAGGAGAGGAGTGTGGAGGGTATGACAATGGGCAGTATGTACAGGAGAGAGGTGTATGACAGCAGGTACTATGTACAGGAGAGGAGTGTGAAGGGTATGACAGTGGGCAGTTTGTACAGGAGAGGAGTGTGAAGAGTATGACAGTGGGCAGTATGTACAGGAGGAGTGTGGGGGTATGACAGAGGGTAGTATGTACCAGAGAGAAGTGTGGAGGGTATGATGGGGCAGTATGTACAGGAGAGAAGTGTGGAGGGTATGACAGTGGGCAGTATGTACAAGAGAGGAATGGGGATGGTATGATAGTGGGCACTATGTATAGGAGAGGAGTGTGGAGGGTGCGACAGTGGGAAGTATGTACAGAAGAGGAGTCTATGACAGCAGGCCCTATGTACAGGAGAGGAGTGTGGAGGGTATGATAGTGGGCACTATGTACAGGAGAGGAGTGTGGAGAGTATGACAGTGGTCACTATGTACAGGAAAGGAGTCTGGAGAGTATAACAGTGGGCACTATATATAGGAGAGGAGTGTGGAGGGTATGATAGTGGGCACTATGTACAGGAGAGGAGTGTGGAGAGTATGACAGTGGTCACTATGTACAGGAAAGGAGTCTGGAGAGTATAACAGTGGGCACTATATATAGGAGAGGAGTGTGGAGGGTATGACAGTGGGCACTATGTACAGGAGAGGAGTGTGGAGGGTATGACAGTGGGCACAATGTATAGGAGTGGAAGGATATTTAGGGACTGCGTAGTGGTTAAGCGGGTCATACATGAATTGAAATTACACCAATTATGCAGAGACCAGCCATAGTCGATCTATGTAGGAGCTAGCTGGTTTTACACAAGTCAATCTATTAATCGACTTGAGTACAACCAGCCTGTTTTTCCAAAAACAATCAGTGCTGCCAGCTATAGATAGCAACACTGATCATTGTACTCACTGGCAGAACACAATAACACTACAGGAGTGATTCCCCCATCTACAGGTCAGCAGGTGAGAGGGTGTGTGGGGACAGGCTGGGGAGAGATACCAGTCAGTGGCTGGGTAGGCACTGGCTAGTATCAGAGCCAGATACACACAGGTTACATACGTCGCGATCGTTAGAGCGAGAGCAATAATTCTAGCACTAGACCTCCTCTGTAACTCTAAACATGTAACCTAAAAAATGTTTAAAGCATCGCTTAGGATACCAAAAAAAAAAAAATCGTGCTAACTTTAGTGTTTTTTTTAATGTATGAAACAGTTTATTTCCAAAAAAACATGTTTGAAAAATTGCTGCGCAAATACAGTACCGTACTAGAGCTGCACAATTAATCATTAAAATTGTGATCTCGATTCAACCCCCTTGACATCTCCAATGCAGAGTTTGCTGATTCTTTCATATAACAAGTGGAGAGACTTTCAGCTGTCAAAAGAAAATATCTGGGCAGTCTGCCAAGTTCTTAGCAGGAAACATTGGCCCAGATTCACAGAGCAATTACGCCTGTCTAACTGGTGTTAGACAGGAGTCATTTCAAATTTCGCGTGCCGTATCACTAGTTTGAATCCTCAAACCATGATACGGCGGCTTCCCATTTTCCCAAACGTCTCCCATTTTTTTGATAGTGACGGCCAAAGTTTGTGCTGGACAAGATGACAACTGCTGTTAAGGAGAGGAGGAAGAAAAATTTCTCCCCAGAGGAGAGGGCCATTGTCGTGAGGGCAATGGAGAAATATGACTCGCGGCTCCATGGTGCTGACAGTGCCCGGACCAGCAAGTCCCGGAGGGATCAGATCTTAATGAAGGTCGCGTGCCAGGTCAATGCCCTCTCTCATGAGGTCCGGACACCACAGGACATTCAAAAGAAAATGAACGACCTGCGGCGTCTCGTGACGGGCAAGCTGGCTACCATAGCTCGGCATGCCAGGGGCACTGGAGGGGGCCCACCCTGCAACGTCCGCCTGACTGAGGAGGAGAAGGTGGTTGCCCGCTGCCTGCAGACGGAGCAGGTTGAGGGAGTTGGGGGCTATGAGTCACAAAAGCCAGCCCTGAGGACAGGTAAGTGTGTTTTATATTCTATCTGTTGTGTACATGTATGGGGGTAGAAGGGAACATGTGCCAAGTGTGTGGGTCCACCAACATGGGCATCTTTTGTGTCATCCACAGATGTGCAGGAGGGAGGGGGGCCATCTGTTGATGCCAGGGCCCGTCAGGATCCATCCCCCGAAGATCCAGTCCCTCTGGCTGCCCCCCTGGAACAGGACTTGTAGGGAAGTGGGCACACCTCAACGGAGGAGGTGGTTGAGGAGGGTGTCGTAGTCCAGGACCAGGACCTCTATGTTGTTGTGGAGGAGGATGATGGGTTGCCCGGACCAGCCCAGGCTATCCCTCCATCTTTAGCGAACCCCTCAGTGTCCCCCCCCAACCTCTCTAGTCCCTCTGTTTCCCCCCCCTCATCTCAGGCCCCTCAACATCCTCCCCTTATGCCCGGTCCCCTGCCACTCCCCGGAAGGCAACGTGCAAGACCAGGGGTGTATCCAAGGTCCTGCCGGAACAGCTGGCCAGACAGCAGGACCAGCAAAATCGGCACCTGTCTGAGGTCGTGGAGGAGATGAGGCGCCTGGCCGACAGCCTGGCATCCTCAGGACACATTACAGATGCCATCCAAGATCTTGCTGTCAACAGCGCAGCAACGCTGACCAGCCTGGGGGAGCTGCAGGCGAACACCTCCGACCTTGTGGGGGAGGTTCATGCCCTGCGCCTTGCTGTCGAGGAGCAGACTGCTGTGCAGACCCGCATAGCGGTTGCCCTGGAGGGCATGCAGGCAGCCAGGGAGGGACGTGGGGATGCTCCTCCTCCACCTGCTAAAGCTGCCCCCAGGCAAGTGAGGGGCAGGAGCCGTGGCACCAGGCGGAGCCCCCGCCAGGCCCATTAATTTTTTGATTTCTTATTATTTTGCTCTGGATAAGAGCTTTTTTATTTTTATATTATGCTCTGGATAAGAGCTTTTTTATTTTTATATTATGCTCTGGATAAGAGCTTTTTTATTTTTTTATTATGCTCTGGATAAGAGCTTTTTTATTTTTTTATTATGCTCTGGATAAGAGCTTTTTTATTTTTTTATTATGCTCTGGATAAGAGCTTTTTTATTTTTTTTTGGATACTGCACACGGTGCAGTGTGAATGGTGTGTGAATGTGAGGTGGTGGCACTCCTGCCAGTAAGGGGTGTCACCCTCGGCCGTTGGGGAGAAGTTATCCCCACGGCTGTGTGAATGGTGTATGAATGGACAGCAACATCATTGGGGCCTTGACGTGGCTTTGCTGCTCCCAAGTCCGACATGCTGGACTTGGGCTAATCCAATGTGATATGGATGTGTGTGCTAGGGACCACAGTGGTGTACACGCGTGCATTGTCTGTGTGCCATGTGTGTTTAACGTTCAAAGATTCGTAACACGAGGCAACTCCTGACTGCTCTTCCATCAGATGACGGGGTCTCCTCTGGCGGGGGGGGGGGCTGTGTGGTTGGGGGGTCAGGTCATCACGTAGGGCAATCTGCAGGCCCTTTCTCATGGCAAAGTTGTGCAGAATGCAACATGCACCAATGATCTGACCCACAAAGTTGGGGGAATACAATAGGGCCCCCCCCCAGACTTATCCAGGCATCGGAAACGGGACTTCAGGAGGCCAAATGTGCGCTCCACCACTGCACAAGTTTTGATATGTGCTTCATTGTATCTTCTCTCTCCTCTGGTTTGGGGGTTCCGGAAAGGAGTCAGGAGATGGGGTCCCAGTACATATGCAGAGTCACCTGGAAGGGAAAAGACAGGAGGATGTTAGTCATGCATGTGCCCCTTGTGATGTCAGCATCATGGGGGGGACAGTCATGCCTGCCACCCATGTCACTCACCAACCAGCCAGCTGTCCCCATACATGTCCTGCTCAAAATCTTCTGGGATGTTGCTTTGACGGTAGATGTAGCTGTCATGGCTCGACCCGGGGTCTTTGGCACGGACGTGCCATATGAGGTATTTGGCATCGGCTATCACCTGTACGTTGATGGAATGCCAGTGCTTCCGATTGCGGTAAATGTGCTCTGTGGCACTGGGGGGCTGGAGTGCCACATGTGTGCAATCAATGGCCCCCACGGTGCGTGGGAATCCGTCAATTCTGTAGAAATCTGTCATTGCCTTCTGCCGCAGGTGCTCAGTGGTGGGTCTGATGAACTGGTTGGAAATGCGTCTGAGGATTGCAGGGACAACCTGGTGCACACATCTGCTTATGCTGGTTTGTGACATCCCAGCCACCACTCCACTTGTACGCTGGAATGATCCACTGGCCAGGAAATGGAGTGTTGCCAGGACCTTCACCAGTGGCTGCAGTGCATGTGAGCGGTATGTCTGGCTGGTGATGTCCTCCTGCAGGGTTGTGGTTATTTCCAGGATGGCAGCAGGGCTGAATCTGAATATGCGATACACCTCCTCATCACCCATGCCAAAGAGCCTCATGCGCGCTCGGTAGATCCTCTCACGTGCCCCCCTCCTCCTACTCCTCCTTCTATGCTCCTCTTCCTCTGCATACATTAGTAGTGATAAGACCATGGCTGCCCCTGGCATGTTGGCATACGAATGTCTTGTCCAGTAAGTGTGATTGCTCAGCTCGTCCGTTATGGTGCTGTTGCACACGGTCTTGAGCAAAGTTACCCGTGCTTTTATGAGGGGTATGTTTACTCAAGGCTTTCGAGTTACGCGCACCACGAGTAGCCAACGCCGAACGCGCGTAGTTTCGGGAATCCGCGCATCTCCCTCATTTGCATATTTGCATGCTAATTCAATGGGAACTGAATATTTTCGATGCGTAACTATGCGCCTACGCCGCGCTAGCTTAAAGCATTTTCGCCGCCCAGACGAAATTTTTTTTCTCGCGTATGTGGTTCTGTGTTTACCGCGCATCGATACGCAGGCGCACATTTACAATTACGCCGCGCATATCCATTTACGCAGGCGTAGCGCCGCTGAGAATCTGGCCCATTGTAACCAACTTCCTTTTTAGATCAAACTTCTGTGTGTAAATGCAAGAAATTTAACCACTTGTAACCACAAGTCCACTTGTGGTCCACTTGTAAATGTAACCACAAGTCCAACACTTGTTTAAGTTAAAAACCAATATTTTTTGCTAGAAAATTACTTGGAACCGCCAAACATTATATATATTTTAGCAGAGACAAAAATGGCAATTGCTGCAATATTTTATGTCACACTGCATTTGCCCACTTCAATGAATAATAAAAACCATAAAAACAAAACAGTAAAGTTAGCCCATTTTTTTTTTTTTTCATCTTAATGTGAAAGATGATGTTGTGTCGCACGAATCGTGAGAGAATCGTAATCTATCTTCTAAGCAAAAAAATTGCAGTTGTCATTTTAGCCAGAATCCTGCAGCTCTATACCGTGCAAAGTAAAAAGTTGCAAAGACCACCATAGAGTAATTTTCTAGCAAAAAACAAATGATGATTTTTTTTTCTCAGTCTGCTGCAGTGTGTCAGCTTGTATTTATAATGGCCGCTCTGTATGTAGCTTCTGACAGGCTGTGCAAGCAGGCCCGTATCTCCGGAACCATAAATGATAGCCATCCCATATTTTGACCGGTTGTGGGGTAGGTCTTCAACTGACAACCCCCAAATGTGGGGTTTCTGTGACCTCTGGTCAACGAGCTACAACCCCCGAAATCGATCTAAAAAAAAAAAAATGGGGCAAATGGGCCTATCTTGAGAAAGGGGCCTGGAGCTGCAGCTCCATCAGCCCCTCTGTTAATCCGGCCCTGTCCCTGGTTCACACTGATGCTACTTTGAAATCGTGCTACTTTACTTGAAGTAGCGCGATTTCAAAGTAGCAAGGTCAGCGCGATTTCAGGTGCAACTTGACAGACATTTGTGTGGCTTCATGCACAGATGTCTATAGAAATCGCACCTGAAATCGGCAAAAATATTGCAGGAACTACTTTTGCAAATGGGTGCGGCGGCGCAAATTGGAACAGTGCCATTGCCGCCAATAGATTGCGACAAATCGCATGACAAATTGCTCCAATGTGAACCTAGGCTAATTGCCAGTATTTTTAAATAATTTCCAGGCATAATCCCATTATAATATTATTGATTTTTTTATGTAATTTATTTCGTTTTTGTACAGTATACAGTCATTAACACCAACATATCTGTACTCTGTACACTACCTTGTAAATTGTACAGTCAGAACAATTTTAGGTCTGTAACCTGATATTTGTGCAGTTTTCAAACCTAACTTCAGACTTATATTTCAGGCTTAACTTCAGACTTATATTTAACTTCAGACTGGTATTTGTGACGTTTTAAACTTGCCTTTAAAATTAACTTCACAAACTTAACTTCACAATTTTAAAGTGTCACTAAACCCACATCATAAAAAAACTATCAATAAATGGTGTTCATACTCACTAAGTCACTATGAGATTTGTTTTCTCCATTCTGAAAAAAACCCTGGTTGATCCTGCTGCTCTCTATTGCTACGTACACACGATCAGTCCATCCGATGAGAACGATCTGATGGACGGTTTTCATCGGTTAACCGATGAAGCTGACTGATGGTCTGATGTGCCTACACACCATCGGTTAAAAAACCAATCGTGTTAGAACGCGGTGACATAAAACACAACGAGGTGCTGAAAAAAAATGAAGTTTAATGCTTCCAAGCATGCGTCGACTTGATTCTTACCATGCGGTTAAATTTAAAGCAAGTTGGCTTTTTTTAAATCGATGGTTAAATAACCAATGGCACCCTCACACGATCGGTTTTGGCCGATGAAAACCGATGAAAACGGTCCATCAGACCATTCTCATCGGTTTAATCCCCTTTTTGTCCAAGTCCTCAATGCAGATGGGGATTTTGCAGTGTTGTCAGCTTTGCACATGCTCAGTTTTCAGTGAGTTTCTATGCTGAGCATTTCCTCTGTATTACGTATGAGCAGCCCATGTCAATATAGAGTCACACATGTAGGCATATACACAGTGGTAAATGACAGCCCACTCCCTCTCTCCTCCTCAATGCCCACTAACCAGCTAAACACAATGGGGACGGGTTATTAATTGTAGATTGATGGAGGCGTTACCTCCCTGTTATTCTAATACACAGGCTCGAGGGAGGTGACACAGCCTGTGACTGGCAGAAATCTGCCCGATGTGGATGTTTTGCCAAAAAATAAAAAATATTTAATTTCAAATATATATTTATATAATAATTGAAAACAGTTTATTCATATAAATTATTTATTTTTACTCTGTATTCCATTTTTTTTATTTTATTTTGAACACGTGACCAGCAGCAAAGGACTAGAAGCCCCTCCTGCTTATGTTTTCCTGCAGACAGGCTGGGAAAGATCTGGGTCATGTAGCAGATGTATATCCATTAAGAAAAAGGTAATTAGATTTATTTTTTTATTAAAATAATTACAGTGCCATCATCCATATACAGAAAAAGAAGGGACAATGTAAATTAAACAGTGTGTTTAGTATCACCTTAACTTAACGACCAATTATATTCCCTCTTCGTTATTAAATTAGTTTTTCCCTACAGTTTTGTTGTTTTTTTCAGTTGTAGTGGTACTGGATTTATGAACTGCATGACTCTCTACAAGCTGGAGAAAACTCAGTCTTAAAGCAGAACTCCAGGCGAAGATACAATGAATAGATCAAAAGATCAAATAACAAAACTTACGTTTGCTGCACTATTCACTTTTATCCAGAAATGTACCCTGTAGTACATTCTAGATGTTCCCAGCATCATTAAAACTACTTCTTCTGAGTGGACAGTGAAACGAGAAGTAGTTACGTGACAAGCTTATCTCAATCTATATTCTCTTCTTATCAGCATGCTTCATGTGAGCAGATAAACTGATTGGTTCCTTGCATTGCTTATTCATCACACACTCCAGCCCTGCTGTACACAGGGCTGTCTTAATGAGAGGGCACACCTGTGCACTGCCCAGGGGCCCCAGCTGCATGAGGGGCCCCTGCAATTTGCCCAGAACAGCTAGTTCTTGATCCACAATGCCCCAAAATTGGGGGCCCAATGGTGGCACTGAGAGTGATAGATACACAGGGGAGGCAGTCTGCCTTCTACCTACTTGATGTCAGTTTACCTGCACTGTCATCGTTGTAGGGGCCCCAGAGCATTTCTTTGCCCAGGGGCCCATGGCTCAGGATTGTTATTCACCTGATTGATTCATTGACATGTTATTATTGTTTTCAACCAGACATGCTGAGGTAAGAGGTGTTGCGCTCCCCTGTTTTTAATAGTTCCAAATCCAGAATTGTTATATTTACAATATTGATTGTCCATCGATTTATCTTGATACTTCTAAATTTTAAATTTATGTTAAGACATATCAATCTGTATAATTATCTCTATTAATGCTTTTGTATTGCCCATCTGTTTTATATTGATTCTCTCTTTTAGATCCATTGCAGTCAGTTCAAATTACTCCTGAAGAAGCTCTAACGAGCGAAACATGTTGAGCAAGCAAACTAAAACTTTTTAAAAAATTGTTTAAAATGAATTGAAGTTTCCATGTAATTTACTTTGGCCTTGTATTTACTTATTTAGTTGAAAAATGTATTATTAAAAATATTGTTTTTTCTATTTTTCTATACTATTGTGTCTTTCACAATTTATTTGCACCGTTTAATAGTCCCAGGGTCCTTAGGTACCCAATCCCCCGTTATGTATTCTTCATGCCTCTTAATCACTCTGTTTGACTCATTACTAAAGAACAGTAAACAAACCAGAATAAAACATATCATGAAAAAGCCTCTTGAGCCTCTTGTGTAAATACTACATCATTATAGAGGGGGGGGGGGGCTAGCTATTTAACTTATCAAAGAGTCACTTGTGTCTTGTGAGCCAAGGACCCCACATTTTGGTAAATTTTGTAGGGCAGCCCCTAGCCTCATACGTTCATCTATATAACAGGAGGTGTTGGTTTATGAATCGCTTCCACAGACCAATATGTAAGGGTTCAGACTGAATCCAATACAATACCACTGTTTCTGGTATAATAAAGTAGTCACAAAAACAATTTGATTTTAGTAAAAAGCTCAACATCCACTTGGGGCTGCAGATATTGGGGAATTTGAAGGTATCTGATATAAACACGTGACTGCTGACCAAAACGGTCTGACCCAATTACAGGATCATACCTGTAGTAACTTATCCCTAGCAGAAATACCAGTATCTGGATAGGCGCTACACGCTCCTTTCCAGTCATAAAGTGTTATTTTAGGTATGTCCCCCACCCACCTGGCACAAGCCTTTTCTAATTGGGGTGATGGTGTGTCTAATAGCAGGGCGTAATAAGTGGAAATAAGTTTGGAATGTTCAGTTGAGAGAAGACTCTCCAATCTAGAATTACATACCTGAACTTCTCTAAGTCCTACCTGAGCCTTTGCCACATGGCATAGCTGTAGGTATTGAAATGTGCCATGTATGAGGTACCTGAAACTCCTGTTGCAGAACATCTGTTTTTATTGCTGTCTTTGCCTCCATTAGGGAGATTTACTCTCTGTCCTGCTTACCTTTATCATCGAAAGGAAAAGTAAAAGAACATTTTAAAATTTTGGGTTGACCACTAATAGAGGGGAAATCTTCCAATGGGGGCCTTAATGACACCCCAGGATTTCCTCACTTTAAAGGAATTTCCTCTCACTTCCTGTTTCGGCCATGGAGCATGAAGTGAAGGGAAATCTTCCCAGATGACAAAAAACAAAACAAGCAAAGGGTTATAACACTTAGGCCCCTTTCACACTGGGGCAGAAGGTGCGGTGGCGGTAAAACGCCTCTATATTTAGTGGTGCTTTACCGCTAATTTACCGCTAATTTTGTGGCGCTATTCGGCCACTAGCAGGGGCGGTTTTACCCTAGCGCTAGAGGCCGAGAAAGGGTTAAAACACTGGCTTTCACACTGTAGAAACAGTAGCTGCTGTTTTAGGTCGGTTCTCAGGCGTTATTTTTAGCGCAATAGCGCCTGCAAACCGCCCCAGTGAGAAAGGGGTCTTATGTATCCAAAATGAAAAAAAAAAAAAAAGTTTTGCCTTTTAGTTACACTTTAATATTCAGGTTGAATGGAACTGGTACAGTTTGCAAATCAGCATTCTCATCTCTGTTTAAAACTATACTTTTGCTTTTATGAAATGTGTTTACAATAGACATTGGCCTGCTATCTTCAGAATATTTCTATCCCTCTTTTTTACATACTGAACTTTTGGTTAAAGTGGAAGTAAACCCTTCTATAATTTTCAGCCAAGGAAGCTGCCATCTTGGCCTCTGTTTAATCTTCAACTGCCATGGTGCTGCACATGTGATCAGTTATGACACCAGCCATTGGATGGTTTGACAGTTTGGTTGAGAGCACAACCAATGTGACAGTTGGCAATCCCGGCATGCCGGAAATTTAACTGCTTTTTGAAACTGTTAAATTGATGGGTTTACTTCCGCTTTAATCATTTTAGTCACTTGCTTTGCATGCAATTTTAAACCATACTAACAGACTAATCAGTTAAAAGTGCTGGTTATTCTAGCGATAACAAGTAATCAAACCACAGAGGAAGTGAGAGAGGAAGCAGACTGGATAGATTTTGGCTGCAAGGAGGCAACTGGTAGTCACCATATTTAGAAAAAAAAATGTTTGTAGCCTATGTAGTGAGCTATTTAGAGCCAGTATGTGATGTACAAAAGTTGGCAGTTTCATAACTTATATACTGTTCAGATGGTGAAGTATATAATGCAGTATAGAAAAACAGCAGATTCAAACAAGAAACAAGCACTGAACATGTATTTAGTAGACTAGATTCTACCAGGGACTCTCTCACATATACTGGTTAATCTATACCAGACCCTTCGGGTCTGGTATAGATTTTAGGGAACTTCACACCAAAATAAAAATAAATGGGGGGGGGGTCCCCTCCAAAATCTATACCAGGCCCTATGGGTCTGGCATCGATTTAAAGGGGAATTTCATGCCAAAATTTAAAAAAATAAATGGCGTGGGGTACCCCCCAAAATTCATATCAGACTCTTATCCGAGCATGCAGCCTGGCAGGTCAGTATTGGGAGATTGTGTGAGTGCCCCCCACCCCCTCCTGAACCGTACCAGGCAACATGCCATCACCCCAAAGCACCTTGTCCCCATGTTGATGGAGACAAGGAACAAAAAGAAGAAAAAGAAAGGCGCACCAGCCTAGTGTGTTACCGTTGATGATTTATTAAATAAAAATGATAATAAAAAACGACTCACAAGAGAAAATGGTGTAAAAGGCTTGTCAACAACGAATTGTGATAGATACCCCTCGAACCACACTCGAAACTAGGAGGGATGGAGGTGTGTTACTGCCGACTTACGCGTTTCAAGGCAGCAAGGGCCTTTTCATCAGAGACCAGCAGTACTTTCCCCATCTATGAAAGGCAGCAAGGCCACTGTTACTGTTGTTTGACAATTGCGGAACTTTTCATGCAGAATATTGATTAACCCTTGGACAATCCACCCGTGCGCAGGAGTTTGTTTGTCTTTCTCTGATGGAGACAAGGGCCGACAACCCTGAGCTGCGGTTGTCGGAGGCTGTGGGTGGGGGGGCTTTTTGGAATCTGAAAGGCTCCTTTAACAAGGGGGCCCCCGGATCCCGCTCCCCATGGGAACAGGTATCAGATACATCATACCCCTACCCATTCACCAAAAAAGTGTCAAAATGTGAAAAATCAGAAGAGACAGTTTTTAACAATCTTATTAAAAAAAAAAAAAGTATCCTGCTATGTACATTCACCATCCATCACGCCACCCAACGGATCTCAAAATATATAAAAAAGCAACAAAGCTCCGCCTCGATGGGAGGCCTCCCGCAGACTGCAGTCTCTTCAGTTTGACAGCCGTTATATAGGCAAGGGGGGCCACCCAGTGACATAACCGTCCCTTCTGTTGACATGCAACATCAGAAGGGGGCGAGGTCATCCAGTGACATCGGCAGGAGGCCTCCTATTGCGGCGGAGCTTTGTTTGTTTTTTTCAATTTTTCGGATCTGATGGTCTTCATTAGGAGCGCATTAATTGTATCCAATAAGGTGTAATAGCAAGCAATAAGGTTTCTTATATAGTTTCTCCCAGCAATCTCTCCAATGGTAGCAAAGATCTGTAGTCCAGATACAAAGTCATATAAGTCTGAGGAACTACTCGTCCCACAATCCCTTTAGCTTGGCTCACAAACATGATGTCAGTTGATAACACTGGGCACTAGAGGGACATGCGATGCATAGAAATACCAGAGGATAACTATACTTTATAATTGTAGTCCACAATGATACATGTTTTTTTTTGTTTTAATTTGCTTGTGCACTGGGAAAAAAATTACATTTCGCTGGTATTAGCACACTTTTCCATTCGCATGTTCGCCTAGATGAAGTCTTAATTGGCTTAATTGGGCATAACTAAATGCAGAGCAACCATTACTTCCTGTTTTTCTTAGTAAATGAACCCCATAGTTTGCATTAGTCTAGTTAAAGTGAACCTTTCAGGAATCAAAAAGACATCAAACTATCTGAAAGCTAGCACCTCAAAATACCTGTGCTCACCTTTGTTTATCTTCAAAACTACCACTGAAAACAACAGTAGCCTTCAAACAAAGTATTATAAAATCTCCACCATCTTCATGGTGCCCCCATTCCATAAAACAACATGTTGCCTAAAAGTATGGCCTATTAAAGGCACATTTTGATTTGTGGGATATGGAGGACACCATTACTTTATCTCCAAGTTAACATTTGGATATCATGTGCATCTAGCATAAGGGAACCCTCCCCAGTGCTGCCATGTCCCCCCACCACCCATGCCCACGAATAGCTAGTACATAAAGATACACCACATACACCACATAAATGTAATGGTTTCATGTTGATATTGAATATTGCTCATCATTCTTGCTTAAGATTGCTCAGTCTGATGTGAAATAATATGAAGCAATTTCGAAATGTGTATGAGGAACTATATTAGGCAAACAGCTGCATACACAGTTGAAATAAACAAAGAATATATATATATACACTGCATATACAGTACTGTGCAAAAGTTTTAGAAAAAGAGGTGTTAATAGTTTATTTTTCATCTAGGAAAATAGAAAGTAACAGAGTTGAAATCCCAATCAGATCCATACTTGGTGTGACCACCCTTTGCCTTCAAAACAGCATAAATTCTTCAATTCTTTTAGGTACAATTGCACACAATTTTTAAAGGGAACTCGGCTAGTAGGTTGTTCCAAACATCTTGGAGAACTAACCACAAATCCTGTCAATTTCAATGTATTTTTAGCGGCACTTTACCATCGTTTTTGCTGCGCTATTCGGCCGCTAGCGAGGCACTTTTAACAATCGCTAGCGGCCAAAAAAGGCTGTGGCGCCTCTTTGCTGGTGGTTCGGCGGCTCAAAGATGCAACTAGCAGGACTTGTTTTACCATCCTGACAGCATACCACTCCAGTGTGAATGGAACTGCTCTTTCAGGGTGCTTTGCAGGTGCTATTTTTAGCATTATATTGCATGCAAAGCGCCTCAGTGTGAAAGGGGTCTTATTTATTCCTGACCTCTGTACTTTGGGCATAACTTAATTCTGACTTCCTGAACTCTGTGTATTACTTAATCTTAACCCCTGAACTCTGTACACGATTTAACCCTGAACCCCGAACTCAATGCGTTACTTAATCCTGACCCCTGTACTTTGTGCGTTACTTAATCCTAACTCCCTGAACTCCCTGTATTACTTATTCCTGACCCCTATACTCTGTGCACTACTTAATCCTGATCCCTGAATTTGGTGCATTACTTAACCACTTTCATACCGGGCCTATTCTGGCACTTCTCTCCTTCATATAAAAATCATATTTTTTTTGCTAGAAATTTACTCAGAACCCCCAAACATTATATATGTTTGTTTTTTTTGCAGACACCCTAGGGAATAAAATGGCTGTCATTGCAACTTTTTATCTCACACAGTATTTGGCAAATAATTTTTCATGAATTAAAAAATAACAAAACATGAAAGTTGGCTAATTTTTAGTATAATGTGAAAGATGATGTTACGCCGAGTAAATAGATACCTAACATGTCACACTTTAAAAATCACACTCATAGAATGGCACCAAACTTCAGTACTTAAAAATCTCCATGGGCGACGCTTTATTTTTTTTTACAGGTTACCAGTTTAGAGTTACAGAGGAGGTCTAGCGCTCTAAGGTACATGGCGATACCTCACATGTGTGGTTTGAACAGTGTTTACATATGTGGGCGGGACTTACGTGCATGTTTGCTTCTGAGCGTGAGCTACCGGGGACAGGGGATGTCCCCTCCCGTCGCCTATAAGAACGATCAAGCGGCGGAACTCTGCGCTCTACTTAATCCTGACCCCTAAACTCTGCATTCTACCTAATCCCAACCCCTAAACCCTGCGTTCTGCTTAATCCTGACCCCTAAACGCTGCATTCTACTTAATCCCGATCCCTAAATGCTGCGTTCTACTTAATCCCGACCCCTAAACGATGCGTTACACTTAATCCCGACCCCTAAACAGGGCCGGACTGGCCTATTGGGATACCAGACATTTCCCTGTAGGCTGCCTGCCCTGGAGTTGCTTTGGATATATGCCGTGGGTGCAGCGCAGCGCTCCCCTCCCTCCTTCTCACGCACTGCGGAAGACCGGTGTGTCACAGAGCTGTGAAATGTTCAGCCGCGCTATGACAAAAGTCCTACCCTCCTCCTAGACCAGCTTGTGTGATAGGCGCAGTGTTTTGTCTATCACACAAGCTGGTCTAGGAAGAGGTTGGGACTTTTGTCACAGCACGGCCGAACATGATTTTACACTCAGCTCCGTGACACAGTGCTAAGGCTGCAACGATGGTGAGGCTGCAATGAGGCCACAGTAAGGCTGCAATGAGGCCACAGTAAGGCTGCAAGGGGGGCACAGTAATGCTGGAATGAGGGCACAGTAAGGTGGCAATAAGGGCACAGTAAGGTGGCAATGAGGGCACGGTGAGGCTGCAATGAGGGCACAGTAAGGCGGCAATGAGGGCACAGTAATGTGGCAATGAGGGCACAGTGAGGCTGCAATGAGGGCTCAGTAAGGCGGCAATGAGATGGGCACAGTGAGGCTGCAATGAGGGCACAGTGAGGCTGCAATAAGGGCACAGTAATGCGACAATGAGATGGACACAGTAAGGCTGCAATGAGGGCACAGTAAGGCGGCAATGAGATGGGCATGGTGAGGCTGCAATGAGGGCATGGTGAGGCTTCAATGAGGGGACACACAGTAAGGCAGCATGGATGGGCACAGTGAGGCTACAATGATAGGCACAGTAAGGCTGCAATGATGGTGAGGCTGCAATGAGGGCACGGTAAGGTGGCAATGATGGACACAGGAAGGCTGCAATATGGGCACAGTAAGGCTGAAATGAGGCAATGGTAAGGCTGCAATGATGGGTACAGTGAGGCGCCAATGATGGAAACAGTGAGTCGGCAACGATAAAGACAGTAAGGCGGCAATGATGGGCACAGTGAGGCTGCATGGACTGGCACAGGGGCTGCATTGATGAGCACAGTGAGGCTGCATTTGATGGGCACTGGTGAGGCTGCATTGATCTCTTGTATCATGTCCGCAGTCTCTGACCATCGCTTGTACCATGTCTGCAGTCTCTGACCATCTCCTGTATCATGTCAACATTCTCTTAACATCTATAGTATCATGTCCTCAGTCTCTAACCATCTCCTGTAATATGCTTGCAGCCTCTGATATCTTCTGTACCATGTCCGAGGCCTTTGACATCTTGACATCTCCTGTACCATGCCCACAGCCTCTGACCATCTCCTGTAATATGCCCACAGCCTCAGATCAACTCCTGTAATATGCCCGCAGCCTCTGACATCTTCTGTACCATGTCTGAGGACTTTGACATCTCCTATACCATGCCCACAGCCTCTGACCATCTCCTGTAATATGCCCACAGCCTCAGATCATCTCCTGTAATATGCCCGCAGCCTCTGACTACTCCTGTAATATGCATGCAGCCTCTGACTATCTCCTGTACTATGCCTGCAGCCTCTGACCATCTCCTGTACTATGCCTACAGCCTCTGACCATCTCCTGTACTATGCCACAGCCTCTGACCATCTCTTGTCTGCAGTCTCTGAGGGAGTCTGGAGAGAAGTTAAGAATGGGGGCACCACCGGGATGGGGGTCATGGGAGAAGTCAGACATGTGTGGCCTGTGGAAAGGAGACTATAGGAAAACCAGAGCCACCAAGCCGGATCCGACTGACTGATCCCTGCACGGTGGTACACCTGAGAGGAGGTCAGTGACAGCGCCGCCAGGCCAGTCTGAGGGGGAGGGATCACTGATGTAAGGGGGGAGTGAATACAATGATGTAAAGGGGCACTAATATAAACGTTTCCCCCCTATATCAGTAACCCCCCCTTACCGTAGTGTATCTTCTGCGGAAGGTGGTCTCTGGTGACCAGAGTCCACCTCCCACATTCCCAAAGTCCCAGGTGTCCCCCTTGATGATTGCTTCACTTTTACCACTTTTAACTGAAATTTTCTGTTTTTATATATATATATATATATATATATATATATATATATATATATATATATACATATATATATCCCTATGTGCTTTCATATCTGTCTTATCTGTATATATAATACACTCTTCAAATGTGCTTTAAAATGCATGGTTTTCCCTTTCATGAACAAGAAAATAATGACGTTGGGCTAGTATGATAATGCTATGTGGCTGATATGAAATTATTTCCAGGACTAGATTTTATTCCCAGTCCAGCCCTGCCCTTAAACTCTGCATTCTACTTAATCCCGCCCCTAAACTCTGCATTCTCCTTAACCCCGCCCCCCAAACTCTGTGTTCTACTTAATGCCGACCCCTAAAAACTCTAACTCTGTGTTCTACTTAATCCTGACCCCTGAACTTGTGCATTACTTAATCCTGACCTCTGAACTTTGTGTTCTACTTAATCCTGACCCCTGAACTCTGTACACTACTTAATCCTGATCCCCTAAATAAGAGCATTACTTAATCCTGAACTCTGTGCATTACTTAATCCTGACCCCTGAACTCTGTACATTTCTTAATTCTGAACCCTGAACTCTTGTGTTTTCCCTAAATCCAACCCCTGAACTTTGTGTACTACTTAATCCTGACCCCTGAGATCTGTGTGCTACTCACTCTGATCCTTGAACTGATCCTGACCCCTGATATCTGTGTGCTGCTTAATCCTGATCCAAAGCCATTCTACAAGCTTACAGACTGAATGGAGACTGAACTGTCCACTGTAAACTCTTTCCAGGGAAACAGCACTGAGAGAGCAGCAGCCAACAGCCTTGAAACTTCTGTAGCGCTGATATTCTCCCATATCTGATGTGTGTTTGCATACTTTAATAAAACGTCTATGGACATTGCTATGTTTGAATATTTGGAGCCATCTAGTGGCCAAATACTGGTAATGCATATATTTTGTTTTTCCTGAGAGAAGCACAAAAGACTAGACAGGAAGTGACTGTTGTTTTGGGAGGAGGAGGCTGACTTTTTTCACCCAGGAGATTTGGTGACCTACCCATGAACACTTTTTTAAGCAGTGCATGCTGGGTAGGAGATAAAAGGAGCCGGAGCAGCCATTTTAGGTCTCTGGGAATCGTGTGGCCTGCCTGAGAGGACCTGTGGGGAGACAGTGGCCAGATTGCAGAGACCCAGAGACACTCAACCGAGCATCGGAGGACGGGATCTACCCAGTGGAGCTGAACGGGGCGATTGGCCCAGCTGACGGAGAAGCAAGTTGCAATCACCGGAACAAAAGTTACCACACAGAGCCTCTATCCAGTGGGTGAGTGGGCAGGGCCGCTGATAGGGGGGGACCACCGGACCTTCTGTACGGGGCCCGCACACACACAGGGGCCCGGACAGGGAGGCAGATCGTGCGGTATAACAAATACAGAAACGATCCATCCAGCAGCTGAAAGACGATTTCTCTCCCTCCTGACGGTTTTCAGCTGCTGGATGCATCTAAAAGCAGCGCTGCCTGTTTTCCTCTGGTGGAACATAGAGAGATGTGTTACTGTCAGGACACTGAGAGTGGGGGAAGTGCCGTTCATATGTAATTTAGGGCCTCTTCCTAAGGCTGTCCTAATACACAGGCACCTCTGAGAACTGCCCAGGGGTCCTTGGTGCTTGGGGGGGCCTAGAAGTTTCCTCCCACTGCTCCCAGCAGTACTCTGGTAACAAGTTCCCCTCACTTTGGCCGGTTCTTTCTGTACAGGTCAGTTCTATCGTGTATCTTGTGTCAATGCTTCCTAATGTCTGCCTCTCTCCCTCCAGGCATCTTCCTTCCCACCTCAGCCACTATCTCTTCCTGCTTTTCTTTCATCCTCACACACATCACAACCATCTCTGCCTCTCACACTGCTCTTCTCCCACATGTTAACCCTCTCTGCTCGCAGCCTCTTCTCCAGCCCTCCAGACATTCTTTTCCTGACACTTCACAAACAATTGTACCTCACTCCCCTCCCCCTCCCAGTCTTCTTCTCTGCAGACACTTCACCTTCACACAGGTGTGTGCCCCCCCCCCCCTACACAAACACCATTACTGGGTGGATTCCCCCAACACTGAATCTTTACTAGTTATTGGAATCTCCCCCTCTCCCCCTCCCTGACAGAAAGCCTATTTGCTTTTATTATACTGTGGCTATTCCTCACCAGCCAACAGTATTCCTCATGCCCATCACTGACCATCCCTCTCCAGTCCCCTCCACCCCATCTATATCCCCCTTCCCTCATTCTATCACATATCCTCCTCCTTTTTTTTTATCCCTATACAGACCAGAATTCCCCCAGTCTCACTCCAGTTCCCCTCTACCCATCCCCCATCTCCTACCCACCTCCACCCCTCCTCCTTCTCCCTTACACAATGGTTCTCATCTCCATCCCCCCCCCCTATTTTTTTCAGGGTTAAGGAAGAACCCCAAAGTGGAGCATCCTATTGCTGCTGATGTTTGTGTGGGTGGGATGTGTACTGCGCCAATCCCTGCTGACTCTCCTCTCCGTTCCAATGAGATTGGCACAGTACACATCCCACCCACACAAGAAGCAGCAGTAATAAGATTAAGCAGCAGAGTTAAGGAAGAACCCCAACCGAAGTGCCAGAAGAGACCCAGAAACTCTGGAGGGGAAGGTAGAGGGGGAGCTGTTCTTCCATTTGTAGATTTAGCCCAGTGGCAGCCTGCCAGAATCTGTAAAGTCAGCTTCACTGCACAGCTCTTCTTCAGGAGCCCATATCTGTAAAATGTTACTGCCCCTACACTGTACCCTATACTGTACCCTCCTTCCCCCTGTACTGTGGCCACTTACCCTCCCCCTGTACTGTACCCTCCCCCTGTACTGTACCCTCCTAACCACTGTACCACTGTACTGTGCCCTCCTCCCCACCCATACTGTGCCCTCCTCCCCCCCCCCATACTGTACCTTCCTGTGCCCTTTCTGTGACCCCATGTATTGTACTCTCCTAACTGCTGTACCGAGACATCCTGCCCCCCCCCCGACTGTTCTCCCCCCATAACTTTGTATGTTATGTTGTGTTTGTGTCCACTAATGATGATTTTTGTGTATTTTTTTTTAGAAAATATTGTTTTGATATTTTTTAGGGGGGCCCTGTCAGGTAAGCTGTACGGGGCCTCGTGATTTCTAACAGCAGCCCTGTGAGTGGGTCACGGCCCACAGTTTGTTAAAGCGGAGCTCCACCCTCAATTTAACATACTGTCAGTATTATTAACAGGACAAATCAATGCTACATCCGATATTTTTAGATAAAAAAATGTTACTGTACCATTCTAACTGTTATGTCTTCTGGTCTGCTTCCCCACGGGTTTGCGTCTGGTTTTTCCTGGTTTCCTGTCGCCGCGCTGTGCCTTCTGGGAGCTTTTGTCGTAGCTCCCTAATTTTCATTTGGCCCTGTGAAACTAAAGATCGCGCGACTTTGTGTAGCAGGAAGTGACGACGCGGATGTAAACAAAGGAAGGGGCGGGCGTTTTGAACAATCCATTACACAGATGCAGATCGAGCGGTGGATGCTGGGACATCAGCATCCACCGGAAAAGGAAGTGCAGGGCTGTGGGCTTATGCCCACAGTTAAAATGGTGCCTAAACCGGATGGGGGAATATAAGTTGTTATTTCACACTATAGAGCAGCGGAGCGGCCGGCAGGGACAGGAAACATCAGTTGCAGAAATGACGGTAATTTAGGTTTCAGATAGCCATTAAAAAAAAACGTATCTGGCGTGGGAGATCCGCTTTAAATCTCACATGCAGTTAGACTCATATACAGGCCTCACTGGAAATTATAGTTCCACAAAGAAGCAGAGCAACTGACACTGAGAAGGCCTGAGGCCTATCTACCTTGATGTCTCAAGCAATGTTAAAATAGTTGTTACAGCTACACCAGGAGCATTTTCACTTCAATTTAACTCACCAAAACTGTGGATTACAAATCACAAGGAGCCACTTTAGCTAGCGAAAAAACGAAGATCCGGGACTAAGTACTTTAAGTGAGATCTCACACATAGCTTATAAAGTAGGGGGAGCTCCCAGGTGTAGATATATATATATATATATATATATATATATATATATATATATATATATACTGTATATACTGTTTCTTTCAAATTGTTTATATTGAAATCCATTGTGCTGTTGTCTTATGTTGGGATGGCAGCACAATTACTGTAATCACTTTTTTGCATATTCTACAGTAAAATATATCTCTGGTTAAGTATCCAGTTGTTGTGGCGTATAGTTTTCTTCCACCAGGTGCAGTCAGTGGATCCTGGGGTGACAATACAGGTATTTTGTACTGTCTTACATTGTATTGTATTGCATTGCATCACAGCTGTGCGAAGGGGATTGAGCCAAGTTAGTGGGGTTTATTGGTAGAGTGCAAGCCCAAATCAAACCAGCAGCTCCTTTGGGGGTCAGTGCTACAGGTAGGGGCTCATCCGGGATCCTGTCACTCTACAAGCAAGTCCGCCCCCTTCAGGCTACCATGGACCCCATCAAAGTAGTCCAGTGGTGCGAAGCAGAAGGGACACGCTCAGAAGCTAGCGTGGCCATTAAACTTCCAAGGAGCGACTGGGGAAAGAAACAAATTAAAGAGGTGGTAAAAACATTGTCCCCGGACAGAAAGGCTTACGTGGTCACAGTGAAACCAGATCCTGGGACCGACTGCACCTATGCACTGATAGAGTGGGGACGGGATGTCCCTGAAAATGTCCACGGTGCCAGTATAAAATTGTCTGAAAAGACAGAGTGCCACTTGACACATCCCAGCAAGCATGAAGGGCACTCTCCCAGTCAGAAGCAGTTAGAACCTTTAGACAGGAAAGCAGGGGCTGCTACTAAATCACTGGCAGAACGACAGCTGGCTGATCTGAAACTACAGTACTGTGACATACAGGAGAAGTTTCAAGAGACCTCCAGTATTATAGCTGAACGCATTATTGGGTTACGTGTCGGTTTGGAGGACCAGAGAGATAGCCCAACCCTGGGAAGGTGCTGAAGAAACGCACCCAGGGCCGCTTGCAGGAAGTAACCATCCTGAAGGATTTCCACATTGATGGCCAGATAGGAGAAAAGGGGCAGAAGGACAAACTGTCCTACATCAAATAGAGTTGGGGCTACAAAAAGGATATCTGGAATCGGAAATTAGAGAGGCTGTAATCTGGAGACTCCTACCACTAACCGCCCTATGAAAAAAACACAGAGAGTCTGCTTCAAATGTGGAGGAGTAGGACATCTCAGGCGAGTGTGCCCAAGCCTAGTAACTGAGACAAAAATCCAAACAGCCGGGGGGAAACTTCAGAGGGCCCCAGTGAAGGAGTCAACTGGGCGTCCCGGTTGTAATAGCTAACTCCACACCGACTCATATGCCCCTGACCACTGGGGTCACCAACAAGCCAGGACGGAAAAGAGAGAGACCCCCAAAACCAAAGGCGAATGTACAATCAACCAAGCAGGCCAAAGGTACTGCAATCAGTGGATTTCCCCCCAAGCTAGTGGGACCCTCCCCAATTGTCCCCATCCAAGTAGAGGGGATTTATACGAAAGCCCTGCTGGACATTGGAGCCCAAGTAACCTTGCTCTACAGGGATTTCTATGACAGACATCTCAAGCACCTACCGTTACAGAAATTAGAGGAACTAGAGATATGGGGATTAGGCACTCAGAACTTCCCATATGATGGTTACCTGCCGGTCAGACTCACCTTCAACCCAAGTACAGCAGGAGAGGCTGAGACTTTTGACACCTTGGCCATAGTGTGCCCTCGTCCCCCAGGGGCTGACAAAAATTCCCTTATCATTGGGAAGAACACTGACTTAGTGAGGAGGCTACTTGCACCGCTTGTGCTGCAGAAGAGGACCCTCCCCACTAAAATACATCCAATGTTGGCGCAGACATACCGAGATCTTAGACAAGAGGAAGAGGCTCCTGAAGAGGGAGTGGGAAAAATCTGGCTCCTGGATAGGGAAAAGAGGTTAATCCAGCCGGCTGAAGTAATTCACCTGAGAGCCTCTGTCAAGTTAAGCTGGAAAAAAACAGGTCCTTTCATTGTCCTTGAAAATACAAGCCAGGGAGAAAAAAAGGGGTTAGAACTTATCCCTGAAGTATTGCCCACCAGGGCATTAAAGAGGACTCACGGCAAAGTTCCAGTCAGTGTCCGCAACACAGCAGCTGTGCCAGTGAGGGTGCCAGCCAGACTACTGTTAGGACAGGTCAGCCCAGCAACTCCAGTCGCAGCATGTGGTTTGACGGAAGGACCAGCAGCAGAAATCCCTGTAGAAGAATTCTGCCCAAAAAATACGCCTCTTACTCCTGCATGGAGAGAAAGAGCTAAAGCTCAACTTCTGAGATGGAGGGCAGCCTTCTCAAAAAGTGAATTTGACTGAAGGAAGACAAGCCGTTTCGTGAAAGCGTTAGGCGAATCCCATTGGGAGATCCGGAAGATTTGAGGGAACAACTGGCCGAACTCAAGAGGATGGGCATTATCCGGGAGTCCAGGAGTCCTTATGCCTCCCCTATAGTGGTGGTCAGGAAGAAGAACGGGTCCCTACGCCTATGTATCGATTACAGGACCTTGAACCGGAGGACCATTCCTGACCAGTACACCACACCTCGGATAATGGATGCTCTGCAGAGCCTGTCGGGAGCGAAGTGGTTCAGTGTGCTGGACTTAAAGAGTGGGTATTATCAGATCCCCATGTGCCCTGAAGACAAAGAGAAGACCGCTTTTATCACCCCGGTGGGATTCTTTGAGTTCAACCAGATGCTGCAAGGCCTGTCTGGGGCCCCAGCAACTTTCCAGAGGTTGATGGAAAAGACAGTGGGTGACATGATCCAACTTGAATTACTAGTTTACCTGGATGACGTCATAGTATTTGGAAGAACTTTGGAAGTGCATGAAGAACGCCTGGAGAAGGTCCTGAAGAGACTTCATGATGAAGGTCTGAAGCTCTCTATGGAAAAATGCCAGTTCTACCAGCCCTCAGTGAATTACCTGGGACACATTGTGTCTGAAGAGGGAGTGGCAACCGATCCCAAGAAGTTAGAAGCTGTCACTTCTTGGCCCAGGCCCACCAATGTGACTGAACTCAGCTCATTCTTAGGCTTCTGCTCGTACTACAGAAGGTTCATGGAAGGGTTCGCTAAAATAGCCCACCCACTCACTGAGCTTCTAAAGCAACAGGAAGAAGTTATTGTTAGCCCAGATCAGTCAAGTAAGCCAAAAGAAGGGCCCAGAAGGAAGAAAGAGTCCATCCAGGACCAGTGGACTCCAGAATGCGAGGAAGCTTTCAGACAATTGAAGTGAAGCCTTACCATTGCCCCGGTTTTGGCCTATGCAGACCCTGCCAAACCATACGAGTTGCATGTGGATGCCAGCCGTGAAGGACTGGGAGGAGTGCTCTATCAAGAGCATGAAGGGCATCTGCGGCCGATCGCTTATGTGAGCAGAAGTTTGACTCCTGTCGAAAGAAACTATCCGACTCACAAGCTTGAATTTCTGGCTCTGAAGTGGGCAGTGGTAGACAAGTTGAAGGACTACCTTTACGGGGCTGAATTCGTGATTAAGACGGACAACAACCCCCTCACATATCTGCTCACCACTGCGAAGCTGGACACCACCGGTCACAGGTGGTTAGCTGCTCTCTCGGCATTTACCTTCAGCCTGAATTACAGACCAGGGGTTGGTAACCGAGATGCGGATGCTCTGTCAAGAAGGCCTCATGACCCCTGAAACCCCTCAGAAGACTGGACTCAACTTACTCCAGAAGGAGTAAAGGCCCTTTGGGAAGGGACAAGTCAATACAGGAAAGGTGGGGCCAGAGCTAAAGAAGTAGGAGTATCCTCAGGTGCTATTGCAACATCTCCCAAGTTGTACAGGAGGGTTTTCCCAAGCTATCCAGAAAGGATCTCAGGAGAGATCAAGAGGAAGATCCACTGTGTGGGCTGGTGCTGAAGGCATTGGAACATCAACAGCCTGAGGTGCTGCGGAAGAGCCCCAAGAAGGAAGCCCGGCTGTTACTGAAAGAATGAGATCAGTTGCAGTTGCAACAAGGGGTGGTCTACCGAAGGGGCCCCTCTAAGGATCCAGAAGCGAAGTGGCAGCTGCTTCTGCTGGGAAAGCATAGAGAGAGGGTACTGATTGCTTTACACGATTACCATGGTCATATGGGAGCCGAGAGGACTCTCCAACTAGTAAGGGACAGGTTCTACTGGCCTCACATGAGGAAAGAAGTGGAGAGTTACTGTCATTCCTGCCTCAGGTGCATACAACGAAAGACATTGCCCCAGAGGGCTGCCCCAATGTGCCATTTGGAGAGCCAGGGACCAATGGACCTGGTCTGCATAGACTTTCTTTGTTTGGAATCCGATCTGAGTGGGCAGGGGGACATCTTGGTGGTAACAGATCATTTTACCCATTATGCCCAAGCTTTTCCTACTAGAGACCAGCAAGCAACCACAGTAGCAAAGACTCTTGTGGAGAAGTTCTTCGTCCATTATGGCTTACCTCAACGGATACATTCGGACCAAGGAAGGGACTTTGAGAGCAAATTGATAAAGAGACTGTTGGATCTACTAGGCATACAAAAGTCCAGGACTACTCCTTATCACCCACAAGGGGACCCTCAACCGGAAAGGTTCAACAGGACCCTCCTGAATATGTTGGGGACGTTGACTGCAGAACAGAAACCCCATTGGAGTAGACACATTACTGCACTGGTTCATGCCTACAACAGTACCAAAAGTGACGCCACTGGGTATTCCCCTTACAGATTGAGGTTCGGCCGTGAAGCCCGATTACCAGTGGACCTGGCTTTTGGTTCCTCCTTGGATCACACATCAGAGACCTCCCATAGAGGGTATATGGACAGGCTGCGGAAGGAGCCTGAAGATAGCTTACGAGCAGGCTCAAGCCACCTCAAACTCCAGAGAGAACAGGAACAAGAGGAACTTCAACCTGAAAGTAAGAGTTCAGGATCTTCAACCAGGTGACCGGGTTTTGCTGAGGAATCTAGGCATCCCAGGCAAGCATAAGTTGGCTGATCATTGGAGATCACAGCCTTATGTTGTGTGTTGGAAGCTTCCAGGGCTCCCAGTGTATGAAATCAAGCCAGAAGGAAACACTGGGCCAGTAAAAACCTGGCACCGGAATCACCTTTTACCTCTCACAGAGGCAGTCAGGATAAGCACAGAGGAGGAATCCCCATCCACATCCACTGATGTGCGTAGGCCAATAACCAGGTCTCAGCTTGCACCCTCTACAGATGAAGATGAGGAAGTGGAGATGAGTTGGCTGTGGCCTCCAGAGACTTTAGAAACAGATGCTGATATCTCTTCAGAAGTAGAGGAGGATAATAACGGAATTCTCAGGGCAGAGGCCCCAGAATTTGTGCCAGCAACTCATCCTGCAAAAGAGCCCAGTACTCTTATTTACTCTCCATCTTTAGTCACTGAGAGGAGGGATGATGACATTTGTCAAAAAGGAATGGACACTCCGAAAGTGCAAAGAGCAAAGACAGACTGACTTATGATGCATTGGGCGAATGCTCTAAAGCATCTCAGTTTGTCAGCAAAAGAAACCTTGAAAAGTCTGGTCCCTCTACTTTTGATTCAGTAAGGGACAGCCCCTCCTCACCCCTTGGCACATCTGTACCAGACACGGTAGTATCAGCTGTGAGTGCACAGGATAGCTTCCCATCATATGACAATTGGTGGGAAGCTCCTCTGTCTGTATTGTATGACCGTATAGAGGCTAAAATACAAGATAGAGTTAGCAAATTGAACCTCTTTGGAGGACCAAAGAGATAAAGTAGGAGGAGTGTGCGAGCAGCCCCGGGGAGGGTTCAAACCTGCAACGTGTTGCACCGTAGTGCAGGTTGCTAACCTCTCAACCATTCAGGGCTGCTCCTTCGGGGGTCAGTGCTACACTTCTAAAGTGTTGGGGTAAGATATTTAACAAACATTTTTTTTTGCTGTCACAACGTAGAGTAAAATATTTCCTCTCATCTGTGCCTAGTCTTGCCACAAAGAGTTAATCCAGCTCTGACCAATCCTCTTTTCTTTTTTCAGTGAAATAAATGGACAAACAGGAGAAAACTTTTGTCCGTTCTTCCACCTTGCTGTGAGTGACAGGTTATTTACATATGTCATGCACTAGCCCGGAGACAGGCATTATTTTTTAATTCCCACCCCCACTCCTTTTCTGAAGTCATGTGGTTACTTTTCTGGATTTTGACTGGATGTTAGTGATCATAGCAGAATTTAGTGTAAGAAATACACAGGACAAAATGCATGTTGACAAGGGGAGTGTAAAGGTGGGTGGGGAGTTTCCTGACATCATGACTCCACACACAGAGCTCCAGACGACAGATCCACCCACAGAATCTGCAGTTTTTCAGTTCTTATAACAGACGGAGGGGAGATATTTGACAGGTAAAAATACATGCAGGAGGCATGTATATCCTTATAGATCAGCACTATGGCAGTAGTTTAGAAAGGATGAGAGCGGCATTATATACACTTTAAATTCCAGCAATACAAAAAGAAAAATATTTAGGGATTCCCAGTTTAACAAAAGCAAAACTGTAAAATGTATGCCAGATGCAATAAATTCTTTCATTTAGCTGTCTTTTAATACAGTTTTAAACAGAAAAAAAAAATAGGCTTGATAAATATAAAGACACTGGGCCAGATTCTCAAAAGAGATACGACGCTGTATCGCAGGAAACACCGTCGTATCTCTGTTTTTTTTTACTGGGTATCCTAGAATCACTTACGCATAGATACAGTGAAGATCCGACAGGTGTAAAACACTTACACCGTCGGATTGTAGATGTAATTACTTTCCTGGCCGCTAGGTGGCCTTTACGTTGATTTCTCATTTGCCTATGCAAATGAGCCTAATACGCCGATTCCCGAACGTTTTTACGCTGCCTTGTCGTCGTTTACATCGTTTCCGTAAGCGTAAGGTTACCCCTGCTATATGAGGGGTAACCTTACGAAGTGCCGTCGTATGCCATGTTAAGTATGGCTTCGGGTCAGCGTCGTCTTTTTCCGTCGGTTACGTCGTTTTACTAAGTCGTTAGCGAATAAGGCATTGCGTAAGTGACGATCACGTCGGTTTCAACAACCTTTTTCGACATGAGCTGGAGCATGCGCACTGGGCTTTATTCCCGGCCAACGCATGCGCAGTTCGATCGGCACGGGGGTGCGCTTAATTTAAATACAAGCCGCCCCCTTTGAATTACGCGGGGATACGCCGGGCCATTTACACTACGCCGCCGCAAACTACGGGGCAAGTGCTTAGAGAATACGGCACTTGCTCCAGTAAGTTGCGGCAGCGTAGTGTAAATGGCTTACGCTACGCCACCGCAGATTCTACCAGAATCTGGCCCAATGTTACAATATTATGTATTATAATTTGAATAAGATAAAAAAAAAAATACATTTTATCTACTAGAACAGGGGTGGCAAACTCAAATTCATCGGGGGCCGCATCAGCAGTATGGTTACCCTTAAAGGGCCAGGTGCGCTACGTATACAGTGCATGGGTCAGGATTGCGCTACGTATACAGTGCATGGGTCAGGATTGCGCTACGTATACAGTGCATGGGTCAGGATTGCGCTACGTATACAGTGCATGGGTCAGGATTGCGAATAAAAATTCCTCACATCTGTACTCTCTCCTACCTTCCTACCTGGCCCAGCTCTGGTAGCTCCCTCCCTTTGTATTGTGCTATAGTACCTTTTTTGGGGGGACATGAGGGACATTGGATATAAGTGGGGGGGACAGGAGGAGCATTGGGGGACATGAGGGACATTGTGGATAAGTGGGGTGGCAGTAGGAACATTGGGGGGACAGGAGGAACATTGGGGGGACAGGAGGAACATTGCGGATAAGTGGGGTGGCAGGAGGAACATTGGGGACAGGAGGAACATTGGGGGGACATCAGGGACATTGGGGATAAGTGGGGTGTAAGGAGGAACATTGGGGGACAGGAGGAACATTGGGGGGGCAGGAGGAACATTGCGGATAAGTGGGGTGGCAGGAGGAACATTGGGGGACAGGAGGAACATTGGGGGGACAGAAGGGACATTGGGGATAAGTGGGGTGGAAGGGGGAACATTGGGGGACAGGAGGAACATTGGGGGGACATCAGGGACATTGGGGATAAGTGGGGTGTAAGGAGGAACATTGGGGGGACAGGAGGAACATTGGGGATAAGTGGGGTGTAAGGAGGAACATTGGGGGGACAGGAGGAACATTGGGGGGACAGGAGGAACATTGGGGATAAGTGGGGTGGAAGGAGGAACATTGGGGGGACAGGAGGGACATTGGGGGGACAGGAAGAACATTGGGGGGGCAGAAGGGACATTGGGGATAAGTGGGGTGGAAGGAGGAACATTGGGGGGACAGGAGGGACATTGCGGATAAGTGGGGTGGCAGGAGGAACATTGGGGGGACAGGAGGAACATTGGGGGGACAGGAGGAACATTGGGGATAAGTGGGGTGGAAGGAGGAACATTGGGGGGACAGGAGGGACATTGGGGGGACAGGAGGAACATTGGGGGGACAGAAGGGACATTGGGGATAAGTGGGGTGGAAGGAGGAACATTGGGGGGACAGGAGGGACATTGCGGATAAGTGGGGTGGCAGGAGGAACATTGGGGGACAGGAGGAACATTGGGGATAATTAGGGGGAACATTGAGAATAAGTGGGGGTAGGAGGAACATTGGGGGACAGGAGGGACATTGGGGGAGATGGTGATGCTCTGTGTGTGTGTGTAGTAGTGTACACTGTGTGAATGTACTGTGCATCTGTGTCACTGTCACGTACCACAGTTCACTTGGTCAGGATGGAAGATCCCTGGAGATGTCATTTCACCACATGTGCTGCCCTGTGGGGTAGAGCAGGCGCCGGTGCACCAGTCCCAGACGTCACATTGAGGAAAGGGGTAATCCTGTCCGGTGCGGAGGAGGAGAAAATGATGGCCCTTGCCACCGCACATGACTCCCGTTTGTCCAATCATCAGGCAGCCGCTGTCAATCCCTGAGCCGCAACATGGCGGCTGGAGCGCAGCGAGTGGCACGGTCCATAGGAAGGAGTGACACAGGCACTGGATGCTGCACTGCCACGGCCCCCCCACGCTATGCCAGTGGGCGGAGACAAGAGCGGCATTGTAAGCCGACATGGGTGGAGACAGAGTGGAAGCGGCGGTGGAGGCTGAGACAGGGTGGGGGCCAGAGATGCAGTCTAAGCCTAGATGGGTGGAGACACAGCGGTGGAGGCGGGGGCGGAGGCAGAGACAGAGCGGCACAGTAAGGGGAAGATGCCTGTGCTCAGACTGACCGCGCATGCGCTAATTTGCTGCGCCGCTCGCGGGACAGAGGGACTGGGATCTCAACCTGCCAAAATAAGGAGGCTGCTGTGTGGGCCACATTACAAGGTCCGGCGGGCCGGATTCGGCCCGCGGGCCTTGTGTTTGCCACCCCTGTACTAGAACATGTAATTGTGAATACTGTTTTTCTAATAAATTAGATGCCAATATGTTCACTTTGTTATGTTTAATCGCAAAGCACACAATCTGAGGTTGATAGAGGAAGGAAATCTAAGATGAAGCAACATTGTTCTGAAAAAAAAGTATTATATTTACTTCCTTTATCAACCTCAGGCATTGTGTTGTGGGTTTGGGGATCTCCGAAGACTGTCAAAGCCTTGTATAACCATATATTTATATTTTGTTTTCTTCCTGTTATATAAATAAAGGAGGAAAGTGAAGGAATAGGAGCTGACTTTGTTTTATATAATTAGTACTCTGTTCTTGGGAACTTGGCAGAGCCCACTGATACTCTAATACACTTGAAGAGAAGTTTTGGTTTGGCAGTTTCATGATGTCACATGTAGGGAAAAAAACAATGCATGTCCTTCGTTACTAGAGGTGCATTTGGTGGCTGCTGTCTATATTTTCTAGATGTGTATTCTAACTGACCTAATCCTGTTATGTTGTCTCTTTATTTGCTGATTCTAAGGAAAAGTTATCAGTTAAAACAATATTGACATAATAAACAGAAGAGTGCATTGCTCATCCTTGGCACCAAGTCAGTTTACCCGGTTATGTACAGTATACACATTTATGAACATTTATGAGTCTGTATTGCCATATAGGTTATTTCTATTTATCTTTTTTTTAAAGAAATTAATATGTCCTAAATATGTTTTTTTTATATATAAGGAGATCAGAACAGAAAACTACAACATGGCATAAACTGTGTTATATGCAAAAATGGATGCATTTTTTTTATTTTGTTTACAAGAAACTGCAACCATTGCTGTGTAGCAGTAATATAATTTATATAGAAAATAGTTTATACTTTACTATGCATACTATTTACTTTACTGTTACTTTATTAATGCATTAAAAATGGTTACACTGCATTCTTTATTACTTCTTATAACATTAGCTTTATATGTATTGTTTGTTGCTTATGTAATTAAAGTGGTTCTAAAATCAGGGCATTTTTTTACTTTAACAATCATCTAATTCTGGGAGGGTGTCTATTGGCATCTTCCCAGATCCCCCCCCCCCCTGCACGACCCAGAGCACACATTGGGCGCGCTTTGTGTTTGAGGTAAAGGGCCAATGGGACCACAAGCATGATGCAAAAAACAAACCCCCCCTTTCAAAACATGCAATAGAGGAAATGACACAACAGACCAGTAAGAGTCGGTTTACACTGGGGCGACTTGGGATCCGACTTGAAGTCGTCCCAAGTCGTGCTGTCCAGAAAAGCAATGTAAGTGAATGGGAGCGGTGTTAATACACACTACTCATGTCGCTCCGACTTCAGAAGAGGTTCCTGTACTACTTCAATCAGACTTCTAGGCGATTTGTACCCATTGATTTCAATGGAAGTCGCTTCCAAGTCTGATCACTGTTTTAATTGAAGAGCAAGATAACATACATTTCTCAGGCAAACCCCTCCCTCCCCTTCCCTCTCCCAGAGCTGATTGTTGTTTTATTGGCCACTGGAATGTCTCCTGACCTGAAAAGGGCTTCAAGTCGTGTTGTAAATCGCCCCAGATCGCCCTGTGGTTCATGCTCATGTCGTGTTGAAGTTGCTTCTGAAAGTCGTGCTGGAAGTCGTGTCGCCCCAGTGTGAACCGACTCTTACTCTTTTCCAACATTTATTGGTAAATATAAACATTTACAACATAAACATATAATTTCTTTGGACTAGTATTGGCCACGGCCTGATTCACTGGTTTAACAAAAAACAAATCATATAGTAACTTGATATTACGATATCAAACTTTTAGAACATTTACCGTGAAAATTCAACCACTTAAATTTTCTGACACCAACCTCAACCCAGCCACTGAGACTCGAGCTGATTCACCAACATGTTTCAAGCCTTCTTAACTCTCCCCTCAGGTGACCTACCTGACGGAGTACCTACCACGTGAATCGGCCGCGACGGGGGGGGGGGTAGGGTGGGGAGCTCCTCCGGCTGTAGATTTTTTAAAGAGACGGCCCAGGCCTTCCTAGAGCGGTGACTTATATCAGGTTTGGGCCGGCTACCAGAACCTTCTGAGGGTCACCTGACCTCTGCCCGACCAATCGATGCCCACAACCTCCCTGTCTCCCAAGCCTTCTAACCCAGCTGTTCTGGCTAAGTAATTAACTCCACACAAACTTTTAAAACCTCCCTGACCTTACTATGACCCCCAAACCTTCCCTTAAGCTCTCTGCTAGCTGCCCTTGCTGTGGTCCCATAAAGAAAGGAGAGCCTAAATGGCTGTTTCCTTTCCCTTCCCATGGGACTCGAGCTGATTCACCAACATGTTTCAAGCCTTCTTAACTCTCCCCAAGCGACAGAGGGGGGGGGGGGACCCTGGCCTCCCCTCTGTCCCTCACACCCCCAGACCGCGGCCGCCTCTATGCATGTTTAAAAATTCATGTTTAGAATATCAAGACCTATATCGGACAGATGGACCCCATCTGCCCCATAAAGACCCTGAAAACCACCCTCCAACTCATAATGCCTAAATGAAAAACCAAAACTAGTAGACAAAATTTTTTCATAGCCCTGTTTATACGTTTCCGAACTTTCTCCAATGGCCTAAAGGTTGGCGAAACCCAACCAACGTAATCGCGGAATTATCTCCGAAAAAATTAGAACTGAATTTGGAGAGGCCATCCTCAGGAACTTAAAAGTATCTTTCATATTGCTAATCAAATCAAAAGTTTTTAACTTACCTATATCATTTCCCCCAATATGCACAATAGGGCTGCGCATCTTCACCGGTCTCACGATTCGATGCGATTACGATTATCAAGTCCACGATTCGATTCGATTCGATTTCGCGATGCATCACGATGCATCAAGATCACTGCGCACGGTTTTCATCTGTTCTTAAAAAAAACTCTCTGCATGTAGCAAACTGTAAATACAGCGGACATCTTAAAGAGGAGCTCCAGACTGACCCCAAAATACTACAAGAGATGGACAGAGACTGCGGACAATGAGACAAGAGAGGATCAGAGACTGCGGACAATGAGACTAGAGAGGATCAGAGACTGCGGACAATGATACTAGAGAGGATCAGAGACTGCGGACAATGATACTAGAGAGGATCAGAGACTGCGGACAATGATACTAGAGAGGATCAGAGACTGCGGACAATGATACTAGAGAGGATCAGAGACTGCGGACAATGATACTAGAGAGGATCAGAGACTGCGGACAATGATACTAGAGAGGATCAGAGACTGCGGACAATGATACTAGAGAGGATCAGAGACTGCGGACAATGATACTAGAGAGGATCAGAGACTGCGGACAATGATACTAGAGAGGATCAGAGACTGCGGACAATGATACTAGAGAGGATCAGAGACTGCAGACAATGATACTAGAGAGGATCAGAGACTGCAGACAATGATACTAGAGAGGATCAGAGACTGCGGACAATGATACTAGAGAGGATCAGAGACTGCGGACAATGATACTAGAGAGGATCAGAGACTGCGGACAATGATACTAGAGAGGATCAGAGACTGCGGACAATGATACTAGAGAGGATCAGAGACTGCGGACAATGATACTAGAGAGGATCAGAGACTGCGGACATGATACTAGAGAGGATCAGAGACTGCGGACAATGATACTAGAGAGGATCAGAGACTGCGGACATTGTCTCCATAAAGTCCTGCCAAACAACAATGTATGCCGTGTCATAAATTATGGTTTATGTATGTCTTATTGTTTTAGTGATTGATTCACATCACAACTTCATCAATACCTTTTTTTTTTTTTTTAGTTTGATTTTTGCTTTTGCTCATTACTGCCCCACACATGCAATGCATGGCTGCATGTGTGTGGCAGTGATGAGCAAAAGCAAAAAATCATACAAAAAAAAGGTATCGATAAAGTTGTGATGTGAATCAATCACTAAAACAATAAGACATACATAAACCAGTGTGGCATCAGTGTGCCAATGCCATCAATTGCTGCCAGTATGCCATCAATTGCCGCCAGTGTGCCACCAATTGCTGCCAGTGTGCCCAAATTATTGCCCATCAGTGTGCCACCAATTGCTGTCAGTGTGCCATCAATTGCCGCCACTGTGCCCATAAATTGGCATCAGTGTGCCATAAATTGCCATCAGTGTGACATAAATTGCCGTCAGTGTGACATAAATTGCCGTCAGTGTGCCATAAATTGCCGTCAGTGTGCCATAAATTGCCGTCAGTGTGCCATAAATTGCCATAAGTGTGCCATAAATTGCCGTCAGTGTGACATAAATTGCCATAAGTGTGCCATAAATTGCCATCAGTGTGACATAAATTGCCATAAGTGTGCCATAAAATTGCCATAAGTGTGCCATAAATTGCTGTCAGTGTGCCATAAATTGCTGTCAGTGTGCCATAAATTGCCGTCAGTGTGCCATCAGTTCCCGCCACTGTGCCCATAAATTGCCATCAGTGTGCCGCCAATTGCTGCCAGTGTGCCACCAATTGCTGCCAGTGTGCCCATTAGTTGCTGCTACTGTGCATCCCCCAAGTACCTGATGATGATGATGATGATCTGCTGCCTGCAGTACTACAGTACTCGGTCGTCTCGGGTCTTCCACAGCCGCAGCCTGTGCAGTGTGCACAGCGTGAGGTGAGGTGAGGAGGAAGGCTCTGGGGGGGTCGGGGACCGGGACCGAGGACACTTGCTCCATGCTTCCACATGGCGACCGGGCGGCTGGGAATGGCGTCAGCGGGGGGCGGGAAAGGAGGCGCGGCGTCTTAAGCTGCATCAGCAGGTGGGAGGGTAAAGAGGCGCGCTGAAGCCCACAGCTCCTTCAGCTGCATTAGCGGGGCGGGAAACGAGGCGCGGCTAACGCCCGTAGCTGACGCCCACGGCTTCTGGCTTTCAGACAGTGCATATAGCGGCGCGCAGGTGACGTCATCAAAAATCGATTAATGCAAGTCGTAGCATCGGAATCGCATCGTGAGTGGTCGAATCGCGATTCACCGATGCTACGATTAATTTCAACACCCCTAATGCACAATTAGTATGTCCGGAGGAGGAAAGATAGCATACAGCCTGCCTAATTCAAAAACTAGATCCTCCCATAGCATCCCTCTACGACAGGGGTGGCCAACCAGTGGCCCGGGGGCCACATGTGGCCCACGGAGCCCTCTGATGTGGCCCGCGACCTCCTGCTCTGGAATGGTGGGTTGGCAAGCCCAGGTTGAAGGTTGCCCGCCCACCATACCACAGCATCCATGTTGTGAATGAAGCTGGTGGTAGAGGGAGGAAGCGACTGTGGAGCAGAGCCCCATAAGCGATGCTTCCTCTACAGTGCTGGTTTTTGCCACAGGCGGAGTCTATGGTAAAGTTCAGCTAACCCGCAGGATAGACACAGGTGCCCTATACTGCACCCATGGTGTGGGTAAACCGCAGCACATTAGTCTTAGGCCCTTTTCACACAATCAGCCCGACCAAATGGGACCCTTAATTCACCTCTATAGAGTGACAGATGTCCATTTACCCCCGCCTACCGAAAAACAGAAGGGAATTTGTCCCCTTCCATCTGAGCAGATCTGAGGGCCTATTGAGTAGCCGTGACCTGTCATCCTGCTCTACTCATTGTGGCCCGCGACTGGTTACCAAGTTGCTTTAGTGGCCCTCGCTCTTCAAAAGGTTGGGCACCCCTGCTTTACGACCATACCAAGAAATGCTGAAGGCTGAAGGATCCAAACCCAAATTTTCGGTATACGTCCTAAGCGCTGCTCTCTTCTGCGCCCAAAAAATAAAGGAATGGCCTACAATCCACACTGACCGTTGCAAACCTGAAATTTAATTTAAATCATTAATAAGGACGAATGTATAATTTAAATGCATTAGACTTCCATCTGCCGATTCTCTTGATGGTACTCTCCTCCAACCCAATCCTGGCGGCCTCTGTGGCCGCACCTATACGAAACGAATGGGATGATATCCTAATATGACCAAGGCGACTGTGTAATACACATCTTCTCAACACTGATGAGAATTGATAAATTGATACCGGAGAGCCATTTTCATGAATGAACAACAACCCAGCGGCGGTGGCCGGAAACGTAAGTACTCCTGAAAATTGGTTAATGGGCAGATATCAGGAATCACATACCTCTTCAGTGAGATCCATACTCCTACTCCCAGCATATCTGTCTTGCTGAACTTAATGAATAACCTCAAATTCTCCTCCAGAAAGGACACCTCTGACAATAAAATTCCCGAGGTATCATTCCTAGAGGCCGGAAGTAATTCAGACACTCTGAAAGCACCAAAGAATGTGATCACAAATAAAGCTTTAAATAATATAGCCTCATATTCTGAGAAACAGACTGCTGAAGCTGCCTTGCAATTTTTTTCCAGCATGGGGGGGTAATTGGTGACCTTGAATCTTTTTTAAAGGAAGCTCTTTTATACCCTTTTAGGATCTGTTTAACTGAAAAGAAACTGTGGCATGACGGCAGCCCTCGAAGGCGTAAAAAGAAAGAAATGCCTGAGAGCGTTTTATTAATGTGGGACCAAGAAGGCTGCTTCTGAATTAGGGAACCCAGAAATAATAAAATCAGTTCTTTCTAAAACTCAGATACAGACAACTGCAAGGACCCCAAAAAGGCTGACCATAGAAACCAGGATGCTGAATAGCTTTTCCACGTGGAAACAGCCACAGAATTCTTGAGATAATGAAGCATTATATTAGAGCCCACAAATGGGAGGGGCAAACTGCCCCCACTGGATCTGCCCGGGAAGTAGCTTGAAAAAACGGTCCATCTGCAGACGGGAGAGAGCATCGGCAACATTATTCATTCTACCCGTGATGTACTTCGCTTTTAGCCAGATGTTCCATTTCAAGCAGAGGAAGACCAGATGCCGAAGATAGGATACTACCAGCGGGGACTTAGATGACAGCATATTTACTGCAAACAGAACGCCCCTGTTATCCGTGCTAACCCAGATCCTTCTGTTTGCAAACATGCCCCCCATATTTCTAATGCTACAACTACTGGGAACAATTCAAGTAAAACTATGTTTTTTGTGAAACCACTGGAGACCCACCTGTCCGGCCAGGTTCCTGAGCACCAGCGGCATCCCAAAATGGCCCCAAAGCCAACTGAGCCCGCAGATCCATCTCTAACCGAAGATCACTGTCCAAGACAAATTCTTGCTGCCACACAGCTCTACCGTTGAAATGTTCCAGAAATTTCAGCCAAACCAGCAGGTCCTGCTTGATATCGGGGTCAGCCTAATATGCGCTGCCGGGTTTTTTAAACCTGACATGGCTGCATATAGCCTCCTGGAGGAGACCCTTCCCATCGGTAGGACCCTTGTCGCAAAAGCCAGTAGCCCTAGAAGGGATTGCAACTCCTTCAGGGTCACTTTACTCTTCCTCATAAATGAATGCAAAGCTTGGGACAACTTGTAGATCTTGTCCTCTGGCAGTCTAAACTCCATACCGACAGAATCCAAAGTTATGCCCAAGAATTCAGTGCATGTCGTAGGAAACACCATTTTCTCCTGCGCCAAGGGTACCCCAAAATGACCGCAAACCTTCTGAAATACCGCTAACAGGAAAGCGCATTCTGCCGAATCGCCTGGACCTAAAAATAAAAAATCGTCCAGATAGTGAATTAATGAACTCGAACCCGCTATCTTGCTAACTACCCATTCCAAAAAAGTCGCGAACGCTTCAAAATAAAAACAGGAAATCGAACAACCCATCGGTAATGCCTTGTCAAAATAAAACTGATTCTCAAAATAAATGCCCAATGAGTTGAAACCCTCTGGATTTATTGGGAGTAACCGAAAAGCAGATTTCACGTCGGCCTTTGATAATAATGCATTCTTACCCAGAATGCGAAGCTTATCAACAGCCAAATCAAAGGATGAATAAGACACGGATATAACCTCCGAGTCCAACTGGTCATTTAGAGAGCTACCAAAAGGAAATGACAAATGGTGGATCAACCTAAATTCTGCTGTTTCTTTTTTGGGGACCAGGCCCAACGGGGAAATCCTGAAGTCCGCAAAAGGGGGGTGAGGAAACGGACCCTCCATCCTATCTGCTCCTACTTCTTTCAATAACTTCTCTCTTACCACCCACGGGGCCTCGCTAACTGATTTTAAATTGTTCGTTATGACACATCCATTTTCATTGAAACTTGGTATAACGAAACCTTCACAAAAACCTTTAATTAGCAGGGAAGCCATCTGCCGGTTTGGGTAGCCCTGCAACCATGGGAGCATTCTTGGGAGCATCACCGGGGTAAAATGCTTTTGGGAAAACCCTCCCTGGCGGATGCCTGCAGCTTCCGAAAACATTTTGACACAGGGTGGCTCCCTGCACAAAATGCGCACTCATGCTTGAACTTGCATGTATTTAACCACCTACACTGGGAGTCATTGAAAGCAAAACACAATCCTTTCTTATAACTCCCAGGAGGCGGGGCTTGTGGAGCCGGCACTGTGTTCTGACGAGCAAACGGTTGCCTTTGGGGCAAAAATAAGTTTAGCCAGAGGCCGACGTCCTTAGATCCCCACTGCAAAGATGGCTGAACCGCCAATTTTTGCCTGAAAGCCTCGTCATAAATTAACCAAGCTGAGCCGCTGAAACCCCTGTAAGCTTCCAAAATAATGTCAATGTGCTGGAACAATAAAGAACTCTTTTCAGGGTATTTCTCACACAGCACAATGGAATAAATGAGAAAAGCCTGTAGCCAACCATAAAAGGATTTGATCACTGGTTCCGCTCATCCGATTTCTCATCTTTTCTATCATATTTTAAACTGTCCCTGACAGGAGGAAGGATTGTACCAAAATCAATATATTCACCCTTCCATATCCTCTCTTTAACATTCAAAGGCAAATGGAAACATAACGGTGACATCAGACATGGCATACATTCTCTAACACTTGTTTCAGGTATACTCTTAGCACCATCAGTACCTTCTTTGGATGTATTACCTCCTGGGATTTGCCCAGGAAGCGAGTCCACTGCCCAAACCCTCGCCTCCTTGGCAACCACGGGCGGAACCATCTGTGCCCTCATTACTGACACTAATTGTTCAATTGCAGAAGATAAAACATACATTTGAGCTGTATTGCTGCACTCACCATCGGCCGCCTGAGCAGGACAAACTCCAGGGGCTGCTGCTGGGACTTCACACCGTACCGGGATCCTGACAGTCTGTGGGGCTTGTTGCTGCTTCTCCACATTCTTGGTTTTGCGGCTGCACTTGCCGCCTTTACTGCCTTTGCGAGCTGGCTGGCTATCTCTGGCAGAGGTGGGCTGTGGTGACGGCTGCCTCGCCGAGGTTGAATCGCTTCTTCCTCTCCGTCCGCGGCCTGCAGGGGGTTCCGCTTGACTAGGCTGCTGGTTCCTGCAAGAAAAAAGAGAGACATACGATCTGCCCATTGTTCCTTCCGACAGAGCGGGGCTGGCACTCCTCGTGGAACGCCTCCGTTTGCTTTCTCTCGGCCTCATGTCATCCACCCCTGCGACGTCATAGGGCTGCGCAGTCTCTTCCACAAACAGCGAGGGACTTCTTCCATCCACCGACCGGCATGGCTGCTGCTGTGATGTGTCTGCGCTGGGGCCTGCTGACAGCTCCGAAACCGGGACCGACCGAGGCTCCAAAGGTAATGAAAGGCAGTGGCGAATCCACTCCTCTCCACCCGCACTCTCCGCTCTAGATAATAGCTGGTGCAATAGGGCTTCCATCTCGAGACACACTGACCCGGGAGCTCCTCCGGCTGTAGATTTTTTTAAAAGACGGCCCAGGCCTTCCTAGAGCGGTGACTTATATCAGGTTTGGGCCGGCTACCAGAA